>BKCH01002132.1:0-389398 GCA_008635985.1 Ficus erecta
AATACATGAAGACCCATCTCGGTCTTTTAACATGGCGGGTATGGTCGGTTTGACTTGCTTGAAAAATTACAATTTTTTTTTATGTAATTCTTAAAAATTACTATCTGAGCTGAGTTGGTATCGAACCAAAAACCTTGGTTCAGCTTGACCTAGATTCTAGGACCATGCTAATCAAATCCAGCCCCCACCCATTTAGTTTGGTCCATCTCGATCCTTTAACTTGGCATGCACATCTAGATGATGGACAAATGGAGGGCTATCTCCCTCCTTTAACTTGGCGGGTACAGTCAAGTCCACTTGCATGAAAAATTACTATTTTTTATGTACTTAAATATTATTATATGAGATGAGCTGGCATATAGGAACTACGTGAGCTAGATTCTAGGATCAAGTCAATCAAATCCAACTCCACTCATTTAGTTCGGTCAATATTTACAACTCTTCTATATAATAATAATATAACACCTCTTATTTTTTCAATTTAGGGATAAGTGATCTTAACTTTTCACCTTATATATAGGAGTAAGTGTGAAACTACAATCAAGTTATATCAACAATCACGACGTCTTGTTTTCTACCGTACAAGTTATGGGTTATTTACAAAAAAAAAAAATGTTCAAACAATGGAAAGAGATTTTATGTCTTTTTAGGGGTACAGATATATATATATATATATATATATATATAATTTAACCATACGGAACTCTAAAAAAATACATATATATATATATATATATATTAAAGCTGCGCCATTTTATTCAATTTTTACGAAATATGTATTTTCTGAAATTCTTGAGCTCCTTTTGGTTATGTAACAGGAAGGCAAAACAAAACCTCAAACCTCTTTTATTGGCTTGAAGAGGTTGGGAGAACATGACACTAAATCCAAGATGCGAAGTCTCTTTCTGGGGACACTGTCAACTGTGTAAGGTTTACTACGTATAATCAAAATTATGACTTTATAAATTCTGTTGACTATTTATAAAATCATTACTTTCTGTATATGCTACATCAAACTTGGCATTCTATACTACTCCACCAATGACCATACTAAATTGGTAGTTTATAGGTGTGATTTAGTGTGAATTCAATTGGATAAATATGAAGTATTGCTTCATTTGAGAATCATCCGGATTGTAACATTTAAATTGAAACATTTTGATGAAATTTTTTAATAGAAACATATAAATTGTCATCTGAACTGGTGTTTGGACATTAACATTTAGTACAATATATTTAAACAGAAAAATTTGAATTTTATATGCATAATAACTAAATGGGGATCCAAATGCTCCATTTTATATATTTAAAATCCAAACACACATTTGAATGAATACTTCAAATAAAATAACTCAAATTGAGGCAAATGGTTGCCCCAAACAAAGACTACATAATTGTTTCATGACTTGTCTGTCTATATGGCTTAGCCATTTCAAGAAAAAGATAAGAACGAAAAAAGTATGAAGATCTAATAAATATATATTTTTTCCCCTATAAGACATATTGACTATCTTGAACTTTGAAGATATAGCATTCAAATTCCATTTTTTTGACTAAATTCAAATAATAAATAAGGGTTTATCACTAGGATGAAATTAGGATGGAATGAGAATTTGGGTAGGAGCTTCCTTGTTAAACATTCTTTCAGAAAAAATACAGATATAGTTACTAATATATGGGTTAATTACTATTTATTGGTTTAAACTTTAAATTATTTCTCAATTTATCCCTTTTTTTTAATAACTATAAATATATATTTTGAATTTAAAAAACTCTATTTCAATTTCATGACCTCTCGCTTATTTTATGACATTTTTTTTAATTGTCTAAAACATTGAGTAGGAGTTTTTCTCAAGACAAAAATTCTATTTAAAAAATAAATAAATTTAACCTAATCAAGAGTAATTTTTCTTTTTTCATGTTTTTTTTTTTGGCTCACAAAGTATACAATGGATTGTGGTTGCAAGCATATTCTAGCAGAAATTTTACATCTAATTCTAACACAAGGTGTAAAGTTTGAATCCCCAACCTCTAAATTAAAAAAAAATATGTGTGATGGATTAAATTAATAAAATAAGTTTTTCAAATCTATAAAATGTTGTTTACTTTCTAAAATAGAAGGATGAGTCAAAAAATAATAAACCTCGAGGGTATAATTATGCTATCAACCTCAGTATTATATAAATATCTTGTGGAAAGAGTAGATTAAGAGATGGTAGTTGATCTACTTTAATAATCAATATCTAAGGACTTTTTTTGAATTTTTTAATTTTGAGTTTAAGTGTGGGGGATTTTACTTTTTAATGAAGGAGGGGTACAACTATTGTTAGTCTCTCTACAGACTATTCTCTTATTATTATTATTATTATTTTTTATAACTTATGAGTGGAGGAAGATTTGAACTTTTAAAATTTATGACGAAAGTAGATATAGAATAACTATTAAACTATATCTTCAGTCATAAATATTCCAAAAATATCCTATTTCACTTATTTAATTATTGCTCCTTTTGTCCTTTTTGCTACTATTGGTACTATATCCTTGAAATATTCTTCTCAATTCTCAAATAGAGAAAGGAAAAAGATAACAAAATTATCAAAATGAAGTGGTTAGAAGTTAAGCCTAGCAATAAATTCAATCTCCAGTTTTTAATATTGAAGTCTAGGGCTGGTGTAACGCCCCTTTCAAGTTAGCAATTTGAAAAGAACATTAATTAACAAAAACCTCATATTTAAAAAGAAATCAAATTTCTAATTTTGTTATCGGACTTTGAAACCACTGGCTTAGTCAACTTCCTAATCTTATTGACCCTGCAAACTGCTTCACAAGAACTACATGAGTGAATAGCTTAGTAAGTATACCAAATAACTTTTCTACAATTAATATACGTACTTTCTCTTGAACTTTTACATAGGGTCCTCTAGTATGATCTTAATCTCGTACCATTAGAACATTTTCTTTTCTATTTGGCCCCTTTTCTGGAACTCTTTCCCCAAGGATTTGGCCCATTAAACTTTATCTGGGTTGGTTCTAATAAACGTGATATTTCACAGCATACATAAAAATAATTTCTTTAAACCTCCTACAAGCATGATAAAAATAACAATAGTAAATTGAAAACATACTTCAAAATATAATAAAGTTCAAGTGATATGGCAGGATGTGTATACTTATATCTACTAGTTGCTTGCTAGATAATGGAAACAATTCTATCTATTTTTTTTTTTTTTTTTTTTTTGTCGCCTCCTTCTCTTTTCGTTCCTCTCCTTTCCCTGTACTTTCTTTCTCGATATGGAAGCAAAAACACCAAAACGTCCTATCGTATATGTATATATACACACAAGGTAAAACGTGGGCTGGAAGCTTAGAAGACTTTCTTAGACTACGTGGCTTTTTTTGTGGTGCAATTACTATGCAACTTACTCTAGTGTTCCTTATAACTTGGCCACCACCAGCCTATAAATAATATCAGTCATCTTCTATATGCCACCTCCTACTAATCTCTAAGCAGACATGTCGTTCTTTTAAGCAACAAATGACTTGCATTCTATCCGTAAGAGATCATCAGTCTTTATCTATTTTTCTCTCTCTCTCTCTCTTGTTTTTTTTTTTTTTTTTAATTTTTAAATTCATTCTCCTAAATAAGCTAGTAGCTCAAACTAGGGTATTACAATTCTGCCCTTCTAATGAAAATTTCAAGGACGAAATTTAATGATTCTAATATCTCAAAAAAAAAAAAAAAAGAAGCTGACTAAATTATTGATCCCATGACATTCTATCTATATTATCAGAATTGTATTTGCTTTGATATCATAATGTAACAACCCTCCCGAGCTAGTATCTTAAAAAAGAACGTTAACTAATTAAAACCTCATATTTAAAATAAATCAAATCTCTAATTTTGTCATGGGACTCTGAAATCACTGGCTCAGTCAATCTCCTGATCTTATTAACCATGCAAACTACATCACAAGAACTATATAAGCAAGTAACTCAATGAATATACCAAATAAATTTTTCACAATTAATATACTTTCTTTTTAACTTTTACTTAGGGCCCTCTAATATGATCTTAATCTCTTATCATTAAAACCCTTTTTCTTTTTTTTCTTTATGACCCCTTGCTTGAACTTTTTAATAAAAACGTCATGTTTGGCTTGCTCTCAATTGGCTCTACAGCACCTTTAATTGGTCATTAATGCAAACATACATGTACATATATATCTCATAATGTGACATCAGGTAGTTGGAAATTTTTATATGCCAACATATATAGATTGTCGTAATTTATATATTGACATCGTTTGGCCTTTGCTCTCTGCTAGGGTTTTGCTCGCCTTCTCGTCTTCTATGGTGGCTGCTCTCTCCCATCTTCTATCATTAGTTCGCCTCTACCGTCACGCACTCCTTCCACATCTTTTCACACAAGTCCAAATCTACTATCTTATTTTTCTGTCTCAAGAGTTATCTACTCAATAATATTTTGATAATTCATCAACTTGATTAAAATATTTTTAGTATTTAGCATTTTTTTATGTGGCTAAATTCTTAAATTTTGACTCTACGACAGAACACTATTTCAGGAACATCAAATGAGACAGAAAATTTAGGACATCGGATTTAGGCTCCTCTTCTAGCTAATTTGGTCAAATAGTCAATAAAAGTAATGGTTGTGTATCAGTCTTCATCAAATAAATCTTCTCATATATGTCTCAACAGAAACTAAGCCCCTTTGATTTATACACTAGAGTTAGAGTTTTAAAAATATTTTTATTAGAAAAAAAAGTGAATATTTAGAGTTGTGCGTTTCATTACTATGAACCACACAGTTAGAGGGTGCCCACAAAGCAATAAAAATAAATAGAAAATCAAATAACCATAAAATTAATATTGACATTCAATATGGTTATATAAGGAGGTCAAAATGCTTGTAAATGAATAATTTATTGACTGACCCTACTTTAATGGCATCTCAAGTTAATTTGGCCGTGGACCACTTGATATATAGTCAGAAAATGTAGTGGTTGTTTATTAGTCTCCGTCCAATAATTATCGGTTATATAACATATAAAGTTGTCCATCAAAACTTAAATTGAGTTAACCACAAATGAATCTAGATATAAATAAACCACAATTTTAATTCAAGAACTCAAATCTTGATCTAGATCTTTAAGATAATTAAGTATGCAAGTTTGAAAATTAAACTGAAAAATCAAATAGCCGAATTCAAAGTCGATAGAGACAAAATTTGTTTCAGATTCAATCCAATGAATATTAAAAGGTAGTGAATTATATTTTTCTCTTGTTACGTGAAGATTGGGACAGAGTATCGAGAAGCGACTAAAAGTCTACGTTCAGAAAATATAAAGCAAGTACATGGAAAATCCTTATATGGTCAACTCCCTCTACCTAATATTTAACTAAAATTTAAATAAGGAATTTGACGAAGAATGAGAAGGGTCTTGGGTGTGAACCTAATTAGGATATGTGCTCGGACATTGTATTTCCTTTTTCCATTCATTTGTCATTGAATATATATATATATATATATATCAAGTGTCTTGAAAAGAATAAACGATATAATAGGTGATGTAATATAAGTTTTGACTACATATAAAGAGACAAAGTTGCAAAGTTTAGTATGTCGATATTCAAATACATGCCGTCAAACTTTTGGACATTGGATGACATTCTTAAATATATCTCATAAAAAACGATTAGTTGAATTTAAATCTACCGTTAAACTAGGGTTTGCACCTGAAAATGGAATCTACGAACTGAGCCATAACATATTTATATATTTTTAAGCTACAAAGCAGCAGCGAAAAGTCTAAGAATAGATATTTTACGGCAAATGGAACAGTCTTAGAAGATATAAAATCAACTATATAAAATAAGTAGCTAGACTTCAAAGAGCGCGGAAATAGTCTTATACACGTTCCAATACTTCTATAAATAGATGAGCTATTTAAAGCAATTTTTATTCACAACACTTTTAGTTCTCTTTTTTCCTTTTTCCTAGTTTCTTGAGTTGAAATACAACACTATGGAGCTCGCAATCTTCAACTCTTCCCTTAGAGTACCAATAATAATCCCTCGACTAAGTTCCAAGGCCTCTTCCTATAAGAACAGGGTTATACCAATTAAACCCATAACCAAAGGTATCAATAAAATATCCTCCAATATTCCTTCAAAATGCTCCACCAATAATAATTTGATCCTGCCTGTGGGGCTCTATAGGGAAAACAAGTTCTCAAACTCCTTATTGTACGGTCAAGATAGGCGTGATACCGTTCGGGTACTTCTTTTTCGTTTTTTTTCTTATGACAATATATGATGCATTCATTAAAAAAAAAAATTAAATGTGGTGGATTCAAACTCTATATCTTGTGTGCAGTTAAATGTGAATTATCAGGCTATATCTGTAACCATATATTATACACTACTTATCCATTTACTCTTAACTAAATAAAAGTAAAAAAAAAAAAAAAAACAAAAGAAAATTGGTTCCCAATAAAATTAGATTAGAAAATTGCTTTGTGGCTCCTTGAGTCTTGTGATTTGATTTCGTATGTTAGTTTGTCCAATTGGTTTGCCATATATTCATCTCATCAAGATTGAAACACTTGGTGTTTTAGGTATGCGCTCAAGTTGAATCTGGTGATTCCCATTCGACACTTACGGAAGTTTTACGTTTTGGATCAGCATGCTGCAAATTCGCAAGGGTCTACGTAATTATACCGATAATTATATCGACCATGTAAGTAAACTTTTTCAGGAAATTAGCTAGAGATAGAGAGATTGAAGAAAACAATGAGCAACAATGAGAAACATTGGTTCTTACTGCAATAAATTTTTTTCTAACTTTTTTTCGAGCTCGGCTGAGCGTGGTTAATTTAGGTAATTCTTTTTTTGTTTTTTTTGTTTTTTGAGCAGTTGCTTATTTGCAAGAGTGTTTCTTGAGAACCCTCAATTGTTTCAAGTGTCTCTCTTGTTTAAGGCATTCCCTGGCTTAATTGCTGTCGTATTTGCTAATGCTTATCATAATGGCATCAATGGAATTTTTGATGCAGATATTGACAGGTATACTTATTTTTACTTCATGCAAAAGCCTTTCTTATTATTTACTTTTTTTTTCTCCTCATCGGATTGCTGACAATAATCAAGAGCCCTATTATCTTATTCCGTTTTTTATTATATTCTCAGGGTGAACAAGCCTTATTTATCTATACCGTCTGGGGAAATTTCACTTAAACAAGCATGGTTATTGGTGATATTTTATGTAGTTGCTGGCCTGTTGATTTTGTTGTTAATGAATGCCGACCTCATCACTACCTCTATCTATGGTCTAGGTCTTTTACTAGCCACCATGTATTCAGTTCCTCCGTTTAGACTTAAGCGATATTCGCTTGCAACATCTCTCGTCAATTCTGCGGTACTGTTATTTTCTTCCCGTCTTGATCTAAAATTTTTTTAATGGAATTTTGTTATATATAATTTATAACTTTTCTCAGGTCACTAGAAATGAAGTGATTTTGTATGATGTTAAAATGTTTTTAAAAAATGGCTATATATATACATATATTTAATATGATTAATGTAAAACATTAACCCGTTCACATGTCTTTAGATTGTCACAATAAATTTCGCATATGATCATGAAACTATATAAATATGAAATGATCATAAACACCTATTAGTGACACATATTATGTATAAACTACTCTACTTAGAAATTAGTATTTTCGAGGAGAACTATTTTATTCTCAATTTTTGAATATCAACTTCTACAATATTTTTTTTTTTTGGGCTGACAGATACAATCCTTTAATTTTAAGTGATGTGATAATTTTTAATTTTTAAAATGTATTATTTAAAAATTGAGATTAAAGTTGGTATAACTAACAATAATTTTAGTTGACCAGCATTGTTGGTGTCGAAATCTCTCTCGACAGCAACACCCAATATGAACGGGTAGTCTGATGACCTCCGGCCAGTCACTCCGTCGCTGTCACCTGCAAGATGAAAGCACCTCGGGCTCAGGGGGACACCGGTGTGGTGTCTGCCGAGGGCACTCCGATGCTTAAGTCAGTACGGGGTAGATGAGCAGCAGGAGAGGCAGAGTTCTTGGCAGGGCAGAAGTGAGCTTACCGGAATTTGTGGTTATTTCCTCTATTTATAGGTGCCCTCTTCGGACTCGGGTATACGGGGCAACCCGTTCGGATCGGCTACTTGGTGCCTCGGGTAGGTGACGTGGCTCTAGACTTGCAGTCGTGTCAGCCAGGGGCGTTGCCACGCATCCAGCCTACTGGGTGGTAGGTCGACCGCTGTCGGTGCCTGAGGGGACAATCCCTGCAAGGGCAGGTGGCGGCGATGTGACATGATGCAGGTGTGATCAGGCAGCATTCTCTGCCGATGGGACTTGTGTCAGGAGTGATGTGACCGGTGGAGCATGGCCTTCGGCACATGGAACAGAGGTATCGGGCTCGTCTGGTATTTTAGTCGGCTGGTCGTCCCACATGGGTAGACTTAATACACCGATAAGCTGATGGCGTCCGAGTACACTGCACCGAACAGGTGAACAGATCCTGGTCGGGTATAGTCGGACAACTGTCCTCCGATCAGGATTCCGGAGCCGGATACGAAGTCCGGCGACAGCATCATGTGCATTGTGGTCGGAGCAGAAATTATCATCAACATAAGCCCCCCAGCGTCTCTGGATAATTTTTTGTCCAAGGGATGCTCTTGGTACTCGCGATGTGAAAGTGGCCATGCTACTCGCCATATGGTCGGCTAATCGGCAAGGTGTCATGACCTGGTCGGTATCATTCGGCGTCTCGGCTACTAGGAACGCGTTGGCTGGCCACGTGTCAAAAAGTGATAGGAAGGACCCAAGGCGGCGATTCGAATTTCAAATTCTTGAAACTGGCGGCAACGCGGGAAACGAAGCGTCGCCTGGGAATTCGTGCCCGCATTAAATGCGGAGGTTTTTGCCTATAAATAGGGCAAGGCACTTCTCATTTCGCACATTGCAATTTGAAGAGTCCAAGTTTGCCGACAGCTGCCGACGACTACCGAGAACGACCAGACTACTTCTTCAAAACTTGCAGCCGACAACGTCCGAAAAGGTAATTAAATCTCTTTTTCTTCAATATGAGTAGTGTTTCTGATTCCGAGAACTACGGCCTATCTGGGAGCGCCGATACCGTGGGATCAGCTCTGAGCTTGAGCATGTCGGGCATGGAAGCCGACTCGGGTGGTCGAACACCAGACCACCTCTCTGGTTTTACCGAGGAGTCTGTGGAGGTGGTCGAGATGCCGAACAGACGAGGAAGGGGAACGGTACACCGCGAGGTGGAGAATGTCGCGGCTGGAGGAGCAGGCGAGAGGACGGCTAGTCAAGCTAGCACATCTGGCCGGGAAGGTTCCGAGAGCCCTCCCCCGAAGGGTGAACCCATTGACGCCCGGGAGCGTCCGTCCAGCCGACCAATGCGTATAAACGACCAACGGGTGTATCGCCGAGGCGATTGGGAGTTGGCGCAGCTCGCGGATGGTCGTCCGGTGTACACGGTGGATTACTTCACGTCGGCCATCACACCAAGGTATCTTGCTGCCTTGCGAGAGGAGTTCGGCATTCCACTCAGCGTGGAGTTGCTGGCGCCAGGACCAAACGACTTGCCGTCTCGCCCACCAGCAGGGTATATAACCCTCTCGGCGGAGTACTTCCGATCCGGACTCCGACTCCCCTTTCATCCGTACCTGAGGCGTGCCCTGACTAGCTTGAATGTAGCTCCGGCCCAATTGAATGCAAATGCCTATCGCATCCTGGTCGGCTGCTACATTCTGTGGATGAGGAACTTTGCGGCCGAGCTCCCATTCGAGGTTTTCCAGAACCTCTACAGGATGAAGTCTGCCCCTTCATCGACGGGGTCATATTACTTCCAAGGCTTCAAGGGAACTTTCATCACAGGGTGTCCGGACTCGGACAAACAATTCAAGCACCTGTGGTTCTACGCGGGTGGTCGGTGGCTGCACGGGGAGCTACCGTACGACCGAGTTCCTCGCGCCGAGAGGGTTCCCGTGACATTTCGGAACGGGTATGTGTGGGGTCGGGCGCCGCGCATCGAGGATTTAACTCTCGACATGATCGATGCTCTCCGAGAACAGTCGGATCAGGAGAAGAGTCAGCACAGACTGCTGTCTTTGAAGAGCCTGGAGGAGAATCGATGGCTGGGCTCTTCCTCCTCATCTGCGCGAGTAGACGACCAGCCGAGGGCCCCCCCACGCTGGTGTCACAATTGCTCGGATACCGGAGCCAACTGTGCATTACCTTTCACGGACAGCCGGTCCGAGCACTGCACAGCCACCAAGCCAACCTGTGTTCCTGCCGAGCGAGACGTCGTCAACGTCGTCAAGTTCAGATAGCACACCAATAGCATCGTTCGGCCCGCGCGTAGCCGACGAGGACCTTGACGCAGTGATCCAGCAATTTTACCTGACAAGAGGCCTTCGTATCGAAGGTCGTTACTTTTGACGAAGTTTTTGGCGGCTCGTGCAGCCGAATATTAACCCCTTTTTTTTTTTCTTTTTTTTTTGTTTCGCAGAGCCAATGGCTGATCGCCAGCAAGGGAGGAAGCGTCCCTCAGAGGACGAAAGGAGGGCCAAGCTCTTCAAGATGGCGAAGACGAGTACCCACGCGAAGGGTAAAGCTGTCATGCCACATGGCCAGCAGGCCAGCCGTGCAGCCGTGCCGTCTGCAGTGCCCGTAGCGAAGGGCGCAGCCCCCCAAGCCCCAGCGTCACTCCAGGTACCGTCTGTGGCCCGGCCACCCGACCGTCCCGAGCAGCGGTCGAGCAGGTCCAAGGATGACCGACCGTCTACCCGGCCTGAGGTTCGGTCAAGCCGCTCACGCGACGAGTCGAGACCAAGAGAAATCGCCTCGGCCTCCCGGCCCGAGACTTCTGCTCGAGACTCCCCTGCCCATCGAGCGCTCCTCAACAAAATCAGTGAGAGGCTCAGCGTGCACATGGCAGAGTCATGTCGCAGACCAGACGCGGTAACGGCGTTGGAGGACGGTGCCGACATACAGCTTGAGGTGAGTATCTCTCTTCCCGGAACTTTTCGTCTCTGCGTATCACTTGATGATGATTTTTGATTGATTTCTTGTTTCTATTTTTAGGCACTGTGCGTCAGCCTCTCGGGGAGTGCGGTCGCAAGGGAGGCGGCTAACCGAGCAGCCGAGGACTTGAGGGTTGCTGAGGCTGCGGCAAGAGATGCTCGAGCTGCCGAGAGGGCGGCTAAGGATGCCAGAAACAGCGCTCGGGACGCCGAGAAAAAGGCCGTCGATGATGCCAAGGCAGCAGAGGCTCGGGCACAAGCGGCCGAAGAGAGAGCGCGGCTGGCCGAGGAGAGGATCAAAACAGCAGAGGAGTGGGCACAGTCGGCCGAGAAGGATGCTGCGGAAGTCCGGCAGCAGATGGTTGAGGCTGCTCGGAAGGCAGAAGCGGATCGCGCCTTGGCTCAAAGGCAGGCAGTGGACGAGTACTTATCGTCCGAGGACTTCCAGGCTCGTATAGCGGCCGAGTACAAGGAGGGGATGCGTGACATGAAGCTAGGCTTCACTGACGCAAACCCTAACCTGGTCGGTGCAGACTGGTCTTTCTTACCGGAGGAGTCTGGTGAGACTCTGATCGAGGAAGCTCCTGAGGAGGGTGAGGTTTCTGGTGCAGCGAGGTCGGTCGAAGCCGTTGTTGTACTCGACCGTGACGAGCAGCAAACAGCTCCTGACCAGCCTGTCACTTTAGACCAGCCGGCCACGCCCACACTAGACATCACGATTGGTGATCTCTTCCCGGACCAGCAAGACTGAGCCAGTACTTCTTGCCGCTCCTCGTCGTCTGCAGTTTTTTTTTTTTTTTTTTTTTTTTTTTTTTTTGGGCTCGGGGGGTGTCCAATTTGTACCCCCTCACCTTTTTGATGAAATGAAAGTATATTTTGTTTTTCTTCGCATCGCATCGTCTTCCTACTCATTCCCGTGTTTTATTTTTATTTTTATTTTTACTTCCTTTTTCCCCCCCCAGTTGACTTTGGTGATGCTTGTTAGAATCAGCCAAGTCAAATTGAGGTCGGCGGATAATTTGTGGTGTACTATACTCGGGTGTCCCGGGACGCCCGAGTTAGAGACGAGACTCAGGTGTCCAATTAACGTCCTGGTCGGGTTCGGCCATTTGTGGTCGGCACCCGAGCTGGGGACCAGACACAGGGGTCCGGGGACCCCTTGAGTTGGCCATAG
Organism: Ficus erecta; assembly: GCA_008635985.1. Taxonomy (NCBI): domain Eukaryota; kingdom Viridiplantae; phylum Streptophyta; class Magnoliopsida; order Rosales; family Moraceae; genus Ficus; species Ficus erecta. Next base: position 12,293 of record BKCH01002132.1, read on the forward strand.
AGGCTAATTAACGTCCTGGTCGGGTTCGTCCATTTGTGGTCGGCACCCGAGCTGAGGACCAGACACAGGGGTCCGGGGACCCCTTGAGTTGGCCATAGAGGCTAATTAACGTCCTGGTCGGGTTCGTCCATTTGTGGTCGGCACCCGAGCTTTGGACCAGACACAGGGGTCCGGGGACCCCTTGAGTTGGCCATAGAGGCTAATTAACGTCCTGGTCGGGTTCGTCCATTTGTGGTCGGCACCCGAGCTTGGGACTCAAGAAAATGACAACTAAAATGCTTCACGTTTCCATTTTTTCCTGTTCGTTTTACAAAGCCATTACCTTGACACAAAATAAAATGAACATTACTGAAAGAAACGCTTCAAGTGTTCGGCATTCCAAGGGTGAGTTAGGGCTCTGTCTTCTTGGTCGGCTAGCCGGTAAGTTCCTGGCCTTACGACTTCCGTGATTCTGTAGGGCCCTTCCCACTTGGGTCCAAACGAGCCTAGTCCAGGCTCTTGCACCAGCACTTTCTTGAGCACAAAATCTCCTACCCGGAAGACACGTGGTCGGAATCTTTTGTTGTAGTATCGAGCAACAATCTGATTTCTTGATGCTGTTCGGATGAGGGCCTGTTCTCGCTTCTCCTCGATCAGATCGAGCTCCGGTAGCATCTGTTCCGTATTGTCCTCCTCATTGTAATATTCTACTCGGTGGCTCGGCAAACCGACCTCAGCTGGGATTACAGCCTCGACACCGAAGGCCATTGCAAATGGAGTTTCACCTGTCGCGGTCCGCTTTGTAGTCCGGTAAGCCCAAAGCACCCGAGGTAGCTCGTCAATCCAAGCCCCTTTGTGCCGTTCTAAGTTCTTCTTCAGGTTCTCCTTGATAGTCTTGTTAGCGGCTTCGACTTGTCCGTTGCTTTGAGGGTGACCCGGGGAGGAATAGACTTTGCTTATACCAAATTGTTCGCAAAGCGCAAGGAACTTCGGGTTATCAAATTGCCTCCCGTTGTCGGTAACCACCGTGTGGGGAATCCCGAATCTACATATGATGCTTTTCCATAGGAAGCTTGTGCATTTCTCCTCGGTCTGACGTGCCAAGGGTTCCACTTCAACCCACTTTGTGAGGTAATCTATTGCTACGAGGCAGTACCGTAGTTGGGATCGAGCCATGGGTAGTGGTCCAATCAAATCTAGGGCCCATTTAGCGAACGGCCAAGCGCTTACAACCGATGTCAACCTCTCGGGGTGAGTTCTGATGATCTTGGCGAACTGTTGACATTTTAGGCATTTCCGAGCGAAATCTAAGGCATCCTTGCCCATCGTCGGCCAATAATATCCTTGTCTGAGACACTTGAAAGCCAATGCTCTTCCCCCCGAGTGGTTTCCGCACACACCACTGTGTACCTCCTTTAGCAGGTACTCGGCTTCTCGGGGTCCGATGCATCGCTGATACGGGGCAGAGAATCCTCGTCGATATAACTTGTCACTGATAACAGTATATCGCGCCGAAGTGTTCTTGATCCTCCGAGCTTCTACTCGGTCTTCAGGCAACTCCCCACGGGCGAGGGTAGCGAAGGATCGGATTCATCCAAGTCTCTGTGTTCTCGGCGTAGAGGATTTCCTCTGCTCGGTCAATACTCGGCTGCTCCAGCCGCTCGATGGGAAATGAGACAAGACCCTCAATATCGCTGGCCGAGGCTAACCGGGCAAGGGCATCAGCCTCAACGTTTTCGGATCGAGGTACTCGGGATACAACGTAGCTTCTGAATTGACCGAGCAGAATCTGGACCTTTTCCAAATACTTGGCCATTCTATTTTCTCTTGCCTGATACTCCCCAGTTACTTGGTTGACAATAACCATCGAGTCGCTGTAAACTTCGATGTCTTGGACCCCAAGCTCCCGGGCCAATCCGAGACCTGCAAGAACAGCCTCGTACTCCGCTTCGTTGTTGGAAGCTTTGAAGTTGAAACGGAGGGCCTGGCTGGTCTTGAACTGGTCCGGGCTAACGAGAACCAACCCTGCACCCGAGCCCCCAGAATTAGAGGATCCGTCAACAAAGAGTTTCCACTTGGGGCCGAGAATATCCGAGCCAGTTGGTGGGATCACTGCCCCCTTCTCCGAACATTCCGGGGATGATTCGGCAGTGAACTCGGCTACAAAGTCAGCCAAGGCTTGTGCTTTAATCGCAGTGCGGGGAACGTATTCGATGTCGAATTCTCCGAGTTCTATGGCCCATTTCGCAATCCGCCCGGATAATTCTGGGTTCTGAAGAACCTGTCTTAGCGGATGGCGAGTCGGAACACGAATCGGATGGCCTTGGAAATAAGGTCGCAATTTGCGAGCCGAGGAGACTAACGCTAAAGCGAGCTTTTCCAAGGGGGAATATCTTTCCTCCGCCCCCTGAAACGCCTTGCAACTGTAGTAGACGGGTCGTTGGATCTTCTCGTCTTCTCGGACCAACACTGAGCTGACAGCTTTATCAGAGACAGCCAGGTAGACGTACATCACTTCACCAGGTAGTGGCTTCGATAGCAATGGAGGACTGGCCAGGTACTTTTTCAAACCCTCGAAGGCCTCATTGCACTCGTCGTCCCAACTGAGTTTTCCTTTGCCCTTGAGTGCTTGGAAAAAAGGAGAGCACTTGTCAGTAGACCGAGAGACAAACCGGGAAAGGGCTGCGATCATCCCAGTCAGTCTTTGAACTTCCTTGGTTGTCTGTGGGGGTTGGAGGTCCATCACCGCTTGGGCTTTGACGGGATTGAGTTCAATCCCGCGGTGGTTGACCATGAACCCCAAAAATTTTCCTGACTCCACACCAAACGCGCACTTAGCCGGGTTAAGCTTCATTCTATACTGTCGCAAAATGGTAAAACTATCACGAAGATCCTGAACGTGGTCGGCTGATCGTCTGCTCTTTACAAGCATATCATCCACGTATACTTCCATAGTTTTCCCAATAAGAGGAGCAAACATCTTGTTCATCAGGCGCTGGTAGGTTGCTCCAGCGTTTTTGAGACCAAATGGCATGACTTGGTAGCAGTACAGGCCCTGGTCAGTTGTGAACGCCGTTTTGGCCTGGTCGGGTTGGCTGAGGGGTATCTGATTGTACCCCGAGTAGGCATCCATGAAACTTAACAACTCATGTCCCGCAGTGGCATCAACCAGCTGGTCTATTCGAGGAAGGGGGAAGCAATCCTTCGGACACGCCTTGTTAAGGTCCGTGTAGTCGATGCAAACCCTCCACTTCCCGTTAGATTTCTTAACCAATACTACGTTCGCCAACCACTCCGGGTAGGAAATTTCACGGATAAATCCGGCTGCAAGGAGCTTCTTCACCTCTTGGTTAATAGCTTCATACCTTTCCGGGTTGAAAGCCCTTCTTTTCTGGATCACCGGCTTATGCCTCGGGTTGACGTTAAGCTGGTGACTGATGATTACCGGGTCAATTCCAGGCATGTCCTCGTGGGACCAGGCGAAGACGTCCTTATGCTCTCGGAGACACTTCTGAATTTCTTCTCGGATGGTCGGGTTAAGCCTTGCGCCAAGTAGCACGTTTCTCTCCGGGTTCTCGGGGTCTAGCTGGTAGGGAACCAGCTCTTCTGCAGGGTATGCTCGGACTTCCTCTTCTGGTATACGGGGATCCATGTCGCTGAGTCCCTTAATCTCTCCACCCGGAGCAGCCACCTGGTCGACCAGAAGGATGGTGGCGACTGTTACTGGGGCAGCAATCTTCCGACCAACTCTGTTCACCGCCTCGACATAACATTTCCGTGCTCCCTCCTGGTTTCCCCTGAAGACTCCAACTCCGCCATTGACGGGGAATTTCATAGCCAAGTGGTAGGTGGAGACCACCGCCTTTATGGCATTGAGGGTCGGTCTTCCTAGGATGATGTTGTAAGCGGACGGGCGATCTACGACAATGAATTCCACCATCCTGGTTATTCTCTCCGCGCCGTCCCCAATTGTAACGGGGAGACTAACCGTCCCGGCTGCATGTACACACTCCCCAGCGAATCCGTATAGGGGCGTCTGGACAGGAGTCAGTACAGCGCCCTCGATCTTCAACCTCGAGAAAGCGTCCCAGAACATAACATCAGCCGAGCTCCCGTTGTCGATGAGGACACGCCGGATTACATTGTCGGCTACTCGGATTTCACCGACTAGAGCATCATTATGTGGGTGGAGCAACCGGTCAGCTTCCTCGTCCGTGAAAGTGATTGGGACGGTACTTTGGCGGCATATTTTGGAAACATGCTCAGCCATGTTGATGAACTCTCCACGGGCAAATCGCCTAGCTTCCCGGGCATAACTCCTCCGGCTGCTCGCGGTGTCTCCTGTCGCAGATCCACCAAAAATGGTGTGGACTATGTGCTCCTGACTAGTCCCATCGGGTCCATCATCTGGTCCTTGGGTGCGCCGGGTACTCGGGGCTGGCCGGTTACTCGGCTCAGCTGGCGTGATAATTCTTTCCACAAACTCCCGCAGGTGACCGTCGCGAATCAACGCCTCGATTTGATCTCGGAGCTGGATACAATCCTTCGTCTCATGGCCCACGTCTTGTGGAAGTGGCAATATTTGTTCGGATTTCTTCGCGTCCGGTCTGTTCGAATAGGCCGCGGGTCCCGGAGTAACCCCTTCCCAGACACGTGGTATAGGACGTTCTCGATTGTAGTGACCAACGGGGTATACTGTTGGAACTTCCCTGCGGGTGTTTTTGTACTAGGCTTAGCTTCTTCTCGGCTACTTGAAGCTGGAGCTTTCCCCCTATCAGATTGATTCCTGTCCGTCTTCCTTCCGGGAAGGCGGGTTTGTACTTGGGTTTCTAGCCCTCGTCCTCTGACGTACTCGTCTGCCTCGGCATGCCTCCAAGCGATTCCCCTTAGTTGGGCAAATGTAGGCGGCCTGTCGTAGGCGAGTGTCCAAACCAGACGAGGATCCTGAATTCCCTCGCAGAAAGCTTGGATGAGGGTCTCATCCGTGCAAGGTTCCGCCTGTACCATTGCTTTGTCGAAACGCTCTAAATATTCCTTCAGCGTTTCGGTTTCACCTTGCTTTATGCCAAAAAGGTGCGAGGCTCCTAGTTTTCTAGCTTTCGACCCCATAAAGGCGGCAGAAAAGGAATCTGCTAACTGCTGAAAACCGCTGATCGATCTTGGAGCAAGCCTTCTATACCATTGCCGAGCAGCACCGGTTAAGGTCAGGCAAAACGACTTGCAAAGAGCAGCCTCATTTGCGCTTTGGATTTGCATGTATGCTCGGTAGTTCTCAAGGTGTTCGTCTGCATCCGATGAACCGTCGTAGGATGCCATGGTCGGCATTTTGAACCGGTCCGGATAAGGCGCGGCCATGATTGCCGGGGAAAATGGTGGTTCGGCTGCTCCGAATTGGTCGAGGCCATATTGCTGACCGACGAGCTGATCTAACTGCCGTTGTAGGTGATCTAGCCTGTTCCGGCTGTGACCCCCTTCCTCCGGCCTGTCTACGGACCTTTCCCGACCAAGGCGTCGGTAAATCGCTGGTCTTCCTAGTCGATCGAAAACTGAGGGCACTCCGCGAACATTCGGATCTTCCTCTGGCTGGTCGGCCTGATAATCCTGGTCGTCTGCCCGAGCACCACCCTGGTTAATTGCTCGAGAATCCGCAGCATCTGAGCGTGCCATACCTGTTCGGCGACTCCGTGAACGTTCTCGACCTGACCCCTCACCCTGCTGTTGCGATCGGTGGCTTCTATTGTGTGTAGGGGAGATGTCCATTCGTCTACTCGCTGACCTCGGCGGTCTACTTGGCGTGGACTCGGCTTGCCTCGGGTTGTTGTTCGGGGAGTTGAATTACATTTGCGACTCCACGCGCGTCCAACAACGATCGGACAAGCTCGGTCAGCCCTCTGACATTCTCGGCAAGGATCTCTGTCTGAGTTTGTCTACGTGGCCGGCCTCCTCTCCCCCTGGGTGGTCGGCGGGAGTCTCGTGAACCAGTCGCGGCTGTGTTCTCCTCACGAATCTCTTGCTCGCCATGTTCATCCATGATGTGATGCTGAGTACTCGGAAGTACAAGTTGAAGTTGTAGTTGCTGGAAAGGCGCGTGGCCCTCCTTCTAGCGCCAAAATGTTGGTGTCGAAATCTCTCTCGACAGCAACACCCAATATGAACGGGTAGTCTGATGACCTCCGGCCAGTCACTCCGTCGCTGTCACCTGCAAGATGAAAGCACCTCGGGCTCAGGGGGACACCGGTGTGGTGTCTGCCGAGGGCACTCCGATGCTTAAGTCAGTACGGGGTAGATGAGCAGCAGGAGAGGCAGAGTTCTTGGCAGGGCAAGAAGTGAGCTTACCGGAATTTGTGGTTATTTCCTCTATTTATAGGTGCCCTCTTCGGACTCGGGTATACGGGGCAACCCGTTCGGATCGGCTACTTGGTGCCTCGGGTAGGTGACGTGGCTCTAGACTTGCAGTCGTGTCAGCCAGGGGCGTTGCCACGCATCCAGCCTACTGGGTGGTAGGTCGACCGCTGTCGGTGCCTGAGGGGACAATCCCTGCAAGGGCAGGTGGCGGCGATTGTGACATGATGCAGGTGTGATCAGGCAGCATTCTCTGCCGATGGGACTTGTGTCAGGAGTGATGTGACCGGTGGAGCATGGCCTTCGGCACATGGAACAGAGGTATCGGGCTCGTCTGGTATTTTAGTCGGCTGGTCGTCCCACATGGGTAGACTTAATACACCGATAAGCTGATGGCGTCCGAGTACACTGCACCGAACAGGTGAACAGATCCTGGTCGGGTATAGTCGGACAACTGTCCTCCGATCAGGATTCCGGAGCCGGATACGAAGTCCGGCGACAGCATCATGTGCATTGTGGTCGGAGCAGAAATTATCATCAACAAGCATGAGCAGACGTTAGTGAAGTACTAATTGATTGTTCTAATTTATATTTAGAGCTCTTTTTTTTTTTTTTAATTCACACTTTTCGGTCATATATTAAGGGGTAAAAGAAACTGTGTACGGTATTAGCTTGCCATAATAGAGAGAAGGAAAAAATAATAATAAAAAGATGATATATGTTTAGATAACAAAGGAAAATTTATACATGCAGATGGCCGGTATCCTTCACAATGTTGGTATTCTTTATGCCACCAGAGCTTCGCTTGGACTTCCATTTCAGTGGAGGTGTGTTAACAATATTTTGGAGACAAAAAATATTCCTATATTTTCCATTTATCTTGCTGATCTTTGTCTTCCAAATTAGTTTTTGCATATATATATATATATATATATTTATATATATAAACATACATACCTACATAAAATATATTTATGATATGAGGTCCAAGACTTAATCAATTAAAAAAACAAAAATATTCACAGATTTTGAACCTGTCAATTATTATCCAAATTCCTACACTCTCATCTGTTGAGTTAAATCAATAGGATGACACACATACACATTAATACATATACGTATAAACTTTGTTTTGGTTGCTTGACATATACAGTTGGATTAAAAATCAAATCCCACCTTAAACTTCCACTATAAGTTTTTTTTAACTATAGTAATTAATTTTCCATTAAGTAACTTATAGACCAAGTTGAGTCTGACATATAATTTATTGCTTGATAATTTTTTGTTTTTGGCATAAAAAAACTTATATTTGCTAAAATATAATAAAAATAACAGTTTGTTAATGATGATCATGATATAGACTTCATAAGGACCGAGATTTCAAGGTGTTATTTTCAGGTTGACATTTAATGGTCAACGAAAGATATTAACCAAACGTTAATTCACAAGAACTACGGTTTGCCCTTTTTTGTTTTTTTTGTTTTTATTGTACAATAAACTTTTAAAGTTATCTAATTGACTTTCCAATTTTATATATATATTTCTATCAAGCATATGGTAAATCTTCAACAAATTCGACTATTCATAAAATCCTCATTGGCTTTCATTTTGCAATGCAGTCCTCCTTATATTTTTATCAGCTCTTTCGTAACAATGTTCTTTTTAGTTGTTACGAACATAAAAGATCTCACAGACGTGGAAGGTGATATTAAGTAAGTTTTAATTTAATATATCTACATATCAATTAAACTCAAAATTTTTTTATTTTCATTTTCGTCATTATTTGATCTTAAAAATATTCCATATTATTACAGGCATAATATACGAACATTTACCGCGGTATATGGACCTAGAAAGATTACATTATTTTGCACTGGGATACTCCTATTAAATTATATTGCTCCTATGGTGGTTGCTATTTGCAAGCCTCAGGTAACTAATTCTTCATTTGGAATATTATTTCATATATGTTTTTTTTTTTTTAATTTACATAAATATCCGTAACCTTATAGTTTTCGAGAGATGTGGGAAAGTATCTTTTTTTCCTGTTTATTTATGTCCATTTTTTAAACATACTAAAGCTCAATTACTGATTTATTTAACCGTATCACCAATTTTCACGTGATAATTTGGATAGAACTCATAGATGTGTACAAGAAAATCATTCATAAATCATACAGACATTTATTATTAAAAAAAAAAAAAAAACCGTTTTGAATATTTTTCAAAAGAACGTCACTACAATTAAACATTGTCTTTGACTTTCAACGCTCCTTCCAGGTTCAAATTAATTGTTCACGTAAATGAGGAAAAGGACAAGACCTATTTTACTTAATGATTATCTTCTTCCAAACGTTTCTACTACATAAATATATTTCCATTTTGAATTTCTGTTTACTCACAGTTGGGGACATGAGCGTTCGAGTATATATGTAATCCGAAATTCGAATTCTGAATTTTTAATTCTTAGTAATAGTATTCTTTTTTTAAGTCAGCCTATTTTGAAACCTAACCCTAGTTTCTTTATTTTTAAAAATCATTAAATAAATTTTTTTTTTCACTTTCAATTACTATTTTTGAACATTTTATGAAGGTAAAGTTTTTTTTTTTTTAATTTGTCTATAAAACTTATATATGATACTATGTGATATGTATTATGTTCTTGAATAAACTATAATAATATAAGATTACATAGACATTAATAGTAAAAGCTTTTTTTTTTCCCCCTAACAAAGCTTTAATTTCTGTAATTTTTTTATGAAGTCGGTTTTCACTACATATATAAATACGTTAAAACCTTTTTTTTTTTTTTTTAAGTTAAGGTGGGTATGAAAAAATACTTGAAATTGTAGAAATGATATCTTTCGGAAATAATATAAGAAATGTTACAATCAATAGAAGTGTGTGATAAATAAATATATTTGTTTTAAATTAAGAGATTTGTGTTTAGAAGAGAAAATTGAAGAATCAACAAAAGCAGTAGCTACTCTTTTCCAAATTCCAAAAGATATAATTAAAATTACTCACTCTCTATTTTTTTCCCTTCAAGTGGTCCTATATAAGGTGTGTGAGAATAAGAATTCTAACAAAGAAGTTCTTTTCATTTCTTGTTTACAGACTTTCAACCCTCTCGTAGTGGTGCCCGCTCACGCAATCTTATCCTTGTGGTTGCTTTTCGAGGTTTGTCACAATATAATATAATAGAATATATTTATATATAAACAAGAGTAATATGAAACAAAAAGAAAAATTTATGATAAGAACGGTATTTTTATTTCACTATTGGTATTATTGTTTTAGTTGTTTAATTAATTTTTCTATTATTTGATTTATGATCGAAAGCAATTCCGCATGTCACGTAATTTTTTAACGTGAAAACTTATATCAATATGATTAAAATTTAATTCAACAATCAACCTAATAACAACTACAGGCACAAATTACGATTCTTGTTACATGTTTAGAGCGTAAAATAATAAATATTCTTTTGTACTTTCAGGTCAAGAAGCTGGACAAAGCAAATTATGCCAAGGTACGTTTATAATATATGCAGCTTCTACTTCAACAACATGTTGCCCTTGTGAGTTTACGAATATTTCAGGTTTGACTTTATTATTTTATTATGCAGGAAGAGAGCGCAAACTTCTTTCAACTCCTATGGAAGCTCGTTGGATTGGAATATCTCCTATTTCCTTTCATATAGCTATAAATTAAATAGTGCAAATAAAAAATTTTTTCATTTATACTTTTATGATGACAGGACCAAATAGGAACTGTCTTTTTTTCTTTTTTCTTTTTTTTATTAAAGAACAAATAGGAATATTCTGTGATATTGTTAGATTTCTTTTTGGTTGGTTAGTTGGGATTACTTTTGTTTTGGGTTTCTTAAATTGAATGCCTTGTCAATATGTCGCCTTTGGTTTGTATTGGACTACCATAGTTGGTATATGAAACAGCTTCTCTTTTTCTCCTTTTGTCTATAACTTTTAGTTATTCTTTTTTCCTTTATTTCTTTATGTTTTAATTTGCTCATTCACAGAGACCCCTAGATCTCTTCATCTCTTTCTTTTCTTTTTTTTCTTTTTTTTCCTTGTCGATAGTTTTTATGACATCATTAACATTCCTCTCTCTACTCATCAATAAAAAATAAAAATTTCCACGTGATAAGTACAACTACTTTAATTATAATTTTTGAATGTCAGTTTACATGACATTAATTAATTTTTATTTTTTATTCATATATAAATTCTTGTAATGATGTGATATTTGTTTTCAATTAATTTTTGAAATTAAAATTGATGTTGCTATCATTATTCTTATTTGAATTAGCATGAGTGTACGTCGTGAAGTAACTGTTAGTTCTAATTACTAATTTCGGTATTAATTTACCATATATCTGAATAGGGGGGAAAAAAGAAAAGAAAAGAAAAGAGAAAGATGATATATTTAGATAAAAAGGAAAACGTTTGCAGATGGCCGGTTTTCTTTATGCCACCAGAGCTTCGCTCGGAGTTCAATTTCAGTGAAGGTGTGTAACAACTTTTTGGAGACAAAAAACCCTATTTTAGTTTCCATTGTTTTTCTATCTTTCAATTTAGATTATAAATAAATTCATACATATATATTCATGACATGAGATTTACAACTTTCACTTTTATATATATATATATATATATATATATAAAAAGAAATGAAAACACCAGTAGACTTTGAATGTGCGAACTACCATCCAAAGCCGACGTCCTCAGGGTTAGCCTCATTAAAAAGTCAACCTAGAGAAAAAAAATGTCAAGCAACCAAAAGGTTTTTCGGCATTTATAATTTTTTTTATTATATTAATTAATTTCCAACACTAACTTATAGATCAAGTTGAGTGTGACATATAGTAATTCATTGCATTTTCTTCTATATTTTCTGACATATAGTTTTTTTTTTTTTTTTTTTTTGACAATAAAAGAAACGTATTGGTTGCTTAAAATATTAGTAATAATAGTCGGCAAAGGATTCTCATAAATATCTACTTCATAGTTAAGGACAGAGATTTCTAGGTGTTATAGGTTGACATTTAATAGTCAATTAAAGATAATGTCAAACGAATTCCCATGACCATGACCAACAATTTACAAAAACTACGGTTCACGAGTTTTATTTATTATTTATTCATTTATTAATGTAGATAAACTTAATTATAAAGTAATCTATTTGACTATTCAATTACTATTTATTTTATCGAATAATACAACTTCCCATACTATTTCAGGAAATTAACTTTTCATAAATATATTATATTAATTTTTGGCTTTCAATTTGCTCTACAGTTCTTCAGATTTTTTTATCACAACTTTTGTGACAATATTATTTTTGTTCATCCTGACTAACATAAAAGATCTCACAGATGTCGAATGTGACATTAAGTAAGTTGTAATTTTATTTTATTTTTTACGTAAACACACCAATCAAACTTGAGAATTTTAAATTGTTCATTTTCATCATTTTTTGATCTTAAAAGAACTTTAAGCTTGTATCTTCAGCATAACTTATAACTAAATGCCGCATTTATTACAGGTGTAATATACGAACATTTACCACGATATATATGGACCAAGTAAAATTACATTCTTTTACACTGACAAGCCTTAGGTAACTAATTATTCATTTGAAAGATTATTTATATGTGTTTTTTTACACTAAAAAAAACATTTATATAAATAAATGTTACCATATAGTTTTTCGAGAGATGTGTGGGTGAATATTTTTCCTATTTATTTCTATCTATATTTTCTTTCCCTTTTACACTACTACAAAATAGAGATTCGACGACGGTTAAAAACCGTCGTGGTAATACTTAAACGACGATTTTCTAACCGTCGTGAAATCCACAGTCGTGGTATATATTTGGATTCTACGACGGTTCAAAAACCATCGTGGTAGGTAACAATGAAAAAAAAATTTACAAATGGAGCTACCACGACGGTCGAGTAACCGTCGTGGTAGGTAACAACAAAAAAAAAAAAAATTTACGAATTCCCACTAAATTAACACTTTTTTCCGGAACACATTTAAATCACAAAATCAACACTTTTTTTCGGAAATTTCTCAAATCCGTGCCTTACCCAACCAATTTAATTCAATCTAAAACACAACCACAATGAACAATCACCGAAAATGTAGGGGACGGATTTTGGCCATTTCGGACGGAATATTTCCAACTCAACAATCAACAAATCAACATTTGGACGGAACATTTTATCAACAACCACAATCAACAAAATCAACATTTTGGACGAAAAATTCCCAAATCCGTGCATTACCCAAGCAATATACATTACAACTTACCGGCTTGTCGAGCGTCGGTATGGGCGGAGTGCGGTGAGAGAGAGAGGGAAGCCGCGTGAGTTCCTTGGTGGACCCATCGGAGAATGGAGGAGGCCGCGTGAGTGGTGGAGTAGGCCATCGGAGAGAAATAGATGGAAGAAATTGGGTGGCTTTGGGTATGGAGTTAGAGAGTGAAAAAGTGAAAAATGCTCGGAATGTAATGGGGTGGGAAAGTAGATATTTTTTTGGGTTTTAATACACGCTCCAAAAAATTGAATTTAATTTAAAAAATTTCAAAATTCCCGCCTTAGTACCTACCACGACGGTTTTTGGGAAAAACCGTCATGGTATGTAACATACCACGATGGTTTTCCCCAAAAACCGTCGTGGTGGAGTCCAAAAATTAAAAAAAAATTTTTTTGAAAAAAGACCTTTCCACGACCGTTTTTTAAAAAACCGTCGTGGAAAATGCGACAAAACACGGAGCGGAACAGAGTTTCCGAAAACCGTCGTGGAAGAGCATGCTTCCACGACGGTTTTTAATAACCGTCGTGGAAGCTTGCAAAAAAAAAAACAAAAAAAAAATTTTGCAAAAAAAAAAAAAAAATTTTTTTTTTTCTTTTAGCTTCCACGACGGTTTTATAACCGTCGTGGAAGAATGGGATTCCACGACTGTTTAAAAACTGTCGTGGAAGCTAAAAAAAAAAAAAAAAAAATTTTTTTTTTTTTTTTTCAATATGTTTTTTTGTTTTGTTTTTTTTTTTTTGCAAGCTTTCATGACGGTTATTAAAAACCGTCGTGGAAGCATGCTCTTCCACGACGGTTTTTGAAAACTCTGTTCCGCTCCGTGTTTTTGTCGCATTTTTCACGACGGTTTTTTAAAAAACAGTCGTGGAAGTTCCGTCGTGGAATCCACATTTTGTAGTAGTGTTAGTGTCATCACATTTTACTGATAGATTCGTTCTTATTAAAAGGTGTTGTCTCATGTAATACAAACTGTCTTTATGTTTAATATTTTTGTATCTTCTTAACGAGTTTAATAAAGTTTCCTTTTCAAAAAAAAAACTTACTGATTTATTGATAATTGAATCATATAACCGCTTTTCTCATTATATAATTTGGATAGATTTCACAGATCTGTCCAAGCAAATTATTAATAAATCATGTAGACATAAAATAAAAGAGAGATTGTTATAAATTAATATTTCTCACAATAACGGTACTACTTAAACATCCTATTTGACTTTTTGACGCGTCCTTTCAAGTTCGAATTTATTGTTCACGTGAATGAGGAAAAAGACAATACCTAATATACTTTTTTTTTTTTTTTTTTTTTTTGCCTTTTTCACCCACACACACTCGGACCCAAACATCGCATCTAGAATAAGATTACTAGATGATGTCTCGCTATTTTGAATTCAAGTTTACTCGAGTGATTGGGTATCAGGGTGTGAGTATTTGAGTTACTGTTTAATAGTAATAATTTATAATTAAAAAACAAAAAAAACAAAATTCGCGTTTTTTGCAACTAATTTCTTTAATTTTCACACCTTAAAATAAAAACTTTTCACTTTCAATTTACTATTTCAGAACATTTTACGGAGGAATTCTTTTTTAAAAATAGTGCGAATAAACTTATTTGATAATACTTTGTAATGTGTGTTTTGTTGTAAAATAAACACAATATAATAATTTATACATATTGATAATAAAAGCAAGCTTAATTTCTGGCATTTTCCTTTTCCTTTAGGCCGTTTTCACTATATTCTTTTGTCCCTTCAAGTGGTCCTGTAAGGTTTGTGAGAATAAGAACTGATAAAGAAGTTTATTTCATTTCTTGTTAATTTCCAGTCTTTCAAGCCTCACATAATATATATGGTGCTCACTCACGCAATTTTGTCTTGTACCTTTTGAGGTATGTCATCATATATATATAAATACAAATTTCAACAAGAGTAGTATTTAAAAAATAAAAAATTTATCATAGTAACTATATTTTTATCCTATAGGCAGATATTATAATTCTACTCATTTGATTAATTTAATTTTTAACAGTCTAATATATAAGTGAACATAATTTTACATATCACTCTGTAAATTTTTAAAATTAATATAATTATTAAAATAACAAAAACTATCAACAGGACAAAAGCACATGTTCTCTCAAAAGTTTAGTTAGTAAAAACTCTTAGAACTAATAAATTTTCTTCTGTACTTTCAGGTCATGTCGGTGGAAAAAGCAAATTGTGCCAAGGAACGTTATATGCAGCTTTCTACTTTTCAAGTAAATATTGTTCTTGTGAGTCATGAATTTCAGGTTTGACTTTATTATTTTCTTGTGCAAGGAGAGAGCACAAATTTCTTTCAACTCCTTTGGAAGCTCGTTGGATTGAAATATCTCTTATTTCCTTTCGTATAGCTATTAGTGCAAATTGAAATATTTTTCATTTATAGTTTGATAATACCAAGAGTTATTAAAAAGAAGTAAAAGAAAAGTAGTCTAACGGGTGTCTTAGTGTTAGTTTGGGTTTGTTGTGTTTTTGACATAATTTCTATTTTTATTTCTAGTAAAAAGAGAAGTATAAGCTAAAAACAAAAATTAAAAATTATTACTTCTCTGAATAACTATTAAAATACATTAATATTTATCCAAAAGACTTTTAAGTACTTTTATCAAACATAATATTTACATTGTAATTTGTGTAAAGTATCAAACTTGCCCTTAGATCCCCTATTTCAAATTCCAAAGAGAAATGTTGGGTTTGGTGGTATGTTGAAGACTAAAACGATGAGCTGAATATTTGTCCGGCCCCAACCGGCCAAATTGCAATTTTTTTTAATTCTTTCGTCGGATTGTTATCAATGAAGACTTTATCAAAAATTTCAAGTAGACCCAAATTTAGGATATCTAAATTCAAAAAAAAATTAATTTAATAAAACAAACATAAGGACAAAGTCAAAGAGAATGTTATTGAGCAGGAAAAAAAAAAAGGGGGCGGCGGAAGAATGCCAAAGAGAATGTTATCCATCTTACTTGAATACAGAAAACTCTTAAACCGAGTCTCCTCATTATGGCATGATAGGTATATGCATATCTATCTATCAATAAAAAAAATAATTAAAAGAAAAAGATAGGAGACAAGAAAAGAATATAGGCCTCTTTAATAGAGCTGTAAATTATATGTATGGGCCGGAGTGATTCGACTCAAATAAAGAAGTGAGTCAAATTGATCCAGTCCACATAAGGTAGTGAGTTATGTATGTCAGACCCAGATGATGGGACATGGAGGCCCATCTCGATCCTTTAACTTGGCAAGCATAAAATAGTATTTTTGAGGAGAGTAATAGTAAATTATAGCATAAAATTTTAAACATAATGAAAAATAGCATAATCAAATATATGACCAAACAATATGAAATAAAACCCCTTATCCTTTCTTCACTCACACTCTCTCTCACTCCTCCTCTCTCTTTCTCTATCTAATATGAAACAATGCATATAAATTTGTTATTAAAAATTAACTGAAAATATGTTATTTTGTAGGAAATCCAAAGATTTTCTCAAAAATATATACTATAATTTATCCTTTTTTTTAAACATGCTATTAATTTTAAAAGTGCATATTAAATATGTTATTTGTTACAATTTTCCTAAACTAAATTGGTTTAACCTGTTAAGGTGTTGGTTATGTTTTATATAATAGAGTGCACAGAAAAATGAAATTTTAATAATTTCAACCATAACACAGGATATCATAAAAGAGTAATTGGCTCAAATAGTCCTTTAACTCTTTAAAAGGTGACGGTTTAATCCCTGTATATATATATATATATATATATTTTTTTTTTTTTTTTTGCCGAGAAGACCCTTAACTCTTGAAATGTTGGTCACTATGGTCATTTCTGTTCATATCCGTTAAATTTATAACGAATGAGTCATGTTCAATTATTTATTTGTGTCTCTTCGTTTTGCTTTTGGTGTCTTTCACAAGTTGCATCATATTTCCATTTACTTCTTCCTTATTAATTATATACACACACAAACGGACATGTAGCCACCATGGGCCTAGGGGGCTGGAGCTCCCGACCCATGGTGGCCCATTAAATTTTTTTAATAAAAGTTTCAAATTTTCACCATTTTTCTCTTCTTTTAGCCTCTCTAAAAAAACTTTTTTTTTTTTTCTTGAAAAGAAGTCCCCAAAATAAGATTTAGCTGAACTCAAACCCCCATAATAAATTTTCTAGTTTTGTCATTGTATATAAATATATATATATATATATATATATATTAAACCTTGTAAACTCTATCTTATTATATGGCAATTAAAAACATGTTATTGATCATCACTTAACATTAATGTGTTCTTCCATTTTTTGATTATTTTCCATTAACATGTTTACCCTTGAAAATACTGTCTGGTGTTTCAATTGCCTGATTTTATGCTTTGAAGCTGTTGGTCGTGATATGACGAGATATCCTAACTATAGGTTTTTGTGATAGCTGATTGTTTGTGATAATTATGTACTCTTTTTCCTCTTTAGTCTTTTTCTCATAGGGTTTTGACTAGAGGTTTTAACGAGGCATAATTGTAACTTACTCTCAAGATGAAAATCATGGCTTAAATCTCTGAGACTAGCTGATTAACACCCAAAGATGCACTTGCAAAGCGGTCAGTTGTAGTACAGATCCGGCAATCGTTTCCACAGGGAGGCAACAATAAAAACAAATAATATTATTAGAGTTAAACGTTAAAAAGACAAGGAAATAAAATAATTAAAAGTGCATATATTTTTGGTGGATTTTTGTGATAGAGAAAATAAACAAAATATGAAAGAGATAAAATTTAGGTAGAGAAAAATTCAATAATAAATGAGGCATGATGTCGTGAATCCTTCATATGCTTTGTTCTCCAATTTGAATTTAATCTTCGATTTATGACTCAATTGCACGCTTCACATCCCAAACGAACAACCGGAAAATATGGAATTAAGTATCAACAAAAATAACAAAAGTGCTTCGGTGGATTAAATCTCTATGTTGAAATCAATTTGATTTATCATTATAAGTTATCCAAAATCGACAAAGTACTGTTTTTAGCAAATTACAGTAAAAGACAACTCATAAAATAAATCTTTGTCAAAATAAAATGTAATAATATTACATAAACAAAGCATGACTGAATTTATATAAAAGATTGATACAAAATATTTTGAATAGAAAAATGAGATGAAGAAATTAAATACACTAAAACATATAATCTTTACAAACCAAAACAAAATTAAACTCAATTTGGATTACTTCACACATGAGATCATCACTAGCATCACCAAAATGTCTAACCTAACTTACAATTCATCTCACAAAATTCTAAAAAGAAAACATGAGAAGAAAAAAATACAAGAAAACACTCTAAAAACTAAGCTGAAAACCAATTGGGGAAAAAAAAAAAAAAAAAAAAAAAAGTCCCTGCTTGCTGCAAAGCTCAACCTTAAATAGGTATGGTTTCCAAGAGCTTGGAGAAAGAAATCTATCCCAAAAAATCTGCCACCCAGCTAGTAAATCAGCTGGAGACTCGCGGCCAGCTAGGAGGAGATATGCGTGCATGCCTTGCTGGAGAAAGGTTGGAATCACGGGCTTGAGAAGTGCAGCCCAGAAGTCAGGCAGGCCTGAGATCACGCGGGCTGGTGGGAGGAAATCTTGGCCCAAAAGCATGAGTTGGCTGATTTCACCCACGCGGGAGAAAACTGCTGCGGAAGAAAAGGAAGGAAGGAAAAGAAAAGAAAGAAAAAGAGGAAAAAGGAAAAAGAAAAAGAAAAAGAAGGGAAATGGAAGAGGAAAGGAAAACAAAATAAAATAAACCAAAATAAATAGAATATTAAATATTTCTAAAGTAAAATATTATGAATAAATATTATAGAAATACTCGATTAAAGCTTAAATTATCTAATAAATTATATGAACAAAATTATATTTTTGTACACATATCACTAGCTTTCGACTTTTGTATTTCATCTAGTTTCTTTTCTGTTCTTAGGCTGTTTTATTTTATTTTCCCCTTTGACAATTTAACTTTTATGTATTTTTTATTCAATTTTTTTATTAATAACATTGAGTTGGAGGTTTGGTAGATGATGGGTTCTTTTAGCAGGTGCCAATATAATTGGGATGTGTTTGAATTCTCTAATATTAGTTATCTCTTCTCTCAGTTATTTAAAAATAAAAAATAAAAAATAAAAAAAATAAAAAAATAAAAAAGGCAACTGCATCAAAGTCACCGGATCATTTCATATATATGCGCCACAAGAGACGAGACATACTACAAGTATTTAAAAAACTTTCCGAGAGTCTAAAATTGGAAATGGAAAATATTTTTCAGTTACCAGACACTTGTGGCAACAGCTTTTGCAATACCCCTTCTTTATCTCTGTTATCCTCCTATTCCTCTCACTTCTCCTTTTCACAAGCAACAATAAGCATAGATCTCCACATGGCGAAGTACTTAAATTACCGCCGTCATGGCGATGGTTACCACTCATGGTAAACCTTCACCAGCTAGGCCGGTTCCCTCACCCCTCCCTCCGATCACTCTCTGAAAAGTACGGCCCTATAATGCTCCTTCAGTTGGGCCAATCTCCAACTCTCGTCATTTCTTCTCCGGATTTGGTGAAAAAGACATGCCTTTTCTCCTTACGGCGTGTACTGGAAACAAGCTAGGAGAATATGTGTTCTTCATCTCTTGAGCCCCAGAAGAGTACATGAATCATTTCTTTTGGTGATGAAAGAAGAAGTTTCAGCATTAGTTGATAGAATTCAAAAAGAAATAGCTTCTTCCGTAAGCGGAGTTTCTATGAACCTAAGCCATGTTTTGAGATCAACAAGCAACAAGCAAATACATGGTCACAAGATGTACTCTTGGGCAGAAATATGAAGAACCGGGCGGTCGGAGCAGGGTTGAAGAGTTGGCAAGAAGAATGATGGTTCAATTTATAGCCTTTAGTTTTGGTGATTTCTTCCCTTCTTTGAAATGGATCGAACGAGTCTGCGGATTTATCGGTAGCTTGAAATCGACATCGAGGGAATTGGATGCATTTTACAACCAAGTGATTGAAGAACACAGAGCAAGGATGGAAAGTGATGATGAAATTTCTAATCCAATTGACTTCGTTGATAGTCTTCTCCACCTTCAAAAGGATCCTAGTTCAATTGATTTTGAGCTTACTAAGGACCGTATCAAAGCAATCTTACAGGTAACTATAAAATATATATATATATATATATATTATCCAATTAATTGATTTGTCCATTACACACACTATTATTTTCTGATTAGGTTTTTAAGATAGAGTTGACATTCACAAATCACTTGTATGTCAATTGTTTTTTGGATGGGAATGCCATGGAAATGCGATGTCCTGATGCACTTAATTTACTGAATAATTTCTCATGATGTTATGAAGATTAATGCTTCTTAAACCATTATTAGATTTTTTTTTTTTTGGATTCTTGTACGCTTTTTTTTTTTTTTTTTTTTTCTTTCTAACTCTTTTTATGTACTCTTATCATTTAAGTTGTCACATCAACAATACAGTATGGACTATTCTTTATCTAAGAAACTGAATGACCAACATCTATTCTCAGATGTTTCTCGTCTGATAGACAGGAACCATCAATCTTCTACAGATGTCTTCCTGAGTTTTTCTATGGATGGCTCATTATCGTAAATTATTATTTTTTTTTTATAATAAAAGTTCGAGAAGGGACCAGTGTTAGCATACCCCTTCGTATGTTATCAAAAGGACTATCTATATGCTAACAGAAATGCTCATCGAAGGTCCTTCTGGTGGGCCCTAACCATCTACTAGGAGAGCGTCCCCAACTCCACTTAATATGCTAACGGTAAAGATAGGTGAGATCGTGGTCTTAAACATTTTAACTCGTATACTAGGCTGACATAAAACAAGCCTTTGAATTTAAGACTCCAGCATTCAAACCTTCACATAATAATCTTTTACTGCTAGACCACCACAGTAAGTAGTGACTCATTATAATTAGTAGCTGCTTAACATGAGTTCAATCATCTAAAAGTCAACATATATGAATTCTTATTATTTGATTCCACTATTAGGGTTGGACATTGAATCAGTTGGATGCAAAAAACTTAGGGCTGTCTGAGTACAATCTCAAAAAGGGCTGGTTTAAACCCATTTTACAATGGTGTATCTTACAAAAATTTGGGAAAATAATTGAATTCAAATAAAAATTCTGGGTCGAACACTTAATCCAAACACACACTTTAGTATTGAAATTCATTGAGTTAGATGATTTGATCTATTTTCGCAGGATTTGTTGGTTGGCAGAATTGACACTACTTCAATAGCAATAGAATGGTTAGTTGCAGAGCTTCTAAGAAACCCTAGGGTGATGACGAAAGTCCAAGAAGAGATTAGATGATTTGTGGGAGAAAAGGCAATAGTTGATGTAGAAGATATCAACAGAATGGATTACTTTAAATGTGTCGTCCAAGAAAACCTAAGACTACATCTACAAGTTCCATTAGTTGGTCCTCGAGAAACGTCAGAAAGTGTCGAGATCGGTTGTTACCATGTTCCTGCAAAAGCGAGAGTGCTTGTTAATGCATTGCCGGAAGATTTGGACATGAGTGAAGTTTTTGGGTTGACTATTTCTAAAAAAATTCCTATTCGTGCTATACCAAAAAAAGTACTCTCCTTAGACTGCACAATTTTGGTTCTCTCTCTCTCTCTCTCCCTCCTTCCCTCCGTTGTGCTAGTGTTGCATTGTGTGTTCCCCTCTCTTGGAGCCAGAGTCCGACAGTAGCTCTGTCATCCCTTGGATTCCTGGTCCTAGAGACGAAACTCCGATTTCCTCCCTCCCTTGTGCTAGTGTTGCTTTGTTTGTCCCCCTCTCTTGGAGTCAAAGTCCGACAACAGCTATCATCCATTGGATGACCAGTCCTAGGGACAAAATTCTGAGTTCCACCATGAAGGATCACGAGGCAAATGTGGTCTTATTCTCGTAGGAGTTGGGTTTTGGTAAGGTGGAGGAGTGAGGTTGACGGGTTTTTCGTTCATCTACTCTGGGAGAAGAATGTTTTCAAGTGGTTTTGCAACTCTTAAGGTTCGACCCACCCATCGTTAAGGTGGAGTTGGTAGCGGTTGGCATTTGTGGGTGGGTGCTCAGCGTAGATGGTTGTTTTGTTGTGGTTTAAGCCGACGCGGTGGTGTGACATCTGCTCTGGTTCCAGGCCTTCTGACTCTGCGTTTCCCAACCTCTAGTGAGGTGGGTCCGCTTGTCTTCAGTGGTTCTTGTTGCGTTATCAGATTTCTTTTGGGTTTTGTCGTAGATGATTATGTCGAACAATGACAGTGTCTTTTCTGCCTTTTTTTTTTTGGTAATATTAGCGATGGTCTACCTACCTTTTTAGTTTTTCTGTAACCTCCGCCAAATCTATATCATAGCTGTATTTTGGTTCTTACATGGCTACAAATCGAACAATCACTCTTCTAGCACCAGTAATCAGCAACTTACTATAGCCAATAGAAAATGGTTTAAGAATAGAGACCGGGCTCAACTTCAATTCGGTCCATGTTGACATATAAAGCACACATGCATGATGTCCATTGTTTGTATAGATCATAAATGGCATAGAAAAGAAAAATATCCAAGAGTATGACCACATTTCTATATGACAGAACAAAAGACAGGAAAGAGAGTTTCAAGCAAGAAAATAAAATTTACAAAAGCAAGAGATGTACTGGAAATCATATTAAAGTAGCCCAAAATTAATAAATATTTCTAGTCCACAATCACTAGTGTAGACAATAAATGATGAGTTTTTAAACTATTTAGGCACTCACACAATCTCTTATGCAGTCATTAATTTATTTATAAGAAGAAATTTGGTGATAGATTGGACAAAAGGAAATCATACCACAATTTTAAAGCATTTGTTTCTTCAAACAATTGCATTAAAACATTTTGCATCTCGACTGGCAACAGGCAAAAGAAAAAAAAAATCAAGCATATAAACAATCGATTAGACAGTTTTCAAATTTGAAATCTAAAATGCGAAAGATGAAATAAGAATAGAAATAAACGTACAAAAGAGAGAAAAAAATAGAAGAATTAAAGAATTGCAGTGGCACTCTTACGTAGCTACAAATTTAATTTTCGGATTTAGAAGGGAAGAGAAATCTCTACCTCAAAGCTTTAAAATCCATAAGCAAATCTTTCCCTTCCAAGTGCTAAACACCATAGAAACACTAAATTAGGAAGGCGAAACTCAGATTTAGAACATGCAATAGATCTTAAGAAATTTGAGTTTTAAACAACTACCTTAAATCCTTGTAATAATGAAAAATACTCAGTTGTTCTTCAAACAGGTTGAGGGCTTTCGAAATAGAGGTCTAGATGAACATTTTGAGGTGGGTGGTGGTCTACCTCCACCATCAGCGACGGCGGCAAAACTCCGGCGAGGCAGCGGCCGATTTCCGGCGGGGACAGCGGAGCACGACTGCTGAAAAAATCATCAACTGAGTTTCATCCTATTCTCCTCGTCGATACAAGCTCAATGCAAAAAGAATCGCTCGATTCCGAGTTAAAATGAAAAAGTTACTAATGTTTGAATTTTTAAGTTTTCACGAGAGATAGAGAAAGAGAGAAACGCTTTTGTATTTCATTCAGTTTCTTTTCCATTCTTAGGCTATTTAATTTTTTTTTTTTTTTTTTTTTTACTTTTGATAGTTTAATTTTTAGGTATTTTTTTGTTATTTTTTATTAATAACATTGAGTTGGAGGTTTGATAGATGATGAGTTTTTTAAACAAGTGTCAACATAGCTGTGATGTACTTAAATTCTCTGATATCAGTTATCACCTCTCTCAGTTTATGGAAAAAAGAGAGAGAGAACCGTTGAAGAGAGGGAGAGAGAGGGAGAGGGTTGTTGGCTGCTGCAATTAGGGATGGCAATACGGGTTGCGACACGACGACACGATTCGAAAACGACACGAATTTCGCAAGTTCGGGTTGGGAAAAATAGGGGGTGGGTCGTGTTCGGGTTCGGAAAAATTGACACGAAAAAAAAAAAAACGGGTCGTGTTCGGGTTGGTCATGTTTTTTTTGTGTCAATTTCGTGTCACTTTTCGTGTCAATTTCGTATCACTTTTCGGGTCAATTTCGGGTCAAGTTCGGGTCAAATTTCATGTCAATTTCGTGTTGCGGGTCAATTCGTGTCGTGGGTCAATTTCGGTTCATGTCGTGTTCTTGTCGCGGTTTCGTTTCGTGTTCGTGTCGCGGGTCATGTTCGGGTCGGGGAAGAAAAAAAATCGACACGGCTCAAACACGATACGAACCCGACACGTGACACGAATTGCCACCTCTAGCTACAACACGTGAGGGAGAGGGGGAAAAGAAAGAAGGGAAAAGGAAAAAGAAAAAGAAAATAAGTGGGTTTGGACCTATCTCTTAGGCCAAATCAATCAATGGGTAACCCATTAATCTTTAAATTAGGTAACTTATTTGGTCATCTAATTTAATTCAATTACCAATTTATATATCTATATTCATATTTTAATACTAACACTCATAAATCATTTTTCTCTCGAACTTATAATTCAATACTACAAAACCATTTTTTTATAATACATATTACTTTTAATTTAACCCTGTCATTTACTTTTCATTCTTAATTAAATCCATCGGGGATTTAATTGAATATTTCCTAACACTTGGGCCAAATTACAATATAAAATTCTATAGGAATTCATCTAATTCCCGAATAAATTATCCTAACCAAGTTTAATTAATTTGAGATTAATCCACTAATCTCAAATAATTATTTACTTTAATCCTGTAATTAATTCTATGGGTCATTACACATTCTCTCTAATTTAAGAGAGACCAAAATTCGGAGTGTTTTTAAGGATTTTGAGTCTCTCCCCTAATCTCATCTTTCCTTTCATCACCTACCAAACAACTATAAGTGCCAAAATTCTTTCTAATTCCTTCTACTTTTTCTCCTACTAAACATACCTTAAGAGATAAAAATACTTACGATTTTTCTCCTGATATGTGCAAATGACAAATATGATAATAAGATTAATTTCTCACTATGCAGGATTTTATTTATTTTATTTTTTGGTTGAAAACACCTTTTAAAATATGATTTTATGGAAGATCGTGATTCCATGAAAGGCAGCTCGAGATCTCCCACTCCTACTACCAAAGGAACTGAGAAAGTGAATAGCTTTCTTAAAGAAGTTGGTTAGCCTTCTTTCTATTTCTCTGAACACCAAATTTAGAAAGGGAAAAGAAAGAAAGAAAGAAAGAAAGAAAGAAAGAATCAGATAAATCTTGGATTTTACCATAATCCACTGAAGAACTTAGAAGAGATCAACCATAAATATACATTTGGAACAAAGAGAACATTGCACATTGATCAAGCTTTACTTTTTATCTGAAAAAAAAATACAAAATTTGAAGAGAACTCATATGTTATCAGTTTAATCTGTGACCAAACATATCTCTGAAAATAGATTCCAAAATTGAGAACTGAATATGAAAATTAAAGGATGAGATGATTTCATCCAAATCGTGGAAACAAAATCCTCAAAGGGCAACTTGTTAATGATTCCTTATCACAGGAAAATAAATAAAAATAAAATAGCATTCATCCTAACAAATTTGATCAGCTGAGAATAAAAAGGTAATAAATTTGATATTTTATTAACTTAACTGTTGATGCTAAAAATCAACCTTAACACCACGTATGGCTGAGTACAGTGGTCGGACTGGTACTCCGCCTAGTAAGCTTGCAAGGAAGAAGAGAAGAGCTTCGGAGTAAGGGGGACACCGGTGAGGTGTCTGTCGAAGGCATTCCGACACTCAAGTCAGAATAGTGCGCTAAGGGCTAAAGGGCTTGGAGTGAGGCAGAGTATTTGGTAGGTAAGAAAGTTTGTACCTGATAAACTGTGTGAGGTTAGTATTTATAGAATGCTAATCGGGGCAGGTCTAAGTTGGATCCTGCTCGATAGAATCGAGTTACCCTGAAGAAGTAGTTAATCCGAGAGACGGGAGATCTACCATGTTTCTGCCACATGTCCGAAGTGTGAATGGCGCCATAGGCCATTCTGGGAAGCGCGGAATACAGTTGCGAAGGACGCGGGCTAGGTGCCACATGTTCTGGGTGTGGATTACTTGTGTCGAGCCTTTAGCCTACAAGTTGGGTGGTCCCCAAGTCGGTTATAACAAACCATATCTTCCTCGCACATGTCGGGGAATAGGAGAAGGTCCTGTGGGGGAGTTGTGCTCCTTATTGGTCTGTCTTAGATCCTGAGGGGAAGGTCTCGTGGTAGTCTTCCCTGCAGAGCTGATGTGTAGGATTCTACTCCGCATGATCAGTCTTGTTCAGTGATTTAACCTGGTGAGAAGGCTTGACAAACTAGCCGTAACCTGGTGGGGAGGCTCGACAGACCAGCCTAACCCGCAAGCTTGCCTAGCAGCACAACCTACCCTGCTTCACCATTAATGCCGAGCAGACAAGAGTACTCTGCAACGTTGCCGAGTAGCCTTTGGCTACCCCGCAACATTAGTTGTCATTCCAAATGACATACTTGTTAAAGAAAAGTGACAAAACTAACCTTATTTTGTGTCAATGTAGTGATCCCAAAAGCAATGGCCTCAAACTTCAGTCATATATAGAAATAATACATCTTAATTTTCGTAAATGAGATCATATTAGTTCTCTAAAGATTCATAATATTATGTAATGAAAAGCGTAAAAAGGCACATATTATATGTGTAAGTGCATCACAACATTCAACATAGAGAAAAATACAAGAACTTAATAAATCATTATGATACAATCACTCAGTGTAAGGAGGAGAGAGTGAAAGAGAGAAATGCATTGAAAAATAAAATTACCCCCGTCCAAAAGTTCCATCAACAGTATCAAAGGTTTAGCAATATATGGAAGTTAAAAGGAAACATCATATACAAGGAATATATATATTGTATACATGAGTAGGTATGTACTAAAATCAACATAAGGAATCTTTTTCTAACATAATCAAGTAGGGATGCTTCCATGTGTAAGAACAGGCGTTTTTAAAAATAGATTTTGTCATACTTGATGTGAGAAAAGAAAAGTATAAATCCATGAGCAAAATGAACCTTCTTTGGAGGCAAATTGATCAAAACACAATAAATATTTAAACGAATAAAAATATTAGTGCTCATGGAACCTTCCTTGGTGGCGAATTGATCCGAACACAAAAAATAGAAGTATGTAAACGAACAAAATTAAAGGGAGTATGAGGCACATTGAGAAAGGAGGGGGGCTCCTTAGCCAAACATCATAAATATCTAGAAAATCAGTTTCAAAACCGCATATGGTATGGTAATACAGACTTATTTGAGCAAATCTGAAATGTATCAATAACTATTGTTCTTATGGGAAAGAAATATACCCTTTTTGTTTCAAGGACCAAGAGTCACTACTAAAAATTGTGGATTACACGACGGTTATTTACCATCGTGTAAAGTTTACACGACGGTTAGACAACCGTCGTGTAATCCTACGTCGTGGAAGATACCACGACGGTTCCAAAACCGTCGTGGTATCTCAATATTACACGACGTTTCACACCGTCGTCGAATCAAGAAATATAGTAGCAAACGCCGCAAATTGAGAACTTTACACGACGGTTTTGCTCAAAACCGTCGTGTAATTAGGCTTGAATTTTAAAAAAAAAATAGGCTTTTTTTTGGCAATGGCACACATTACATGACGGTTTCGGAGCAAAACCGTCGTGTAATGTGTGCCATCACCAAAAAAAAGCCTTTTTTTTTTTTTTTTTTAATTTAAGCCCAATTACACTAGAATCAAATTCCATATGATTATCCAAAACAAAAATCCATTTTGGCATTTCATCGAGCATGTGGTGAGCGGATAAAAACCATGTTAAAAAATGTGTGTAGAGTACCAAAACCGTGCACAAAAAATTCATCTCCAAAGAGCAACAATTTAAAAAAAAAAAACATTCAAACAACACTACAAATTACACTCCACGCAAATTATTAAAGCGTTGTGTGTTCGTAATTTTGTTAGAAAACAAGAAATTGAGCAATTTGAAAGTTAACTTGCTTTTCTTTAAAGAAAAATAGTCATGGTCTTGATGGGAACACCGGGAGAGAGAGGTGGTGACGACGGTGGCAACGGAAAAAAACCGGGGCTATGGCAGCGGTTTGGGAAAAGTTTGAAGTGGCGGCGGCGTGACCGGATTTTAAGTTAGGGGGGGACGGGCGAAGGAGGTGGGGAGGAGAAAAGTTTGAGTTGTCTAGAGGGTTGAAGATGAAAATGATGATAAATGAAGAGGAAAGTGTATTTAAGTAATGGGTTTTCGTGCGAATTCTAAAGCATGAAATCTGAAAATTTTGAAAATTTTCGGAGGATTACACGACGGTTTTGCTCAAAGCCGTCGTGTAATCCTCGGATTACACAATGGTTTTTGTAACCGTCGTGTAATCCTTTTTTTTGAAAATTCAAAATCGTCGTGTAATCCTCCAAATTTTTCAAAATTTCAAAATTTCAAAATTTAAAATTTCAAAAAAAAAAAAAAAAAGAGAAGGTCAGAACTGTCGTGTAATCCTTCTCTCTTTTTTTTTTTTTTTTTTTTTGAAAATTTTAAATTTTTAAATTTTGAAATTTTGAAAATTTTCGGAGGATTATTACACGACGGTTATATATAAAACCGTCGTGTAATCCTTCCTTTTTTTTTTCAAATGCTGCCGGATTACACAACGGTTCCAACAAAACCGTCGTGTAATCCGGCAGATTACACGACGGTTCATCAAAACCATTGTGTAATCCTTTGTTTACACGATTGTTTTGTCAAACCGTCGTGTAATCTTGTTTAAGACGATGGTTTCACAAAAATCGTCGTGTATTTTCCGTCGTGTAAGCCAACTTTTGTAGTAGTGAGTCCAAGACAAGACTGTTGGGCTTTTCCTTGATCCCAATCTAAAGGATACTGGAAAATACAGAGTACCAACAAAAAAATTAGAGAAACAGGAACATATAAAGATCGATGTTAAGAGAATAATAATCTCCAGAATTAACAACACAGCAATTGGGAAAATTCCACTTAGAACGACAAGAAGTTCGGATATGACTAAAAACATGAGACTTATAAATCTTCACGGAACAGGCTAGCACAATTCCTATAAAAAAAATAAAAAATTCACAAAATGAAGCGAGAACTAAAAATAAAAGATACAGTACTTTTAATAAGTTTGTAAGCTACATTATAAACTATAGAAGCTAATTATAATCTTTATAATGGATAAATGTTGAGGTCAGATTTCATACATCATCTTTTACTATATACGTATTCCCGCATGTGTCCTTGAAGAGCACAAGAAGACACAGAGACGAATAGCTCGGAAGACCCAGGAACGAGCCCAAACGACTGACAGATCAACAGAGGCCAAATAAGGAAAGTTGACTTGGTGGGCAGCAATAAGGAAACTAAATTTAGCATATATCAGGCAGGAGAACTAGCCAGCAAGCTCATATCTTCTCAAAAAAGGTAGTTTCTCGATATCTTCTAGTCATTTCCGAATTGGAAAGTCAGTCAATACAGAAAAGGGGGCAACTACCCTTCAGCATTCAAGGAACATCTTATTGGTATCAGGCAACTCAAGACAGCCAATCAGTCCCTAAAAATAAAGGCTTACTCCACAAGTTTAGGGATCCTCTCATCTAGCAGTTTTACCTTCTTTTCAAACGTTCAACTCAGCATATTAAACAATATACACAAAATATTCTCATATTCTCTCTGTATCACACCATTCCCCATCTCTATCATATATCACACCATTCTCCATCTCTATATATCCCTTTTTTACTGAAGATCATTATTGTAATGCTTTTATACATAGTGGAAACTCCCAGAAGCACTACAGAGGACGTATCCAAGATATTACGGGCGAACCTCTATAAAATCGAATATCTCTGTCTCTATTTACTTTTCATGCACTTTACTTTATTTTTTGTGTCTCACTAACAACACGCCAATGACCAGCTGACGACTTGCCCGTCGTCCTATTCGGTCGTCATTGGTCCTATTTTTCTTTGATGGTAGATTCGACCTCTACAATAACAAAATGCAAACTCCCACATATCGACAGGAATAATACTGTAAAATTTAGAAATAAGGAGAAAATACATGTAACACCATACATTGAAGCACATCAAGGGGAAAAAAAAAAAAGTGACGATGAATTGAAATTAATCCTCGAAAAATAAATAAAGGAAGACATGCATAGAACAGACAAGAAGGAAAAAAAAAAAAAAAAAAAATCCTTGGTACCCAGTAATTTTTTAACATATTTTAAAAATATCCCAATTGATCTGGTGTTCAGTCACAGACCATGCACCTTCCCACACAAACTCAGTGGCTTATAACTTGGAAATAAGAAATGCACAGGGTTTAATTTTGTAAAATCTTTGAAGGAAAAAGAAAAGGAGATGTATAGATATATAAATACATATAAATACTATACCACTATCTCTTGCTTACATGATCTGGGATTTCATATCTTCCAGTCGACTCGCAAATATTTGGGTGAGATTAGAGAAGTTGTGGAAGGACTGCATGTAAAGCCCAAATATAATCAGGGCCAATTTGGTGCCTGATTGTTGCATTGGAATTGCAAATTGATTGGTTTTGTTGTCGGAAAATGAAAAAGGGAAAATAAAGACAGGACTTTTCATATGGATGCAGATAATCACCACCACTCAAAAAAGGAACCTTAGATAATTTTAGAGCTCATCACACTAAAGATACAGTAATCACCACCATAATGATACAGAAACTCAAATTCGAACAAACTTGGAAAGGCCCCAGGAGTACGAAAGAAACCGAACAAGTTTTTCTAATAAAAAGTTATCATATATTGATCTTAAAATTCGTCCTTACATAGGCATGAAACAAACCTTTTATGCTAGGAAAACCAACAGGTACTCTCCGGTGATTGGGGAACAGCTGTAATGACCCCTTACAGACCGTTACAGTTGACTTCTTATTTAGTCATTTATTTTTTATAAAATTGTGAAAAATATTAAACTTGAATAAAAATCTTGACATAACAGAAAACTTTACTTAGATAATTTTTGAAAATTTAATTAAAAAATTTTAAACTAAATTAAAATAACCTTCATAATTAAATATATATATATATATATATTAAAAGCCCATTTCATGAAATAAAATTTAAGTCCATATGAATCATTCAATCAAATAAAATTAAATTGAACTCTCAAAACTTTATTTGAAATTAAAAATGTCGTTCCTCCCGTTTTTCTATCACACACCGTTCCTCCCATTTTTCTATCACACACCGTCTCGTTTCTGCTCCAAGCTCCTCCAATACTATATCTTACTCTTTCCTTTATCTGCAACATAAATTAACTAATATAACCAAGTTCTTAGTACGACACTTAAATCTCACAAACGTAAATAAACATTTTTCTTTTATCATCATAGACATCAACATAAATATAAATATCATTTAAAAACTTTTTAACTTTTAAAACCGTCATATATTGGGCCCGGAGTTGTACCATTATAGCGTGCTAGTCACGGAAGGGTTGGGGTAGCAAATCCTAAACCAACGGTGACAAAATTCTGCTCACCGAACAACATCATCATCATCATCATCATCATCAAGGGTGTATAACGCCATTTTCAAACATAAAAATACATATACATACAATATGTATACTTTTCATCAAAACGTCATCATAGGAGAGGTATTATTTAAGAACATCAAAACATCATCATCAACATCAAAACATATACTTCTCAAATCTTTAATTCATGTTGCAGGTGAGAGTGTACTTACATAAATGCTTTACTTAACCTTTTTTAAATTTTCCGATCGTGACGCGCAATTGAGGTCTAAAGTGCTCGCATTTAGAATCGTCAATGTCATAAATAATAAATATAATAAATTCAATAAAAGATCATAATAATTCATTAAACACATCGTATCATAACAGTGCCTAATAGGCCTATTTCATCATTCAATAACATCAAAATACAAAAATCGAACAATTTCATAAAATTACAAAACTTTACAAAAATTGACAGTCAAAACTCTATCCATTCAAAAATTAATAAAAATTTGTACAGGACTTGAATGATCTAAAACTAATTGAAAACAAAAGTAGACATCCAAATCTTCTAACGGTACGTAATTCGTCAAAAACAGAGACCCTCAAAAATAGTTTTGAATCTGATTATCAAAATTTTATAGAAACTGGCAGCTAGACCTCTGCCCCTTTGAAAAATCATAAAAATTCAAATGTCTCTAAATGATCTGAAACTGATTTCAAATAAAATTATACATCCATGGTTTTCTAACAATATCAAATTTGTTAAAAACGGAGACCTTTTGGATCCTCAAAAACGGTTTTGAATACTGATTGCTAAAATTTTATAGAATCTAGCAGTTGGACCTCTACCTCTTTGAAAAATCATAAAAATTCACATATATCTCCAAACGATATGAAACAAATTTCAGATGAAAGTATACATCCAGGGGTTTTGAACAATACCAAGTTAATTAAAAATAGAGTCCGTTTGCATCCTCAAAAACAGTTTGGAGTACTTATTATAAAATCTGGAAATTTCCAGTAGCAGTGGTCAAATCCGAAAATTAATTAAAAATATAAAAATTATCACCACAATGTACATGATTCATACAAACACACCCAAAACAGCCCTAAGATATGTTTCTAACAATTAAAAAATTAAATCACCACACCAACAGAATCATGAATTAAGAAATCAAAAACCCTAAAATCGTCTTGTTTACAAATCAACCTCATAGCCATTCCTTCGGTCATCATTCCGTAAATATTTCTTATCATCTCCTCAAACTCAGAAGATGAAACTCATTAAGAAAATTGTTCAACCCCCCCCCCCCTGCGAAGGATCTCAAACCGAAAAGAGCAATAATAATAATAATCAAACAATGAAACAAACATTGCTTGAAATCTTTTTGATTTTGACTTGGATGATTTGAACGTTTGGTGGATTTTTTTTTCTTTTTTTTCTTCTTTTTGTGCATGTGAGACGGGTAGAGAGAGCGAGAGAAAGAGAATGACAGTACATTGGAGAAGGAGACTAGGGAAGTTAGAGAGAGAGAGAGAGAGAGAGCATGTAATTCTATCCTAAAATATCTTGTTTGGGAAGGATAAATTTTTTTAAAAATTATATTTCAATAAGGAATATTTTAAAAACAAAATGTAACTTTCGGCTACCAAAATATGGTTTTGGTAGCCGATTCCACGTTTCTGCTACCAATATTTGGTGGCGGAATGTTAGATTTTGCGACCAAATTCAAATTTGGTAGCTCAATGCGCAACATTCAGCTACCAAATTCCTGATTTGTAGCGAAATCTTGTCAAAAAAATTTTTCTTTGCCATAATGTTACACCTTTTTATATGAGTGATTTCATGAATATACTCAATATAAAGTTTTTAATGCAATACTAATACACATTTATTAACATCAATCAATTTACAATTGATTCGATCTTAGAGTTAATATTAAAAATGCATTTCTTTCTCTCTTATTAATCTTGTATTTATAAACTATACATTGATTCGAATAACCAAATCTATAGCAGTTGTTATATTTTTTTTTTATGAAATATACATATGTAAAGCATGCTATTCTAAAATCTATCCTAAAATATCTTGTTTGGGGAGGATAAAAAAAAATTTAAATTATATTTCAATAAAGAATATTTTAAAAACAAAATGTAACTTTCGGATACCAAAATATGGTTTTGGTAGCCGATTTCACATTTCTGCTACCAATATTTGGTAGCGGAAAGCTAGATTTTTAGACCAATTTCATATTTGGTAGCTGAATTAAGCTTTTCAACAACCAAATTCCTGATTTGGTAGCAAAATCTTGTCAATTTTTTTTTATTATAATCTTTCTATTACACTTTTTTAATATAGTTTTTTTTTTTTAATTTTTAGTAAATTTTTTAATTTAGTTTTTAATTTATATGTATGGAAAAAAAACTTGAATTATAATATCAATAACAAAATAATATCATCTCTCTTAATTAATATTTAAAAAATACTAATTCTAATTTTATAAATAAATATTTCAACAACATCATTTGCTATTTAAATTTTGGTAGCAAAAGATATGATTAAATTTTCGTTGAAATTTTAAAGTTACCGCCTGTAAATTTGAACCAAATTTTTCGTACTTTGAAAAATTTCTCATTCTATTTATTATTATAATATATCACTCTCTCACTCTCGCTTTTTTTCGCCCACTTCTGTTACCCATGAATGCCCCAACTTTAATCTCTCGTCTCTCAGTCATCTTTCCACGAATTCTCTAACTTTCCACGAAATCTCAGTCATCTTGCCGCACCCACTTCATTTGTGTGCACACCTATCATTCTCAGTCTCTCACTCTCTCACTTTCCCCAATATTGTCACGCCCCTCCACCCCTACCCATCCCGTCGCCCCCCCTCTCGAATTCCTCCGCCCACGCCTGAAGCCGCCGCCGCCGCACTTGCTTTCCTCCGCCCCTGCCTAAAGCTCACCGCGTGCGACCGGATTTCAGACCCATAGAGTCGAATCCTTTCAATTTCAAACCGGATTTCTTTCGTCTCAATGCCAATCATGTGTAAGATTATTTTCTTGATTTTTTGGGGTTTGATTTTGAAGTTTTTGGCTGGTGTAGAGTAAGAATTTCGGTGCGAGGACGTTGGGTTTCGTTATGCATTCTTATTCTGGAATGTTATCCGTTTGCTCCGTTTGCATTTTTTTTTTTGGTTTAAATTTTTGTGAAAAAGTTGAATCTTTGAGCTTTTGGTGTTTTATGGGAATGTTATCCATTTGCTCCGTTTGCTTTTTTTTTTTTGTTTAAGTTGCTGGATTTCTCAAGATGAGCATAAACATAATATCAGTCTTGCTTTTTACTTTTTTTACTTTTTATTTTTTATTTTTGCTCAACATGATGATTCAAATTGAAGAGGCTGAATTTGTTTTAGAGGTTTATTATTATTATTTTTTTCTTTGATGGATCTCCCAACATTCAAGTTCAAATAGTTGCAATGATTATGCTTTTTCTCCCATAATTGGAAGACCACTACTATATTACGAACAATTTGGGCTATGAATGGTAAAGCAATAGACTTTGAGAGATCTTGTGGGCATGAGAGCCGAGCACATCTTTCTTTTTGACCATTATATTTGGTTATACTAATTAAAGCCAAGAGAATAATAAGTGGCTGCGCGCCTTACTATCAAATATGGACCTCTCTTCATACAAAACTTTTTCTTCACATATATATAATATGTCAATATATGGCATATATATATATGTATATATTAATTATATAATAGTTTAACAACCCAACTTTAGCTGGATTCCGCCCACATAGTTTGTCAACGATATATCCAATTTAGACAACCCACTATAATCAGAAGCGAAATTGGATTTTTGATATCATCATGAAGAAAAATGGCTTACTTTCCTTTGATCATTGAATCTGCTTACAAGTCAAAATTAGGTCGGCAGAAAAGCTGTATAGATATTCGGTGCAACACATAACTATTTATGAGAAAAAAGTAGAAACCCTCCCGAACCCCCCACCCCACCCCCGCCCCACCCCCCACTATCTAGTTCTGATTAAGCCATCCACAATGCACAATACCACGGAAAGTGCAGTTTTCTTTTTATGTAAGATTAACACTCTATAGACAGTGCCAGTGATTTTGAAGGAATTTATCAATGATTTTAACAGCTTTTTTTGTGTCCATTTTTGCAATCTATATTGTAGGGAGGAGAACTAAACTATGCTTTGGGAGATTTTCTATTTGAAAAGTGTGACCCTGATTGTCATAGGATTAGGAGGAGAAGTAGATAGCCAGCTTGGTAATTCTCTCATTAAAGGTCAATTGTGTTTTTGTTTTTGTTTTTGTTGTTTTCTTATTTTTCTGATCTTTCCATTGTATTGCTAGATCCAATTTATATTTTAAAAACATTTTAAAGTTATAATAAACTTATTACATAATAGGGGGTAAAGATGGACAAGAGTTGGATTTACATTAAGAATCATCTCTTGAAGGAGTATAAGGATGGAGTGAAAAAGTTTATTGAACTAGCACATAATCACCTAGATAAGAATGGGAAGTGCTGATGTCCTTGTAAGAATTGCTTGAATTTTAATTTCCACCACATAGATTTGGTGGAGTGTCATTTACATATCTACGGTTTTCGCACGAGTTACGTGAAGTGGGCACAACATGGTGAAGACCAAGAAAGTACTAGTCACAATGCACGGGACGATAGTACTAGTCACAATGTACGAGATGGAGAATGTGTGGATGATGAAGAGACTGATGATTTTGATGACGAAGACGAGATGATGAATGCGCTAAATGATGCATTTCCACACAACAGATCACAATCAGTGGACGATGGTGCAGATGGAAATGAAGGTAATGCTTATGAAGAAGAGTCTCTGGATTTTTGCTGATTTGTTTGCGGAAGCTGGGAAGGAGCTTTACTCTGGGTGTACAAAGTTCTCTGCATTAACTTTTATAGTTAAGATGCTTCATATAAAAGTACTGAATAAATGGAGCAACCACTCATTTGATATGTTATTGAAGTTAATTCGAAAGGCATTCCCAGAAGCAAAAGTTCCCAAAAGTTATTACGAGTCAAAGCGAATGATGCGAAACCTAGGCCTGGGGTATGAAGTCATCCATGCGTGCAAGAATGACTTCGTTTTGTATTATAAAGAAAACAAGGATTTGAGAAGATGTCCCGTGTATGGTCAAGAAAGATATAAAGGTGGTGTTGTCCAAGGGAGAAACATTCCACACAAAAAGATGCATTACTTTCCACTCACACCAATATTGCAACGATTATTTATGTCGCAACACACTGCATTTGATATGAGGTGGCACAAAAACTAGCGTGTTGAGATAGAAGATTTCCTTCAACATCCTGCTAATGGAAAGACATGGAAAGACTTTGACAAACAATTTCCGAACTTTGCAGCTGAACCAATAAATGTAAGATTGAGTCTTGCCACCGCCAGTTTCAATCCGTTTGGAGATATGTCAAATACGTATAGTATGTGGCCAGTTTTTCTAGTGCCCTACAACTTGCCCTATTGGAGGTGCATGAAGCAACAGTTTTTGATGATGTCTTTGTTAATACCTGGTCGACGTGCTCCAGGGAAGGACATAGACATTTATTTGAGACCTTAAATTGACGAGCTTATAGATTTATGGGCTTCCGGAGTGAGAACATATGATGCAGTGGAGAAGAAACATTTCAACTTGCGTGCAACGGTGATATGGACAATTAATGATTTTTCGGCATACGGGACGCTGTCTGGCTATAGTACTGGAGGTTACAAGGTCCAGTATGTTTAGACGAAACTACTTCGCAGCGTTTACAGAGTAAGACTTCTTATGGAGGACATCGTCAATACTTACCTCCAGACCACCCTTAGCGTTTTGACAAGAATTTTGATGGTAATGTTGAAAAAAGAGTGCCTCCCAAATCATTATCCGAAGATGCTTTGCTATTGGAGCTAAACAAGGTATGGGTTCCGACCGCGGGGAAACATCTTACTGTTATTGCACAGATAAACAAAAAAAGAAGAAGTGTACTCAAATGACACTAATTGGAAGCGTAAATGTATTTTTTGGGAGTTAGAGTATTGGCCCAAGCTGAAGCTACGACATAATCTTGATGTGATGCATATAGTAAAGAACATATGCAACAACTTGGTTGGTACTTTGTTGGGTATAGAAGGCAAGTCGAAGGACACAGATAAAGCTCGTATGGACTTAGAAGATTTGAAGATATGCAAGGAATTACACTTGAAGAAAGTTGCGAATAAAAAACCTCTAAAACCACCTGCATGTTATACGTTGTCTCCAGCGGAGCGAAAAGCTTTTTGTATGTTTCTACAGTCAGTCAAATTTCTTGATGGATACACTGCAAATATATCCCGAAATGTGACACTCAAGATGGAAAAATCGCAAGATTGGAAAGTCATGATTGTCATGTGCTGTTGCAAAGACTCTTGCTAGTGGGTTTAAGGTCCTACTTGAAAGATGAAGTGTTAAGTCCTATTTCTGAGATATCTTCATTCTTTCATCAACTTTATGCGAGGACGTTGTCAATAAAGGACTTAGTCGCATTACAAGAAAGCATCGTTTATACTTTGTGTAAGCTAGAAAGGATTTTTCCTCCGGCTTTCTTTGATGTCCTGATTCATCTAACAATGTACTTACCTCAGGAGGCGAAGTTAGGGGGACCGGTGCATACAAGGTGGATGTACTCTTTTGAAAGGTAATTTGATCTTCTCTTTATTGACATAAATCTTTTGTTAAAATTTTAACAGGAAATTAAGACAAAGAAGTTGTATTGTAGGGCATTGGGGAATGTGAGGAAATAT
The DNA here is from genome assembly GCA_008635985.1 of Ficus erecta. NCBI lineage: Eukaryota > Viridiplantae > Streptophyta > Magnoliopsida > Rosales > Moraceae > Ficus > Ficus erecta. The sequence goes on from BKCH01002132.1 coordinate 50,470, forward strand.
GTGAAAAATAAATCCCGTCCTGATGGGTCGATTATGGAAGGTTATATCATTAATGAGGCTTGACATACTGTTTGATGTACCTACGTGGGATTGAAACCCGCTTTAATCGACCCAAACGCAATCCTGATTATGTTCAGGACCGATCATCATCATCTGTTTCAGTGTTTCGGCAACTAGCAAGATCGTTTAGGAGGAAAAATTTTGTTTTTTTGACACAAAAGGAACGAGACAAAGTGCATTGGTATATCCTAAACAATTGTTCAGATGTGCAACCATATATGGAGTATGTTATACGGTACCTTAACTTTTCATCATATGTTTCATCTTTAGACAATTGTGATGCTTAATTGTTGATCATTGACAGCGAACATGCTGCAATATTGCAATCACAAGGCGTTCAAAATATTCCACTTGCACAAATAACCGAATTTCCTAAATGGTTTGGAGATAAGGTAATTTGACATGTATTTCTTACATGTGGTGAACTTGAACTATATTCTAATACTTAAAGTATTTATGTTGTTGTAGATTAGAGCTATACATGTGGAGTCAACGGTTTCAGATGATTTATATGCTCTTGCGAATGAACCTAATCTCAATAGTAATTCCTATCCAAGTTGTATGGTGAATGGAGTGCGGTACCACTCAAGAATGCGAGATGATAGACGCGCGATACAAAATTGTGGTGTTTGTGTTGAGGCAGAATTATATGATGATGATTCAAGTGATTTTTTTTTGGCGTAATTGATGAAGCTTGGGAGATTTCATACTTGTATTAGAATAAAGTGATTCTGTTTAAATGTTCATGGTTTGACAACAATGAGAAAAAGAAAAGAACAAAGAAAGAATTTAACTTTATCAGCATTATAACTGATTTATTATAGTTTGAAGAAGAACCATATGCATTGGCAGATCAAGTCAAACAAGTATTTTATGTTGATGACAATAAGAATGGTGAGGCATAGAAGGTGGTTCAAAAAGTTCATCATCATCACATATTGGAAAATACATCCAAACTACAGGCAAATGATGATGGTGACGAAAAGGATGCTGACAATGATGCTTATCAAGAGGAGTTATTAAATGAGGTCGACATATCATTTGACACCACGAATCTTGAAGAAGCTCCTCTGAATCGTACTGATATTAGTTCAACATAAATAGATAACTTGTACATTGACCTTCAAATTGATCCCGATGATGAAATCATTTATGAGTTCGATATTTCGGACTCTGATAAGAAAATTGATGATTGTTCCGAGGAAACCGATGGCGACATTGATAGTGATTATAGTGAATGACTATGTGAAATTATTTGTCTCTATTATGTGAAATTTGATTTCTCTTTTTTTTTTTTTTTTTTTTTTTTTTTTTTTTGCTAGTGATATATTGTTTATTGTAATATATAATATGTATCTGCTTTTATACACTACCATTATTGTTTTTATTTTTGAAACCGCTATTATCCAATGTTATCTAATAGCTTTATTCTTGTAGTGATAATTGAATGTTATCTTTTGCGTACTTAGTTTTGTTTCTATGATTTCAGGACATCTTTTATGGCTGGTAAGAAGCGCTTGTCATTCAGTTCCAGTACCAAGACAATATCACATGACCAACAATCTGAAGGCCAACAATCTCCAGCAACAATAGTTTCATCCTCTTCGCGGGTATCTGAGAGAGAGTATGTCATTGAATCAACTCTTCAGGAACAACCACTTATCAAGAATCAAGTGACTGAAAATCAAAGTATGTTCAATTTAATTAAATCTTGTTAATTATTTTCAATGATTTTCTTAATTAAAATTTTTCATTCTAAACAGAACAACCAAATGTTCGAGGAGCTACTCGAAGTTTGGGTGTTGAGAAGTTAGTGGCAAAAGAGGGAAAACTATGCATAAATTATAAAGAAACGGAGCTTCGTGTACATGGAACACATGCATCAAAGTTTGCTAATGTGATTGGTTCTATTGTACGCCATTATTGTCCACTTCATTACAGCGGTTGGGGAAAGGTTCCAGATGATGTGAAAAAAATATGCATTGAGAAATTGAAGGTATTTTGTTTCCTTAACTATTCATGGTAACTATTGTATTATGGTTAGAAAAAATTTATAAAACTCAACAATTTTTTTTGTAGGAATATTTCGATATGGATTTAGAAGACAAATCCCATTTGAATGACATCATAGATAACACTTTTTTTGAGAGGTTTAAAAATTTTCGATACAAATGTCATGTCAAGTACAAAAACATTGTTGAGAAGGGATTGAATCCATTAGACAACAATCCGTATCCTTACGTGAAGGATGAAGATTGGAAGTGGATGTGCACAGAATGTTTTGAATCTGAAACATGTAAGGTAAACTTTTATATTTCTATGAAGTTTGATATGAGTTTAATATCAGAAATGTGTTTTCTGGAATTTGTATCTTGTTTACAGGTTATAAAATTTTAGGATGGGTCCAATTATAAGGGAGGTGCTATCAAAATTGTTGTAGAATATTAAGTTAACATATGTAAGTGAATTAATTGTCTTTTCATTCTCATTTTTAGAAAAAGTTAGTTGCTGGTGCATTTAATCGTGAAAAGTCAGGTGCTTATATGGGTGGCTCCAAATCTCTAATTCAACATTTGAATGAACATCCGGTAAATACTTTACTTTAAGTAATGTTACGATTTGAATAATATATTTTCTTAAAATAAGAGACAATAAATGATGTTGTTATTGATTAATAATTTGAATATAGAACACCCAATCAAGTTCAGATTCGACAAGCTCGGGAAAGTATTTAGATGTCTTTAAATTAACTCATTGGAGTGAAAAGCATGGTTGGCAAACTAACCGAGCAGAGGCGGATTATGTAAGATCAATCTTAATTGCTAGACTTTATCAACTATATTCTTTTTATTTATATATATTTATTACACTTTGAATCTCGCAGCAACGTATGATGGAAGTACGTAATGAAAGATTAAGCCAACTACCAGAGGGTTCGCAACTTGATTCTGATGATGAAGAAAATATCTACTATCAAGTGTTGATGAATGAAAGGACTGAAAAATATGGGTTTAAGCGTGGAACAGGTCCTGTGATTAAAAAGAGACAATTGAGCAGCTCTGGTGGACCTACACAACGATTGTTGATCGAGAACCTTAGAACCGAAGTTGCGAACAATAAACGGCGAGTGACAGATATGGAGGACATGATGAAAAGACAGGACGAGAGGATGAAAAGACAGGACGAGAGGTTGAAAAAACAAGATGAGTTAATCCGACAACTTCTTCAAAAACTTAATCCGCCTTCAGATCATCTGGGACTTTTCTCCCAAAGACAAAATGGACCACCGCCACCGCCACCATCAGCCACTATGTCTTAAGTTAGTTTTTGTTTTAATTATAGTTTACCTTCGTTTGATACCTATTATAGTTAAACATTTACTATAAATTGTTTAATGTGTTTAGAGATTTGGAGTCTCTTTAGCTAATATAACATATTTTCTTGCATTATCATTTTTTATATTTGTATATTTATGGATTGAAAAATATGTGACTATTCTCAACAGGCTGTAAATATTATTGCTACCAAAAACTTTTGGTCGCTTAAACTTTCGGCTACCAAAATAGTTGGTAGCTAAAAACTTTGCAAAATACGTTTTGCTACCAAATAACATTTGGTCGCGGAATACTCTTTACGGCGTTTCGGTGACCAAATTTTGGTTGGTCACGGATTTTTTGGAGACCAAATTTTTTTGGTCGCCAATACCTAATGCGACCAACTTATGGGGACCAAATGGTGACCAAAGATTTTTGGTCTCGGAAGGAAATGGCGATCAAAAAATAGACATTCTGCTATCAATTTTTTGGTCTCAGAAGGTGAAAATTCTTGTAGTGTAAAAAGGGGAATTTTTAATATTATAAAATAAATTGTGGGTCATTTAATCCCAAATCAATTTTGGAATTAATTGGGATTCAATTTTTGGTGTAATTGTCTCTTAATAGGTGGGGAATGGCTGTCATTAGGGTGTGAAAACATGTGAGATTAAAAGAAAAAAGGTAGGTCAACTTCTAAAATTTTTGCACTTACAATCGCACATAGTAAACTGGTTGGTGACAACATGTATCTTGAAAGTATGCAGGTCATAACTTCTTACTTCGATATCGGATTTGCACAAATGAGTAGGCGTTGGAAAGTTTATGGAAAACTCTATAAGTTATCTAGATTATAGAAATAATATCGAACATTTAAAAGTTAATAATTGAGTTGGAAATTAACATTATGTAAAATAAGTTTTTTTCGGATAATATACTTTCCCTTTTTTTTTTCCCTCTCTTCTTCACGGTTTCAATTCAACATTCCCATATTTTTTTTCTTCCTTTTTGCTGATTGCCATTTATAGATGATATATATATACACATATATGTATATAACTATACACATCATACTACACATATAGATATATATATTAGGTAACATTATTCTATTCAAAATATTTCTTTAATTAAACTATCGCACAAAATTATCAAATCATCATAAAAATTCATCAATTTGGCATAAACTTTGTTCTGGCACATCGAGTCTTTATCGCGTCACCTATGAAAAATAACTCAACATAACATTAGAATTAATAAATTGCTATATCATCACATTATTCATGTTAATTCTAATATTAATTTTCTAACGTTATTGTTATGTAGCATTTGAGGCGTTACAGTCCCTTTTACCTTATAAAAGTTTCGTCCTCGAAACTTAGAATAATTTCGGATAATTCATTCTCATAGCGTCTTCTCGCTCCCATGTAGCTTCCTCAATCTTGTCATTACGCCAAAGAAATTTTACTAAAGGAATCTCTTTGTTCCTCAAGGTCTTCGTCTTTCAATCAAGAATCTCAACTGGTTTCTCTTCATAACTCATATCCTCTTGAATCTGAATCGATTGCAAATGGATGACGTGAGATGGATCTGGTACATACTTCTTCAACATCGAGACATGAAATACATTGTGGATAGACGTCATCTCTTGAGGCTAATCTAACTTGTATACGACATTGCCAATGCGCTCAATCACCATATATGGTCCGACATATTTGGGACTAAGCTTGCCTTTCTTTTCAAATCGCACCACACAAACTCTAAGGGCTTCCGACACACAACCGCATAGCTTTTCTGCCTACTTTGAGCTGTGGCAATCAGTTGTTGAATCACTTTCAATGCTTCCGTTGTCTTATTGAAGAAGTCAGTTTTCTCCTTAAGTTCGGACTCCTCTAGCTTCTTTTCCTTGGCCTCATGCCAATAAATTGTGGACCTACAACATCTTTCGTAAAGTGCCCCATAGGGAGCCATCCCAATTGTCGCTTGATAACTAATGTTATAAGCAAACTCAACCAACGGCAAACATTTACACCAACTCCCTTTTAAGTCCAAGGTACAAGCTCGGAGCATATCCTCAAGTGTCTGTTTACGGATGAAAAGCTGTTCTAAATTGCAGCTTTGTGCCCATAGCAGCCTGAATACTTTTCCAAAAATGGGAGGTGAACATGCTATCTCGATCCGAAATAATATATCTGGGAACACCATGAAGCCTCGCGACCTCCTTCACATACAATTTTTCCAACTGTTCTATAGAGGACGTCATTCATATAGGAAGAAAATGTGCTGACTCGGTCAATTTTTCAATGATCACCTATATAACATCATATCCATTCGTAGTTCTTAGCAGTCTAGTAACAAAATACATTGCAATGTCTTCCCATTTCTATTCCAGAATCTGAATCGACTGAAGCACCCCTCCTGGCTTTTGGTGCTCAGTCTTAATTTGTTGGCAAGTCATACAATGCTTCACATAGTGCGCTACATCCTTCTTCATTCCAAACCACCAGAAACTACTCTTAAGATCCACGTACATTTTTGTGCGCCTCTTATAGAATCTTTTGCCTCAGCTCCTCGTCTTTAGGAACACATAACCGTCCCTTAAACTTCAATGCTTCATCATCAGACACACTAAATCCTTCACACTTCCCTTCGAGTATTTTCTTTTTATTTCTCATAAAACTTGGATCAAGGTCTTACTTGCTACGAATGTCATTTAAAATAGTTAGAGACAATGTCATTGTAGAAAGTCGTCCAACTATTAATTCCAACTCAAAATAAAAAATCTCCTTTTGAAGAGGTTTGGACATTGCATTCAAGGACATTAATGTGGCAGGGGCATTCCGACTTAACACATCAGTTATCCTATTTGCCTTCCCCGGGTGGTAGAGGATTTCACAATCGTAATCCTTTACTAGCTCAAGCCACCTCTTTTGCCTCATATTCAAATCTTTCTGCGTGAAGAAGTACTTCAAACTTTAGTGATCGGTGTATATTTGGCATCAAACTCCATACAAATAATGCCTCCATATTTTCAATGTGAAAACAATGGCAGCCAACTCTAAGTCATGGGTGGGACAGTTGTTCACATAGCCCTTCAATTTCCTTGAAGCATAGGCAATTACCTTCACATTCTGCATCAAGACTGCACTAAGTCCGATTATGGAAGCATCACTGTAAATTACAAACCCTTCATCCCCATTTGGAGTCGTCAAGATTGGGGCACTTGTGAGTCGTCCCTTCAACTCTTGAAAGCTTTTTTCACAATTCTCTGTCCATTTGTACTTATTTCCTTTTCAGGTAAGTGTCGTAAGCGACATAGCAAGTTTCAAAAAATCAGTCACAAATTTCCTGTAATATCCCGCTAAGCCAAGGAAACTTCTAATCTCACTTGCGTTGGTTGGTCTCTTCAAATTGCTAACAGCCTCAATCTTCACAGGATCCACCATAACGCCATCTTTAGAAATCACATTGCCAAGGAATGCTCACACGATCCAACCAAAACTCGTACTTAGAGAATTTGGCATACAACTGGTGTAGTCTCAATGTCTGCAAAACTGTCCTTTTATGCTTCTTATGTTTGTTTCGAGTCTTTAAATAAATGAGAATTTTGTCAATAAATACTATCACAAACTTATCTAGAAACTCCTTGAATACTCTATTCATCAGGACCATGAAAGCAGCAGGGGCATTAGTCAACCAAATGGCATGACCACAAACTTATAATGGCTGTATCGAGTTCTAAAGGCTGACTTGGGGATATCTACTTCCTTGATCTTCAGTTGGTGGTATCCATATCGTAAATCAATTTTTGAAAACACAGTTGCACCTTACAGTTGGTCAAATAGATCATCAATTCTCGGCAATGGGTACTTGTTCCTTATGGTCACCTTGTTTAGCTCTCTCTAGTCAATGCAGAGTCTCATTATCTCATCCTTCTTTTTCACAAATAAAACTAGAGCTCCCTATGGTGAATGACTAGGGTGAAGAAAACCCTTGTTCAACAGCTCTCGAAGTTGCTCATGTAATTCTTTCAATTCAATAGGTGCCATACAATAAGGTGCCTTAGAGATTGGCCCAGTGCCCAGTGCTAACTCAATCTTGAACTCAATTTCTCTATCTGTTGGTAAGCCTGGCAAGTCCTCTAGAAACACATCACTAAAATCTCGTATGACAGGTATATCTTTAAGTTTCAATTTATCTTCTTTCTTCGTATCCACGATGCTGGCTAAGAAACCGTTACAGCCATTGACTAGCATCTTCTGGGCCTTCATTGCTGACAAGAACAACTTCCTCTTATTCTTTGCATCACCAATGAATTCAAACTGGTCATCTCGTTTGGGATCAAATACGACCTTACATCTTCGGCAATCAATAGACGCATTCTACTTTCCGAAGAAATTCATACCTAAAATTATGTCATATTCAAATATCTCGAGCACTATCAAATTACTGTAGAACTCTCTATCAACAATTCTCATCGGCACTCCTTGTAGCCAATGAATGGACATCATCACTTTCCCAAAATATAGTGTTGTGGTGAATCTCTGACTCAAGATATCCTGATTTCTTTATAGTCTTTTAGCAAAAGTAGAAGACACAAAGGAGTGTGTGGCTCCCGCATCGAAAATAACGTTAGCATACTGGTTATTAACTAGTATCTGACCTGTGACAATAGTAGAAGTCCAGCAGTAGTTTCTTCTTTAATCATAGTGAAAATTATGGCATTAGTGGTAAGTGGAGGAGACTCAAGTCATCCCTGAGAAATATGAGGCCCATCAAGAGCGGCTTGCATTTTGTGGAGTTGAGCCGGTGGGTTTCTCTACTGTCTTTGTTGGAAGGGCTGGTACGCCTTGTCCGGACAATCCTTGGACAGGTGACCCCCGCGTCTGCAACCATAACATAGATTTGTACTCATATGGCACTCCCCCAAATGTGGCTTCCCACACTTAGAACAAAGTGGAATGTTCTTAACTTGCATAGCTGGTTGACCTCCCCCTTAACGGTTGTTATGGTTCATCTGATTGAAAAGTTCTCCTTCCTCTTGTTATTGTTCCACTGACCTCTTTGAGACCTGCCTTGATTTCGGAAGTTTCTACGATTCTGGTTGTTGTTGTTATTCTTAGGGAATTCGCTTTGATGAGGCTGGCTTTTCTTTTTCTTATTCAGATGATATTCAACACAAAGGGCACACTTGACACATTCAGTTGTGGTGGTTGTTGGAGCAGTCCCATTATCAAGAATCACATGCAATCTCGGGTCTCAGCATCCAGATCATTATCCCTAGTCGTTCTTCTTCATTTGGCACCATGTGGGGACAAAGGCGTGCTAGTTAGTTAAACCACTTAATAGTTTATTTCACTGATATATTTCCTTGAAGGAAGTTATTAAACTCAACATAGTGTTCACTGGTCATTGACATGTTGAAATACTGCTCGTTAAATTCTTGGATAAAGTCTTCTCATGTTATCTGAGTTATACCACTACTCAACTTTATTCCTTCCCACCAGATTCTAGCATCATCCATCAAACAGTAGGAAGCACACTTCACTTTCTCATTCTCAGTTAAACCCATAAAATTAAGTATTAACTCAATAAACTTCAACCATCCTTGAGCTACCAAATGGTCAGTTGAACTATTGAATTCCTTATGCTTCATCTTCTTAAACCGCAGATACAGAGGCTCATGATCTGTTGCTGCCTAAACACCTCTATTTTGCACTGGTTGTTCAGCCACTGGATCAATGGGGATTTCCACTCTTTGACATTACCTTGCAAATTGTTAATAAGGGTCTGTTGTTCCTGAATTTGCCTCTGAAGTTGAACCACCATTTCTACTAAATTAGGCTCTGCCGCCACTTTATTTTCAACTTGCCCATGACCTCTTCGTTGGTCTTGACGCAACTGCGCTATAACTTCTGCCAAATTAGGTTCTGCAGCAATCCCATCTTTGGCTTGCCTTCAGCTGTTACCATGTTCTCGTCCGTGTACCATCTTATCTTAGTCGTCTATTAGTAGCAAATAATGTCATTAAGAGACTTTCTATTTTTTTTTTTTTTAGGATATCGAGTCAGGCTTCAAACTTTTCATAAATAAAACATCACCTCACAACTCATATATTTCTATTTAAGGAAATTATTTAATTACTTACTCGAAGAAGTTTGAAGTTGATACATGGCGATGAATGATAGGAAATAAGAAACGGCTCATATACTATATCTGTAACGACCTCTCACAAACCGTTACAGTTGACTTCTTTAATCATTCGTTTCTTATAAAATTACGGAAAATATTAAGCTTGAAATAAAAAACTTGACATAACGGAAAACCGTACTTAGATAATTTTTGAAAATTCTAGAAATTTTTTTTTTAACTATATCAAAATAACCTTCATAATTAAAAAAAAAAAAAATTTTAAAGCCCATTTCATGAAATTAAATATAAGTCCATATGAATCATCCAATCAAGTAATAATAAACTGAACTCTCAAAACTTTATTTGAAATTAAAAATGTACATCTCATAATCGTTCCTCCCATTTTCCTATCACACATCGTCCCGCTTCCGCTCTAAGCTTCTCCAATACTATATATTACCTTTTCCTTTATCTGTAACATAAATTAACTTACATAAGTAAGTACTTAGTAAGACACTTAATTCTCACAAACGTAAATAAACAATATTCTTTTATCATCATAGACATCATCATAAATATAAATATCATTTAAAAAATTAACTTTTAAAACCATTATATATTGGGCTCAGCGCAGTACTATCATAGCGCGCTAGTCACATAAGGGTTGGGGTAGCAAATCCCAAACCAATGGTGACAAAAGTCCGCTTATGGGACAACAACAACAACATCATCATCATCATCATCATCATCATCAAAGGTCAACAACATCATTTTAAAACATTAAAATACATATACATACCATATATATACAGTTCATCAAAATGTCATCATAGGAGGGTATTATTTAAGAACATCATAATATCATCATCAATATCAAAACATATACTTCTCGGCTCTTTAATTCATGTTGCAGGTGAGAGTGTACTTACATAAATTCCATACTTAACCTTTTTTAAATTTTCCGATGGTGACGCGCGATTGAGGTCTCAGATGCTCGGCTTTAGAACCGTTCATGCCATAAATAATAAATATAATAAAATCAACAAAAGATCATAATAATTTATTCAAGACATCCGTCGTATTATAGCAGTGCCTAATAGTCTTATTTCATCATTCAATAACATCAAAACACAAAAATCGAACAATTTCACAAAATTACAAAACTATATAAAATCTGATAGTCAGACCTCTAACCATTAAAAATTCATAAAAATTTGAACAGGACTTGAAATGATCTGAAACTAATTGTAAACATCTAGATCTTTCTAATGGTACCTAATTCGTTAAAAACGGAGATCGTTTGGACCCTCAAAAATAGTTTTGAATCTGATTACCAAAATTTTACAAAAACTAGCAGCTGGACCTCTACTCATTTGAAAAATCATAAAAATTCACATTTCTCTCTAAATGAACTCAACCTGATTTCAAATAAAATTAGATATCTAGGGATTTCTAACAATATCAAATTCGTTAAAAACGGAGACCTTTTGGATCCTCAAAAATAGTTTTGAAAACTGATTGCTAAAATTTTTACAAAATCTGGTGGCCGAACCTCTGCCTCTTTGAAAAATCATAAAAATTCACATATATCCCCAAATGATATGAAACAGATTTAAAATGAAAATAGACATCTAGGGCTTTCCAACAATAAGAAATTTGTTAAAAATGGAGTATGATTGCATCCTCAAAAATAGTTTGGAAAACTCATTATTAAATCAGGAAATTTCCAATAGCAGTAGTCAAATCCGAAAATTCATTACAAATATAAAAATTATCACCACAACGTACATGATTCATACACACACACCCAAAATAGCCCTAAGATATGTTTCTAACATATGAAATATTAAATCACCATACCAACAAAATCATGAATTAAGAAATCAAAAACCCTAAAATCGTCTTATTTACAAAATCAACCACATAGCCATTCCTTCGATCATCATTCCGTAAATATTTCTTATCATCTCCTCAAACTAATACGATGAAACTCATAAAGAAAATCGTTCAACACCCCCCCCCCCCCCCCCCCAACAAAGGATCTCCAAGCAAAAAGAGCAATAATAATAGTCATCAAACAATGAAACAAACATACCTTGAAATTCTTTTGATTTTGGCTTGGATGAATTTGAAGGTTTGGTGGATTTTTTTTTTCTTGTTTTCTTCTTTTTGTGCATGTGAAAGGGGTAGAGAGAATAAGAGGAAAATGACAGTACGTTGGAGAGGGAGACTAGGGAAGTCAAAGAGAGAGAGCATGTAAAAAGGGAAATTTTAATATTATAAAATAAATTGTGAGTAATTTAATCCCAAATCAATTTTGGAATTAATTTGGATTCAATTTTTGGTTTAATTGTCTCTTAATAGGTGGGGAATGGCTGTCATTAGGGTGTGAAAGCATGTGGGAGGAAAAGGAAAAAGCTAGGTCAACTTCTAGAATTTTTGCACCTACAATAACACATAGTAAACTGGTTGGTGACAACAAGTATCCGGATAATATACAGGTCATAACCTGTCACTCCGATATCGGATTTGCATAAATGAGTAGGCATTGGAAAGCTTATGAAAAGCTCTATAAGTTATCTAACTTATAGAAATAATATCGGACATTTAAAGGTCCATAATTGAGTTGGGAATTAACATCATGTAAAATAGGTATTTTTCGGATAACATACTTTCCCTTTTTTTTTTTTCCCTCTGTCTCTCTCTCTCTCTCTTCTTCACGTTTTCAATTCAACATTCCCATTTTATTTTCTTCCTTTTTTCCGATTGCCATTTATAGATGATATATATATACACATATATGTATATAACTATACACATCATACTACACATATAGATATATATTACGTAATATTCTTATATTCAAAATATTTCTTTAATTAAACTATCACACAAAATTATCAAATCATTATAAAAATTCATCAATTTGGCATGAACTTTGTTTTAGCACCTTGAGTTTTCGTCGCATCACATGTGAAAAATAACTCAACATAATATTAGAATTAAGAAATTGACATCTCACCACATTATCCATGCTAATTCTAATGTTAATTTTCTAACGTTATTGTTAGGTAGCATTTGGGGTGATACACCATCGTTGGTGATCTAAAACCATGTTGAATACCAAATGTATTATGGTAAACTATGAAAACATATTCTAGTCTAGTAACAAACAATATTCTACCATAATACTCTTCGGCAACTGGCATTTGCAAACCGGAGATTGTTGGTGGTCCGTGTTGACTTCAATTGTTGAATGGTATTCTAGTAGAATACGGGAGGTATTCAGGTAGAATACGGGTGATATTCTGGTAGAATTCTTGTGATAAAATACGGGTGGCATACTACTATAATACCTTTTAGTTGGTCAAAGATATTTTTGGAAATATATATGTAAATCTTTGATTTATCTTATATAAGAGGATAAAATCATGAAGCCATGATTGACGAGACACTATTTAAAAGGAGTAATCTTTTTAAAGCATTCCTCAAAATAATCACTTTCTTGGAACCGTTCTACGGTTAGATTGGATCTTTAGATGTTTTAGTGTCGCCCAAACGGCTAGTGGATTTAAGTCCAAAATCATGGGCTATTTGGCAGAGAGAGGTATTGATGGATAACTGAAAAGAACCTCATTACCGAATATCAATATGAAATTTTTTTAATATACATAAAAGAAAGAACACACATGCATATTGTACAAGGCAGATTAACTACAGGGCTTTAAAAAGAGAAACCAAGTAAACCTATAAGTAGAGCCCACTAACTTACAACTTCCACTTAATTACTGACTAGAAGAAGACTCTTGGCAACTAATGAAAATGGATCTCTCCTGTATTGACTCGTAGAGAAATAACTAAATTACATTTTTAATATTAAATAATTAAGATAAATAACATGTTTTAAAAATATAGCAGTTAATAGTAAGTTACGGTAAATCACTTGTTTAGTTCTCGTAGATTATTTACCATAAATTTATTATTTATTACTGTTTACTTTAAATGTTTCGAGAGATATTGTTTATCGCTATTTATTTTAAACATTTAGAGAGCCAGAGAGATTATATGAGCACGATTTAGACTTTACATGATCCTTCAGCACAATAATGGGCTAACACCACAAACACGATCGTTAGATTTTCAAAATAACATTTATTTACTATTTTACTTGCATATCAACATTCAATATAGACGTTGTTATAAAGTCCCAAAAAAAATTAATATATATATATATATATATGTACGCGGAAGTAACACACATTCAGTTATTACGTTTCACTTTAAGTTATTACATTATCTAATATTACATTTTCATAATTTGAATTGTCATAATAAAATTAAATTTCAGCATTCAAAAAGTTCATCAAGGACTCAAAGGATCACTCGATAGACTTGTACAAAATGTGCCAATGCCCATGGCCAGGTCAGGAGTTTTTGAGTCTTGTACAAAATGAGTCAAAACGCAAAGTTTTTGTCGGTGACATGGGACGATACGATTAACATCCCTATTAACTTAATTACCTGAGCGTCTCAAATTAGGCATTACATCTTAATTATTATATCTTTCGTTAGATAATCATCTTCAACTCAACTAACACCAGATTCATTTGCAGAAATTTCCCCAACTATGCCAATGATATGGACATGATCGAGACACGCAAATTTGTACTCGAGCTGCCAAAATTTGTAGATCATGAGAAACGTGTCGATGAAATGATATTATTACTGCACAAGATATATAGTTACATTAGAAACACTATAATAAACAGTGAAAAAATATATATCCAACTGTGTATTTAATTTGAGTTTTTTTTTTTTTTTTTTGCTGAATATATTTGTTTGGGCTAAACTTTACTTGGATTTGTCAGGCCCAAAGCTTGTAGTTCAAGGCACTGAAATTCATGACCAAAATTTTTTATTTATTTACTTTATTTGTATTTACGTCTTATTATTATTGATGCAGTAGTTTCTAATTTCTTTCTTCCCAAAAGCCACAGTTTTGAGCTTTGTATTAGTTAATATATAAAAGTGTTGGTTCTTTTCAGCATTATGAAAAAAAAAAAAAAAAAAAGTATTTTATAAATAATAATTATGTCAATAATAACCGTAAATAATTTTTTAAATTAGCATGTTACTATAGAATGGAGTAGCGTGATTGTTGATAATGATCATATTTACTATTTAAAAAATATATATATTGCATGCTAGTGATAAAATATAATATCAAAGCCAGTGTTATTTTTTGAATTTTGTATTGGTGTTATATATAATAAACATTCTGGTAAAATATATATATATATATATGTTGGAAAATTTATTATTTAAATACTGTTTAGTAAATGTCCCAAATTTTTCTAAATATTTTCTAATATCACATTCACCCACCTATTCACCAATATCAATATGTATTTTTACCAGTTGATCATCAATTGATTATTGTCTATCACTAATTGATCGAATGAGTCAATTAATAATTTAATGTCACGGATCATTTTTTAAAATAAAAAGAAAGGAAAAGAAAAGAAAAGTAGCAAGTTTGGCCTTTTTTTTTAATTAAGTGTTCAAAAACTGTCCATATATCTAGTTTTTTCAAAAATATACATATATATATATATATATATATATTACCAACAGGTCAAATACTACTACTAGTTACACAAGCTAATTAAACCCTAAATGTAGACACTCCCAAAACAGAAGATAATTTGTCCAAAAATCGAACTGAAATATTGTGCTAGTTAGATTCTTGAAAGAAAAAAAAACAAAAAACAAAAGTACTGGAGATGTTTCTCTCTAGTAGTCTAACTTGAAACCCCAAGTTGCCTAATAATCTTGTTGTTGCTGTTCTTTTTTTCTTTTTCTTTTTCGACTTTTTAGCTGTGCTTGAAAGCGCCAATTCGAGTAATAATATTCAAAGTCAAGAGCTTGACCCTTTGGATTCTCAAAAACAAAGTGCGATCGACAAAAGTACTTATTAAAGTCACGGGGACCACCTTTTCCCAGACTAAAAATACAAATGATAACATCGTGAAACAACACAGAAAGAACAAAACAAATGGTACTAGAACAATGTGTTTTTCTCAAGCACATTTGTGTTCACATGGCAAATGGAGAGAGGGACACATAAACACAAACCCGACATTTGAGAAAGATTGAAGTTTTGGTGGTGGGAATAATCATTACATAACTTGAGAATTGGCGCACATAAATACAAAAATACTGAAAAGGACAAGCAGCACTATAGATGGAGGAAAAAGGAAGGAGAGAGTCTTCCTCAGAAGAAGGGGAAAAAAAAAAATTAGAGTAATGCTAGGGAATTTTTACTCTATCACTTCTCTCTTTTGTATTACTTTTATTAGTTGTTAGATTAAATTTTTAATGTTCTGATATATGATTGAGTAATTCTATTTTGAGTGCTACAAATTTTGAATCTATAAATTAGACTGAAAAAAAAATTTTAATTTAATAGTTAAAAATAATTTCTATTGATAGTGTATGATAAGATATCTTATTGTAGAAAAACCTATTATGCTAATCAACTTTAAAAATAAAATTAAAAAAAAAAAAAAAAAACTTCAGTTTACATTTGAGAATGAAGTTACACTAATCATCAACGCCGAAAGTCATGTGAACCTTAGTTATAGTTTTTGTAGAATTAGTAGACGGATTGATCTTGTTCTTGCCTTCTTTATACTAATATTTTATAGTGATTAGTGTACATAATTTTATGAATATTGAAAGTTAATCACTATCATAATTTTATGAATATTGAAAGTTAATCACTATAAGAGTGTGTGTGCCTTTTCCTCAATTTTTTTTTATTGCTCTGGAACAGAAAAAATTAGGACTTCAATTAATTCCTAGATACTATCCTAACATGATCAACAACATATGCAAGAAATGACGTCATAAAGAATTTACCAAAAATGACGTCATAAAGAACCGTATTTACATGACAATTTTACAGTTTTTATCCTCTTGTTATAACTTTATTGCTAGTAGGGTGGATGAGTTAATACGGGAGGCAACCTTAAGGATTTTACCAATCAGGAGGTCGGAAGTTTGAATTCCCTACCAACTTAAGGAAGTTGTAAACCCTACTTACGTGGTGTATCGAAACGAGAAATAACGGGGCCACCACCAGATCTTTTTTAGTGGGAGGGGGGAAAAAACTTTATTGCTAAATTCCACCACTACTTTTAATGGAAGAGTAAACCGATAAACACTAAACGCGTAATTAAGTAGAGTGTCACAAGTGCTTAACAGTTAATATTCACTACTAGCTAGATTTGGATGATGAAATATGAGTGGAAACAAAAAAAAGATCTGGATGATGAAAATATTAAGAGACATATGGTCAACAATTGTACACAACAACTATTATCTTCATGAATTAACCATCATCACTTGACATTCTTTATTATTTGTCATGGCGCCGCTAATTGAGTTAAGATTTGTTGTCTCGAATTTCATGTTTCATTGATTGGTCTCTAATATTATCATGCCAAATCATCTGAATTTAAATATTTAGTAATATAAAAAGTGTTAAATACTAAAATTTTTTGAATAAATTGATAAGTTATCAAAATACTATTCAGAGAACAACTATATTGAGACATGAAAATAAAAAGCAAATCTTTAACTCCCAATAATTCTAACTTCTTGCAGTTAATAGAGAAATTGATGCCAAACAAGCAACAAAATTATACTCTAAGAAACAAGATCTACAATAATACTTATGACGTAGCGGATTATAAGCGTAAAAAAGAGATAGAAGAGATAAATTAGAATATATAGATAATTAAAGTAAAAGAATCGAAAATAAAGCAAAGATTAAAAAAAATGAAAGGGATAGATCTATTTATAAAAACATTTTCAAAATCCGTTGATTGACTCAAAATGTTAGATAATAGGACTTCTATCAACATGTTGATTCACTTAGAATGTCAGGAAAATAGGCATCAACTACACATTGATTCACATATAATATTGCACTCTAACATCACTAGAAAAATTTTATGCCCTTACCTATGATTAGACTAACATAATAATAAGCTAAACTACCCCAAACAAAATCGGAAAAATTATAATTAGTATTGGAAAACTAAATAATTCTGAATATTAAAAATCAAAAGAGGAAACTAACTTATATTTGATCCAAGAATAACTTTCATGTACCAAATAATTACAAAAAGAAACTTTCTTAATTGTAAATTGTTGATTATCTTGAAGCCTCCAAGAATAGAATTTCCTTCTACAACATTTATCTTTCAGCCGAAAATACAATTCTCAATCGCCACGGGATTTATTCCTATTATACGCTGCTTCATTTTTACATATAGAAGCTAGAACGGGATAATTTTAACAGCTCTTTTTTTTTTTTCTTTTTTTTTTTTTCCTCGAATGAAAAGAACGTTAGTGCTCCCCATGTTATACATAGCTAATGTGTCGAAAACTACTTGGTCTAGTGAAACTGGGCGGTTTGGGTAAGATGGGGCTGCGAACAGGGGCGGAGGGAGGTGCTGGCCCAGTGGGGGTTGGAGTCCACATTGAAAATTTTTTCTTTTATTTTTTATCCTAATAATTTTATAGTTTTTCAATTTTAATCCTATAAAATTTAAAAATTCTTACATAACCCCACCAAAATTAATTATACTTCAAAAGTTTTATAGTTTTTTAACTTTATCTCATTAAAAATTGAAAATTTTTAATGCCCCTACTAAAATTTTACCTTTTAATTTTAAACTTTTATTTTATTTGTTTTTTCTTTATAAAAAAAATTCATTATACACCCCCACTGAAAACATATGTCTAGTTCTGCCACTGACTGTAAAGGTGGAGGTCTAGAATTCCATCTGCATTGCATTAAAAATATATACATACTGGTTATTATTTTTTCCATTTGGCTAACTTAGCAATTAGGAAAGGACCGGTTTAGGATCTCAAATCTCAATTCGAAATCTGAGAGGTTTTTTTTATTAAAAGATAATAAAAATTACATATGAGATGGGTACTATTGCCCATGATTCCATTTGCTTCTTTTCTCAATATTAATTATAAAAAATCTAAACAAAGCCACCTTTGAAATCTATTATGATCACATACGAAGGGAATTTATTTACGTCCTCGGAAATAATTATGAAGTCAATACATAACAAACATACGCAAATACACTTTACTATTTCTGACGACTTATAAGTTTAAAAAGTAAATTTAATATAAGGGGGTGTTTGGTGTGTAAGTTTGAGTTAAGATTTGTAAGTTTAAATAGTAAATTTTTTTGAATTTTTTTGAATTTTCAGAAAAGACAAACAACTTTTTGGGGAAAAAGATAAAAAACATGATGAAAAAAGTACAGTTTAGTTTAAACAGAACTTTTTGTCAAATAATACCTAATACTAAAAAACAGTCTCTAAATGCTGATACTTGAAATTTTAACGACATGAAATGTAAAATTAGCTAAGTGGGTGTCTTTGGCTTTTTTTTTTTTTTTTGGGCACTATACTATAATGAAGAGGAGTAGTAAGAATGTAAATCGGGGATTGGGGTGGGGGGAGACATTGTGATTGTGGGGGCAGGAGTGGCAGTGAAGAAGAGCACGTCCCCGACAGGGCCATCCGATGGGCAAAGTACTTGTCTATTTTATACTCTCTCCCTCTCTCTCTCTCTCTCTCTCCTCTTTCTATCTCTCTCTCTCTCTCTTCACGTCTTGGTTGTCGCTTTTATGTATGTGTCGTCCATGATTGCTGCTTTTTGTCAGCCTCCTTTTTCGCACGCCTCCGACTCCTATCCATATTTCTTTAGACAAAAAATCTAACCAGTCTACATGATCTACCCACCACGCCACCAAAGTTTCCCCTTTTTTTTTTAATTTATTTATTTATTACGTTCTCATCCTTGCTCAATAATTAATAAGTTCATAGGTTAGTATCTAATTTATTAACGGTCTATCATTTGATGCATGAATATTTCATTTCAATATATTACACCTCGAATTTTTTTTTTTTTTTTTTACGATAATTGATAAAAGATATTTGAAATTCAATAGAGATAATCGTATTCTCATTGTATCAACTAAAAACTTTGAAAAAGTATTATATTAAGTATAAATATTCTAGTTTTCAGGGGGTTTAAATAATAATAAAGAAGATATTTTACACGTAGTATAATCAACTTTTGTAAAATCTCATGTTGTCATGCGATTAACATATGATTGCATTCCTTATATTTCAAAAATCTTTCGTCAATTTATACGGTGTTAAAGAAACTATCAAAAAACAAAAAAACAATTCAAAGAGTAATTCGTCAAAATTAAAAAATTAACTTTCATCATGCAATTTATATACAGACGATTATATTGTTAAATTTCAAAACTATTTTATCAATTCAACTTTGAGGCACTGAAGCTTCTAAAAAACAAAATTTAAAAGAGTTATTTATCAAAATTAGAAGTTCAAGAACCAAATGACAAAATGTTATTAGTCATGGACTAACTAATTATATGTTATTTTTATATGGATATATAAATAATCGTAGTAAATAGTATTTTTTACAAAAATAATTAAAGTAAATAAGAAAAAATAGCAAATTTATTGGATAAATGAAAATTTACTATGGAAATAGAAAATTTACTAAGTAAATACCATATTTAAATGACATAAATAAATCATTAACTTAATAAATTTGTTATTCGTTGCTCTTTATTCCCAATATATTAAAAATCTGTTATTTATTTTAATTATTTCTAAGAACTACTATTTTTTAATTTATTACACGACAATAGTTGATGCGGAGTGTTAATGTAATTTGTTATTTGTTGTTCTTTATTACAAATATATTAAAAATCTGTTATTTATTTTAATTATTTGTTAAAAGCTGCTGTTTATTTATTTATCACGCGACAATAATTGATGTGGAGCGTTAATGTGTCATGTAAGTCTTACTAATTTACGTCATAATTCATTTACTGCTATACCTGTGTGTGTGCTGTGCTTGAACTGAAAACAATTAAACACTGCTCAGAACTTCTAATGATAGATATATACAAATATATTTGGAAACATCTAAAGATAGATATTCTCATACAAAAACTATCAATGATGATAAATCGACAGGTGTCTTTCTCATTAAAGAAAAATAAATAAATAAACAATACATAAGCTAACACCTTTCCAATGTGCTCGAATCTAATATAGGAAGGTGAATATATGCATGTATGTAATATATATATATATATATATATATATGGATACACTTAAATGTAAATTAGGGTAACGTATACAAAGGATGTGCTTATTGGTATAAGGATAGTAATTTCCTCATTAACCTATTAATCTGTGGGAATTCGCCTTAAATAGAGTGGGGAAAACCTAATCTAAAAAGTTTCACATGGTTAACGGGTTAAAATTTTAACCTGTTATGAGTTAAAAGTTTAATCTGTTACAAGTCATAAGACGAGGGTGGATTTAGTGATCCCGCCACTATTTCACGTTTACCCATCTCATTTAGGTATATATTATTTTTACACTGTATCCTATTATTTTTTATATTTTATAGTATATGTAATTAAATGTTAAATTAGTTATATATTATTTTTATATTGTATCATATTATTTATGATATTTCATAATATATGTAATTTTAAATGTTAAACTTTAACATATTGGATATAAAAATAAAAAACCATAGTTTTTATTTATTTAAACTAAAAATCGTTCCAATATATATACATATATATATATATGTATGTTTTAATTTTTATATGATGAAATCGTTAATCGGGTAAACGGTTACCCTGTAGTTACACCGAATAGACCGTTAAAAAAATACCCGTCTCGTCTTCACTAATTTAAATGGGTTATGGGGATGAATATGAAAAGTGTTTTTGTATACGCGTGTGGGTTGACAAGAAGACCACTTCATCCCGAATCTCTTCTGTTACCATCATTGAGAACATCCAAGAATAAGAACAACAAATACGGAAGCTATATTGTTCAAAGCGAGTATATTCAACCAAAACTCAAATTTCGAACTCAACATTAAAACCATCTTCTTCTTCTTTTTGGCAGAAAATTCGAGGACAATGTGATGTATGATGAATTTGTTAATAAATGTTAATATAGTTAGGATATTTAATGCCAGTTATTCTCTATCAGCTCTCATTACTTAAGAAGAAAAAATTAAAAATAAAAATAAAAATAAAAATAAAAGAAGAAGAAGGAGAAAAAGAAGTCCCTCTCTCTCACCTAATTAATTAAGGGCATATATATGATCAAGGATTTTTTTTCTTTTTGAGCCGAAAATTATCCATATACTTGACAACAATACATGTAAACAGTAAACACACAGACATATACTCTTGTGCGTATACACGATGCAAATCCAGGCATATATATATATATATATATATATATATTTATATCTTTTTCTTTTTATTTTGAACCTAAATTTATTTTTGTACAACTGAAGCAATTAGGTTCATACGATGAAAAGAAAAAATGTTCACACTGATCAATATTTCTTTCAACTGATCAAATGCAATGATTTTAAATTCCCTTGAAGTTTTTCCTCTACTTGTTTGAATATGCCCTTGCATGTGCATGTGGAGCTGGCCTATATTTATATATATATATATATATATATATAAATATATATGTTAGATTCACAGGCATGCAAAAATACATAAAAAGGTCAGAACTAATTTCACGTTTTGGGGCTAAAGATTCTTCTTGATATGGTCAATGGGAAAAGAGTAGTTACTTTTTTATGCAAATTAGGTCTGACTGAAGGCCGACGGGAGATGAGTAGATCTCAAACTCGTTGTACACCTCTATATCTATTCTAGCTGTTTTTTAATCATTTAAAAAAAAAAATTATCCCCCTACCTAGGACTTTTATTATTAAAGAAAAATTAAAACATCTATATGTTTTGAATTTATGAGTTCTTATCCAAATCCCTTTCTCATTACCCACCATACTTGTCCCTACCAGACATTTTAAGCCTTAATATGTTCGAACTCTGTATCTTATAGTGGAGTTCACTAAAAGTGGAATTTTAACTTCTTATATGGTATATGTTTATGTTAATTGAATGATAACAAATGATAACTAATATAAAAAAAATAAAAAAATAAAAAGTAACGTATCATAACTTGGTTATCACTCATTAAAAATTTCATGTTATATCAAATGTCCCGCTCAAATTTCTACTAATAATATATATATATATATATATATATATATATATATAAGAGTAAAATTGAAGAAAAATCCAGCTCGGAGGACTACAAGAACCTAGCGAAAGCTAGCTGACAAAAGCAAGAATTGGAAATTTTAGGACCTCCTAGAAACCCTTAACAACAAAAACTTAAGGGGAAATTTTTGAAAAATGGAAAAATAGTGCAAAACCCACGTGAAAAATAACATCTCTTGAAATTTTATGGATTCATGGTGGCAAAAACAATAAGAATATTATTGAAAATAAATTGACATTTTGCAGGTTAGATTACGTACGATAATTGATAATTTCTTCAGTAATTGTACTAATATTGGAATTGTTAGTAATTGTACTCCTTCCTTGTTGTTTTTGATAACGAACTATTAATGACTATTAAGTAATTAATTATCTGTAGAAAAAAGTACGCGAGTCTAGATTGGCGATTCAATCTGGAGCACCAATTTTTGACACAAGTTCTTAGCTATTGTTTCGACAGTTGACTTGTTAACTCCCAACTCTATTAAATTAAAAAAGAAAAAAGTTATAATTATATTGTCTTTTACGTATAAAAGAAAAAACCGATATATATAATAAATCAAACGCCACGTGTTGACAAACTTGATGCCCAAAAATGTGATAAATAACTTCATTACCAAATAAATAACATATACATATATATTTATATATTTCATAAATAATGTGAGGAATATCTATTTCATACATATATATATTTCATAAATAATTATATTATACATGAGAGATAAATGAATGATAAGGATATTAAAAGAGTAATCCGAATGTTTTGACATACATACCTATTAATTATTGTTATCAACATTGAAATACTAAGGACGGGGACGAGCTAGCAAATTATAGCTATGAATCATTTATTTCATGCATGTCCATTTAACAAACAAGAAGAATATCAATATATATATATATATAGATATCCCAATTACTAAAGCATCGAATCCTTATGTTTAAATATATAATTACCTTGTTGGGATTAGTATTAGTGTGTGAAGAAAAGGAGGATTATTCCGGGTTTTAGGTTTCAAATTCAAAACATGAGAGGTTTTCTTTTAAATTTATAAAATAGATCTTCATCGAGCACCATACTGCAAAATATTTAATAAATAAAAAATAGAAATTCTACAAGTAAACCACCACTCACCAGAATTAAAAGGTTTAAATCTATATTATACAATTGGAAAAAAAAATTAAACATATTTATCTAAGTAGTCAAGTGGAAAAAATGGATGTTGTTTTCTTCTTTTTAACTGTATAAAGCTAGTTGTAGTAAGAAATTTATCATGTATTGAAACTTATCCGAATGCGTTTGTATATGTATGAGAGTGTATCACGGACGTAACATAGAAAAACATATATAAAAACACAAAACAAAGTTTGAGTCCTATTGTAGAGCTTATCGTCAAACTTACCATTGTAATATAATAATATTTGTCACTCTCCAAAGAGGAAAAACAATAGTACTTTTTTCTAATAAATGAAAAGGATAGCACCTTGATAATTTAACAATTATCATATAAAACAAGCCATTATGATATATTTTCCCACACCCTACAAACATCATAAGCGCTTAATATTTTAGAAATTTATCATAGAAGACAAGACTTAGAGCTATAAAATTTCATATATAGAAACATATATATATATATATATATATATATTGAAGATTAGATCGGGACAGGATGATGGCTATTTAATTGAGTGATTCTGATCCCAGCAAAAAATAAAAACTAAAAAAGATGTGAGTTATTCTGAAAGTTATGTTGAAGCAATTAGTACAAAACGAAACTTTGCTTTCACTTTTTACTAAAAAGGTTTGGGACTTTTGACCCCTTTTATGTTTACTTGCTAAGGAAACAAAAACAGCCAATAATGGAGCCTCTCCTCCTGCATGATCAGAGAACCACACTCTTTTTTGTTTCTCTGGTTTTCAAAAACAAGCTGATTTTTTGGTCAGACAAACAAACAAAAATATACTCAAAGGTGAAAAAAATATTGAACAAAAAAAAAATAAAAAGAAAAGCAGAAAGTGGGCACTCTGAGATTTATGATTATATTCTCGGATGCTTGATGGTTGGACAGTACGAATCCACGCAGTTCATCACTATATGTCCCACTATAATCTGTGTTCAATATTTATTGCTTTGACCCATCATGCATTTTTTGGTTAATATTAACAATAACAATAATAATAATAATAATAATAATATATGTATGCAACTACATGTCATGAAAAACACCAATATTTAACTCATATAAGATATAGGAATTTACCCCGAAGACATACATGTATATATATCCAAGACATACATGAATATATATATATATATATGTGTGTGTGTGTGTGTGTGATGAACAAAATGGTATTATTACGTCATAAATAATTGGAATGACAATGAGTTATGTAAGCATATATATGTGTAAATCGTGTTAGGCCTATTGAATGTAGATACAATATTTCATACAATTTTTTTCATTTCCTGAAATTTTGTACTCAATAATATGGAGATAGGAGTTTGGTAGAGAATAGGACTGTTAAAAGGTGTCAATTTATTGGTATGTTCTAATATTAGATATCCTCTGGCCATATCATTTATAAATATGTTATGGCAGCTTGAAACTCTCAACCTATATTTCTATACTTAACACCAACTACAAATATACATAAACAAGCGAAAAAAAAAAAAAACTAATAAAAAATATAGTGATAAACAATTAGAAGTGTACAGTTTACAAAAATTATAAAATTTAGCTAAAAAAAAAAAAAAAGGCTGCAAGAAGGTCAGAAAAGCGCATAGCAATGTAATAAGTATTATTGTCACATTTCATGTCTTAAGATCTTGGAAATGTATTCACATAGGTATTTACATAATAGTATTTCTTACTTATAGGCACTAATATTGATTCAGATTTTAGCTAGCATAGAATATCAAATTTATGGCTAATTTTTGGCAGTTCAAGTGTTCAACATCTAAAATTGATAAAAATAATACAAAGTTGTTTCATCAAGGGAAATAATTAACACTAAAAAGAAAACAAAACCGAAAAGCCTACTAAAACTCCTTAGGAAAGCCGGAAAACAGTTCTTACAAGATTGAGCCGGAACTCTTTTTTTCAAAGTTCAGTAATTAATGGTTATTTTAGGAACACTTAAAGTCCAGCATGATTTTAAATTTCCTCACCCTAAATTAGAATTAAAAATGAATTAAACATTATAATTATAATTAATTTAAACTATCTATAAAAGTTCTCGCACGAGATCGAATAAAATTTTAAGATAGGATTGGTCGGATCGAGTATGAACTTAATATTATAGCCTATGTTTAGTATAGAAAAATGCTCGGGACACCAACTATAATCCTAACTTTTGAATACTAATAATATGTGTAATATATGAGTTATCATTATTTTATTAGTAAGTGGTTAAAATATTGCCACATCAATTGATTACTTTTACCAATAAAAGGATCATAAGTGAGTTGGTACTTGAAAAGTTGGGATTAAAGTTGATGTCCCTAACACTACTCATTTTATATATTACTAAATTTGGTGATTATATTAATTATAATATAAATTTAACAATGACAAAAAAAATAGTTTGATTAAAATATATATATTTTTAAAAAATTAAGCTAGATATATTAATATATTTTGAAAGTAGGATTATAGGGTCTATTTACATATATAGGATATATAGCTTAATCTCATATAAAATGAGATTATTTAATTTCAACATATTGGGATTAAACAACCTTTCGTTAGCATAATTTATTAACTACAAACAAGTTTTTTTTTCTTTTTTAAATGGTCCAGTAAAGACCATTCTTGATTCCAAGGAGAATGTTTTCTCTCTTATTATTATTTATTTTCCTCTGAAGCCTTGGCATTTGGGTCTTCTCCCCCAATGCTGCAATTGGAAGCACACTGTTCAGTTCTCGTGCTTTACAACATCTCCGTTTTTATATCAATCTCCATCTTATTCTAACTATATTAATTTCACCACCAGTATTAAAGAATCTGATCTCTGAGAAAAAATCAAACAGTATTCCACAATTACCCCAAAATAAATAAAAATAATAAAATAAACAAAAAAAAAATCCCCATTGTGATTTCAAAGTCCGACGCTTTCTTCAGAATATATCACACAACACAAACTCAGTAGAAAACAGTTCTCGTGATTTAATTAAATAGCAAAGAAAAAGAATTTGCCATTTTTAAGGCTTTAGGAACTGAAAGAAGCATTGCTTTTACAGAACCCAGTCTCCACATATTTAGTATACATACTGCTCTTCTACTTTTTGCTCTTTACATGCAATACTTAAATCACATGCAAAAGGATTCTCATAATCTAAAACCCTAGTTTAAAAACTAGACAAGAAATCCTCAAAAACTCCTTAATTTTTTTTGCCTTTTTTTTGCCTTTTTTTTTTTTTTTTCTTTACATGGGAAACTAAAACAAACCCCTCACACAGTTCAAACCAGCTTGTAATGAGTAAAGATTAAGAAACTAATTCAAATACTATAAAATAACCCAATGATAATCATCACCATACGTTTTTTTTTTTTTTTGACCGCTAAAAAGTTATGTAAAAACTAGTGATGATGATCTCCAATAATACTAATATTTGCTTAAGATACTCAAACTTTTAATTAGATGGCAATTTTCCGGTCTAAACCACGTCGCCTTTTGGATCTTTCGGAAGAATTTGATCGCTCAAGCAACGACTTCAAAGCGTTCTGCAAAAAATGGACCGACTCAATGCTGTGCTCTTTGTCCGCCGCCACTATTAGCACGTTCCGGATTCTCCCTCCAAGAGTGGCCATTTCAACCTTCAGCGTCTTCAAATGGAGGGATTTGAGAATTTCGATTAGTTCAGGAATGAGATCGGAGCGGTCCTCACAGCACAACGAGGCCTTGAATATCAGCCTTCCATCACCGGAATAATCACCGGAGGAGAGCACGGTGATCTCATCGGTTTCGGAGGGTAAGCTTTCGATCTCGGTGATCTCCGAGGTCTGTTCTTTGAGCTCTTTCACTCGCTGAACCACTTTCGCAAGAAGCGAGGCCTTGTCTGTCTGAAAAAATAAATTAAAAAAAAAAAATTCGTATAGAAGAATTAAGAAGAAGAGAAAGATTAAAGATCAAAAATTGCAAAAGCGTAAAAACTTTTCTAAACAAGCTAATTATAACCCTAGAGACTAGAAAGCCAGCCAATCATAATGCTTTTTTCTTTTGCAGACACTGTAGTACTACGACTAGTAAGAGTTTGAATATTCAAAGGCTTCAAAAGGGCTTTGGATAGATCCAAGATTTTCAGAATCTTATCAAATTGAATTTGTGAAAAGAAGTTCATCACAAAAGAATTTCTGATAAAGAAAGTGATAAAGATTGAGCTTTAGCAACTTTGAATCCTTTAAATCTGTTGATTTTTGTTGCTTTGTATAAACTCAAAATCGAAACTTATTTTCCTAGGCTTATGTGAAGTCAATGAGTGGAAAAGTATGCTTCTTGGTCAAAAATAATGGCATGTAGTTATCAAGTATGCCGATCCCATTATCTTCTTCGTTTTTTCTTCTTTCTCCTTTTAGCTTTTTCTCACCAACCAAACGTTCCTCGTTGGGCCCTTAATTCTTGTGAAATTATAATTTTTAGAACAAGTTGAGCTCAAAAAAAAAAATAATAATAAAAATTTAAATTTAAATTTAAAAAAAAAACACAGAAGAAGAAGAATTTTTGGTAGACTACCAAAAATAGCATCTGGGTAATCTTCAAAACATGATAATCTCAGATTGAAGTCCTAAATACACAAGAAAATTAAGAAGACAAACAAAAACTAAACAAAAATTCAACTTCAATTCAATCCATATATACTTGTTCTCCAAAACTCTTACCTAAAATTTCTCAAACTCAAATCCCAAATCCGGAGACAAATAGCCCCATCAAATAAAATAACCAAAAACATACACAGAAAGAGAAGAACTCAAATACCAAATTATAAGTATTTTATATACTTAAGCTATAATTTCACAAGAATCACCAAAAACCAAATAAGAAAAAAAAAAGGGTTAAAATACTTTAAACTAAATCAATATACTTGCTTTAATTTATAAGCTCTATTTAAAAACTGCAGAAAATAACTATCCAACACAGAAAAACAAGATCATCAACTAATAGTAAAACACAAATTTGAGTATATGCATATATAGATATATATACCTTTGAGTTACAAGGAAGAAGGCTTCGAAGCTTATCTAGGTGAGAGTTGATCCTCTCTCTCCTCCTCTTCTCAGCCTCCTTGTGATTCTTCAAAGCGGCGAGAGCTCTATCATGAGGTGTACTACTGTCACTGTGTCCAGAAATCTTGGAAGAATTAGGGTAGTAAGATGAGGAACTACAAAAGCTCTGCATCGCCGAGAACTGATGATGGTGATCACATGAGGTCGTGGTTCCCACTGGATAACCGTAGGGCCCGACGACGTTGATTAGGCCGTTATCGGCGAGGAAGCGGTAGAGATCGGGGTTTTCCGGTTGCATGGTGGTGGTGGCGGTGGTGCTGATGAATTGAGGGTTATGGTTTGGAGTGGATGTTGTTTTTGTGTTTCTCTTTTGACTGAAGAGAAATGAAAGTGTTAGAGAGCTTTCGGTGGTACTTTGTCCTTAGGGTGTGTATATATATATATATATAGTTTGAAAGAAAAAAAGGACCCCAAAAAATAATTGGTAAAACCGTGTAAACCTAACTTTTGGTCCTTTTATAAAGAGCTGAAGTGCCCAAAATGCCCTAATGTTAAAATAACTACACTACTACTTTATATATCTTTGTTTATTTTCCCATTTACATAATTTTAAAAAAAAAATTTAAAAATAAAGTCAAGAAGTCTTCTCTTTTCATTTCTATATGTAGCACGCTGCTTTTATTTTATGTTATCTATCAACTCATGAAAATTCTTCACTTTGCTTTTAATCATCATGGCCTCAACATCCTTATTATCATAGGCAAAAAGTGATAACACCAATTGTTACTTTCGACTGGACTCTAGGTAGAAGAATTATTTTTTTTATTTTGGTTTGTACCTTTTTTCTTGTTCGTATTTCGTACAATGCATTAATTATGTTTTTCTTCACATTGTAAGGTAAATTTCTTCCATTCCATAAATTTGGATGTTAGGGGTTAAAAATACCCCGAGTTTTACATCGTAAAAATATAATAACAATGACAAAAATAAAAGGTATTCACTTAATAAGTTGGGTCTGTTAATATTAAATATCAATCATTTAAAAGTCTCAAATTTCTCTTCTTTTCTTTAATCTTCACATGTTATCAAAGCCCACAAAACTCAAATGAGCGGCCCGATAAATCTAATATAAGATTATTGACTTCAAAGAGAGCAAATTTAACAGGGGCGTATTAAAGATAAAAATAAACCCGAGTTTCACATTACAAAAGTATACTAACAATATCAAAGATGAAAGGGTGTTGGGCCACTTTACTTAATAAGTTGATCTTTTAATATTGAAGTCTAATATCTTAAAAGTTTCAAATTTCTCTTCTTCTCTCTAATCTTAACTTGTGGATTTGTTTTTCGAGTTTCCAAAAACTAGGTTAGTTTGTTGGTTATAAGCTATTTGACACAATAATTTAGACATTATTCACATTACAGTGATCTATATGTGTGTGTATATATATATATATATATTGATATATATATATATATATATATATCAATTGTGGTTGGATTTATTTTGTTGTTCAACTAATTTTTTCTTTTAACGAAAAGAGAGAAGACAATCGGCATCAAAGAATTTGAACACATCCTTTTTAGGTAGACATGCACTCAAACAACTACCAACACTCTCACTCTAATATTATGAAATTAAATAAAATAAAAAAAATTCAATACAAAGGAAATCTCTAAGGATAACATACTCGTTGGATCTACTCCGGAAATGAGACCTCTAGTTAAAACCCGTGTTGTGACAATTCCGGAGGAGAAAAAATCGAAATTCGAGAAAAAGAGTGCATGGTCCAAATGAAGCAAAAGATGAATGTTTCATTAAAAGTCACATAACGAGCTAGTAGAACCGATAAACATTCGAACATAAAGATCACGATCGATTTATGAGAGGAGAAACTTGGATTTGGACATTTTATGACACAGAGACTGAGAAGATCAATGAAGAGCCAGAGAAGCTACTATATCTGCAGCTTGATTTCCTTTACGAAAAATGTGCGAGATTTTAACTGCATGTTGCAAGTTTTTTTTCTTTTTAATTTTTTTTGAATAAAATATTTTGCCATTTATTCTAAAACCACCACGGGATCACCGAACTCTGGGATCAAAACAAATGCACATAGTTGTTTCTTCTTCAACTATAATTGATTTAGTAATATTATTTATACTAATTTGATTTGTTTTACGTGGGATAAAATGTGTTTGGATAGGTAACAGAAAAGTATATATACAAATCAGTTTTATATGCATTTTTCTTAATAGTTAACAATATGATTGCATCTGAAAAAAAAAAAAAAAAAAAACCAACAAATATATATATATATATATATATGATTGCACAATTTGTTCAGTAATTATCATAAGAATCTAATAGTATGATCCAATCCTGTGATTATCTATGAAGCGTTTATTTCAAAGATATATGTAGTTTAATAAAATATATCGTCGACAACTGATAAATACAATGTTGTACTGTATTTTGCTAAATTACGGTGTTGTATATTTCCATTAGGAATGCTAAATTACTGTATTTTGCAACTTGTTCTTCCCTGCTATATAGAGATTTGACAGGACTCTACTATAGATTTTGTAACTAGTTAACTTTTACAGTAAATATGTATTCTTTTTGCCCTTTAACCTTTTTCCTACTGGGTTTGATTAGAATATTTTCAACGAGATATATTTGAAGGCTACTTTCAAGTAAGAAGTTCTAGCTTGATCCTATCAAACTGCCTTTTAGCTGCTTCCAGATTCCTTGATAGGTGTCTTGCTTCTCTTTCCTTTTTTGGTTGCCTCTTGAAGAACTTTTTTGTAATCTAATTTTTTTCTTTATAATTTAATAATATTTAGTACTGAGATGGAAAAGGGATGAGGGTGCTATAGGGGTGCTGACCTAGTTGGGATTTCTTGGTGCACATACTGATTTCTATCACCACAATTTATTCAAAATATATATATATATATATATATATATTTTCATTAGGAAGGGAATGATCTTAGCTGGATTATTATTATGGGGAGTAGAAAATAGAAACACATACGCGTTTAGAATACAATGAACGAGACCATACAGAATTCTAATTTTTTAGTATTTCCGTAAAAAGAATTAAAAGTTATTGATGATAGTCATATATGGATTAACTTTAATTACGAGTGACAAATGGACTGGCATCCATATATTATATCTTTTGACTTGCAAATGGGGTGGATCTTTGTTTATGACCAACAACTGGACATATTGGAGTCATAATAGTAAACAGGTAGCGAGGAACATTATAAATATTAGATATGGAATACACATGTTTGTGAAGTACGAGAATTATAACAGATATATATATATATATAGCTTCATGATTATTAATATCAGGACTTGGGTAAACTAGATATTAAACATATTTGATTTATTAGATATATCGAATAAACAAATTATATTTATGAGTTGGTCATAACAAATTACCCATTAGATAATTAATGACATGCACAAAGAAGTACTTAGCGATGTTAAACAAAATTTCGCTAGCCCTATGAAAATTATAGTGCAGGGTATTCATATATATATATATATATATAAATGATGGGGTGACATGAATCAATAGATATACAAAAATATCTCGGCTAAATTAGCATCTTGTAACACTATCATCATTTATTCATCCTATCTGTAACTAATAACAGAAAGAAAATACATTAAA
The DNA here is from genome assembly GCA_008635985.1 of Ficus erecta. Classification (NCBI taxonomy): domain Eukaryota; kingdom Viridiplantae; phylum Streptophyta; class Magnoliopsida; order Rosales; family Moraceae; genus Ficus; species Ficus erecta. The sequence goes on from BKCH01002132.1 coordinate 83,145, forward strand.
ATTTGTCCAAAAAACAAAACCACTCAAAAAAGAAGAAATACACATAAACTACCATTATACTAGAACTACTATTATATTGCCCAAACAATCGCTCCCTAATAATGTTCAAGCTACGATTATTCAATGTTATAGCGGCTATGTCATGGGCAGATTTTCAAACAGGAGCAATGCAGAGCTTTCATACTGGAAAGATATTCCAAAAAGCAAACCAAGAAGAAACAAACTTGGGTGGACAATAGCAGACAAATATTTTATTTAAGATCGAATAAAACAAAACTTGGGACGGATTGAGCTTTCATTCATTGGCAGACAGTTAGATTTTCATAAGTGGCCGTGACAAAATATACTACCGAATACAGTAATTAACCGGGTCTTACTTACTGAAATAAGACATTGCAGACAAATAGTGATAGTTCTTATTTTATTTTTCATATTTATTTTCTTTAATCACTCAATAATTAATTTCAGAAAAAAAAAAAAAAAAATACTTGTGTCACCCTTTTGAATTTTCTAAAAAAAAAAAAATTAAATGCTTTTTTGTTTTTCCTTTTCTCTACCCATTAAATCTATACCTCCTATATAGGTTTTTTCAACATTTTTTTTTAATGTTTTGTTTTGTTTTTATTTTTGCTCACAAGATTGAATTCTTTTAATTGAATTTATTTAGAGGAGAAACGCTGCGGTAGAGCCCATTTATATACTCTATCAGTAGATCTTATTTTATAGAAAATTAGATATATTTTAACGGCTGAGATATTGCTTATGTATGATATAATGTACTTTAGCTCATAGTATTATAGTCTAAGAAATTTAAAAAAAAAAAAATCAAAGAAAAAAATGAAAAAAACAAAACCCCAACGCTTAGACTAGAAAACCCCCACCCCCCACCACAGCGACCTTCCACCGACCCTGCCTAAGAAATCGCCCTCATCCCGATGACCTTTCAATGTCTGGTAGCGAAGCCGCCACCACCCCCTTCCCAATTCGGCGACGACGAAATCACCACTCTCGGCGGCCCTCAAACCTGTAAAATCAAATTTTTAGAAATTCTCCAATCTTGGCGTTTGATTCCCACAAATTTTTCTCTGCTTTTCTTTTTTAACGAAATTTTCTGACTTCAGTTCTCATTATCAAATTCTAACCAGTTGAACCAGAGTTGAGAAGATTGAGTTTTCTTCGAGATTTCAAGTGATTTAGTTCTGAGTAATTGGTATTTGGTTTCAGGAAAGCTTGTTCATTTTGTTTCTAGTTTTAATTTGGTGAAATTTTATACCTTTTTTCGACATTTGGAGATTTAGTGTTTTTGTGATGTTTGGAGGAGATGGTGAGGCAAAGAGAACGGAGACGAAGACGGAGATAGAGACGGAGACGGAGATGACCTCACCGGAGACCTCACCGGAGAAGACGAAGATGTTGCCAGCCGACGGACCTCCATTGATGTTCTACTGATAGCGAAGGTAAAAAGTCGGGGGGAAGAGAACGGGGGCAAGGGTCAATGGCTTTTTTCAGAATTTTTTTTTCTTAGTCTACTATAGCATGTGCTACTCTATATTATAGTTACAACATCGTCTCAGTCATTCGATTATATCTAAACAAATTAAAATTGATCTTTATAATATGTATTATAAAAATGATTCTATTACAATCATTGTCTATAGAGAGAGATATATTCTACGAGGATTCTTTCGTAGATATACATTCTACAAAGGGAAAGGTCAAAGAATATATCTCTTAATAATATTCTCTTAATAATATCAAGAGCATCAATTAATTAGAAGCAATCATCGAATCAGGGTTTAAAAAATCGCATATAAGGCTACAATATATAATTTGTCTATTTATCAACACCGATAGTAATTATACTATTTGATACAATTTTTGAATTTAAAAGCTTAGGAAATTATTATTTTCGTCTAAATAATTTAAAACAAAAAAGCTGAAAACAAATAATCACATTGCAATGAAGTGCGTACTCACAAATGAGTGGAATCAGTGGCAAAAACCAAAATCGGAGTATCACATACGTTTTAGGCACTTACATGTAATACTGTTGGCACAATGTTGGGTCGAAGTTGGAATTTAGGTAAAAATCAAATCGAATTTATTGAAATTACGGTTTCAAAATAATATTTCTGGTCACCAATTATAGTCATATAATGCGGCATATTCGTTGGCCATTTTGTATTGAACGAAAAATTAATATTTTAGCACTACTTTTTCAATCTTTAATTCATTCGTGCACTCCCAAGTGAAGTGAACATATATCGTGGATCATATTTATTGATTTCAAAATTTGGGGACCAAATTGATACTTTGAGCATAGTTTATTTATGGATTGAGAAATCAAAATCTCTCTAGTATCAATCTTTCGTGTAGTCAAAATTAATCAAAATCGGGAAAAAGAGTTAAATAATAATTTTTTTGAAACTTAAAAAATAAATGCATATATATATAGCATATTTTAAAATATTTTATGAGAATAATTTATATTGTAAATTATTTTCATGAATAAATTATTTATTAGTAAATATGTTATTTACCTCAAATCTTTTAAATCTGCTATTTAATTGAAAGATTTTAAAATTTGCATAAAATGCATTTTCAAAGATTGTAAAATTTCCTTTTAAAAAAAATTTTAAAAATTGGCATACATGCTACAATTTCTATTGAAATCTTGTGTTCTGTGTTTAATCTCATCTTGTGTAAAACCTAATACCATTTAGGAAAATATTTACTATCCTTCCATTAATTTGCATATTTTGTTGATATTAGTAAGTTGGTTTCATAATTTGTTAAATATGCTAGTAAAAACTAATCACTATTGCTAGTAATTTCAAGCAAATCCTTGGTTTCATCAGATTTATATATAACATTTTAACTACACATGCCCTTTGTCCACATGTTACTGGCATAGTATACATGGAAATATTATTGTATCCTGTTTTGAAATTAAATGTTCTTTACTTTCTTTTACATTGGCCTATACAGAATGATAATATCACAAATTATTATTCTAAAAATATAGAGTTTAAATTTTCCTAGTTTATATATGGATGAGGCATTTAAAGAAGTGTTTAGAAAATTACTCCCCTAAGAAAGGTTACGTCTTTTTTTTTTTTTTCTTTTTCTTTTTCTGATTAACATCGATATCCATGAATGAAAAGGTGAAGATATGTATAGGAAAGGAAGTAAATAGTATTTTTATAATAATAATTGAAGTAATTAACATATAGCATGTCTTAAAAATGTTTAAAATAAATAACAGTAACTGGTAAAGTAAATAAGTTTTTTACTTCTAATATATAGATATTGTTTAGTTAATAAATTTCTTATTTACTATTACCAACTTTAAATGTTTTAAAATCTTGCTATTTACTCCTTTTAGTTTTTTTAGTTTCATAAAAACGTTAATTCGCTATGATTTCTATTATTTTTAAATGATGTGAATCAAATAACTTACAATTAGACAGGCTAACGGGCCTAGCCCACTTATTAAAACTAGGAATCAACTTGGGCCACATAGGGGACCTTTAAAGCTCTCACATTCATAGGTCTTTTATGAGAAAATGGGCTAGTGAGACATAAATAGCTAATAATTGCAATAAAATAAAATAAAATAAAATAAAGGAACTTTAGACAAATGCCACAAAATCATGTCTTAGATTAATTTTTACCATACGAAAAAAATTTATTACAAGAAATACCATAAATGACATCATAATTTTTATTTGCTTGAAAATATCAATCACATTATAATTAGTAATTGATATTCATGATGACACATGTCAAACCGATGGGCACTAGTTAGTTATCATCCGGTATCTACAGTGATATCGACAGATAACCACCTCTGTTAGTGAGTTATCAGTTGATTATCAATTGATTAACAGTTGGTTACTTTAACCAGCGAGTTACTAAATGGTAACCACCTTCACCAATGGATTACCGATCAATAACCGCCTAGTTACCAACCGACAGCTGGTTACCAATTGGGAAACTCCTAGTTACCAAACAAAAACCACATAGTTATAGACCAAAAACTACCGGCTCTACCAAATTTTTCAGATTTTGTCGCTAGATTCGTCACCATAATATTGAAACAAACATAGATTTCCTCACCGTAACACTTAAAAATCCAATTAAATTTGAAAAAAAAAATCATAAAAATTGAAATCTGAAGATTACACAACGTAACCCTAACAACTGACGAATTGCAAAATTAAGAAACAAATCCAGAAATTTTAATAGGAACCGACGACTGTAAGAAGGGGAGTGAGATCCAGTGACGAAGGAGGCATGTAGATCTATCACCGCCGCCAAGATCACCTCCACAACCGCACTTCGATGGTGAACCGGCAACCACCAAAGATCTGGATGTTGACGGGCATCGGAATAGGGAGATATTCGGAGGTTGCGAGTCCGATTGCGAAGCTAGTTTTTGGTGCTGATTAAGGGGAAACGAAGATATTGCAAGTCATGATTTAAGCTATACTTCGAGAGTAGTTCCACATTTCTTAATTCTATTCTATTCCGTTCTTTTTTTTTTTTTTTGATGTTCATGTTAATTAGTTTGTAAATTTCTTTACCTAAAAGTAAATTGCTTGCAATATTACCACAGTATAGAAAAGTGATATATGCAAGACACTTGGCGTTTTCATACATGCAAGTAAGAAAAACCAATTTTATTATATAGTTTAATTGATGAATAGTTAAAATAGAAGGGGTGGAGCTACCCAAAGGCACCTTAAATTTTTGCCCAAAATAATTTTTTACTTTTGCCCGTTACCTAGCTCATAATCTTTTAGTTATCGTCTCTTAAGACTCGTTACTAAGATTTCCTGCATTGTTTTCAGAAATAGCACACCCCTCTTTATTTTGCACACTTTTCCTAATATTAAAATGATTAAATTTACTTAATACACATCTCATATATTTCAAAATTACCTCTAATTATTTAACTGAATAAATATCATTTCAACACTTCAAATTATCCTCACACACCTTTAATTATTTTACTGAATGTATATAATATAAACAATATAAAATATATATTTTGATATGAATAAATATATATACACACTTTTTCATATCAAAATATCTATTTTATATTGTTTATATTATACACATTCATTACTTGATATATGAGTATTGCAAACCCCAAATAGAAATTACGATTTTATTTAAAAAATAAAATAAAATAAAAAAGATAATAGTACGAAAGAATTTTAACTAAAGAAAAAAAAAATTGAAGTATTTTCTATCCAATTTTAAAAATGTCATTAAAAGTGAAAACATTTTAGTTTTTATTTTTTGAAAATAAGAGAAATTAGGATTTTTATTTGAGATTAATTCAAAATAGCAAGAATATACTTTTCTAACTATAATTATGCTTTAAGTCTAAAGTATTGTCATTTTGTGTCAATTTACGTTAGGGTCTTTTTGTATTAATAAATTTTAACTTGATGGGATGTTTCAAAAGAGCAAATTACTAATTTCTTTTACCTTTCTGTTTTAATTGCCCATCATTTTTCATTTTCGCACGATGACATATCCGTTGATTAAGGGGAAGAAAAATTGTAGTAATAGCATTTTATCGAATTTTTTTAAAAGTAAATAATAAGGTTTTAAAATATTTAAAAAAATGAGTAAATTTACCAAGTAAATATAAAATCTGCTAAGTAAATGACATATTTATAGGACGTTAATAAATCATTTATCTAATAAATTGAACGTTAATAAATCATTTATTTAGTAAATATATAATTTACTCCAGATGTTTTAAAAATTTGTTATTTACTTTAATTATTTTAGGAAAACTTCTATTTACTTCTTTCTCCCTGAGAAGAATTACAATTAGGCTCATTTGGTTCACGGCTTCTTGTCATTTTTATTATTTTGTGAACATTAAAAATGGCTTGGCACAAAAATGTGCCTGATAACATGTTTTTAGAATAGATGTTTCGGATACTTCACCCTTGAGCCATGAAACACAGAAAATGAAAAGCTATATTCAGGGATGCTCCTTGAACTCTCGTTTCGAAATCAATCGTTGAAGTGCTAAAAATATTAATAATTGACCTTTAAAACTTTAAAATCAGTTGCATTAAACCCCAATGGAAAACATAATTGAGTTTTTACTTCTTTTTTTTTTTTTTTTTTTTCCTACAAGGGACTTGCTTATGATCTTTTAATGGCAGCCTACGTCTTCTTGCTCCATTCGGACCTCATATGAACAAAACTTTATCCTTGACACGATGAATCCAAAGATAATAAACTGTTGAAGTCGAGTATTAAGGGATTAGTTTCCATCTTAGAAGGCCAAGTTGTTTAGTAAAGTAGTATGATATTCTTATAAACCTATTATTGTAGTTGTACTTTAACGATATGATACTCATATTTCTTTTTACTATTAACATGATCTTGTAAGAGGTTGCTTTCTTTACAGTTACTGATCTTGTATTGAATGATTAGGCTACTCGTTTGAGTTTGTTTGGCTCTGATTCATAGTATACAAATCGAGTATGAAGTTAGATAGCCAGGTAGCCTTTTTTAAAAATAAAATAAATAAAAATTTCATCAAGGACTCCTTTACGTTAGCGCAATAAGTTGTAAGTTAGGCTTAATTGTCTTAACCAAGTCAACTAGTAGCTTTTCACAAAATTGAACAAGCCTATCATAATCAATAATTTATGTTCTTTCGGATTTGTGTAAGCAATTTGAGGTTTAATATGCCACCTTTAAAATCTTCCAATAGACATTGTCTCCCTTAAAAAGTTCTTCAAATAAATATCACGTTTTCTAACACTAATACAGTTATTACTCATACAAAAAGTGGATTTTAGGATTTTAGGATTTTTTTTTTTTTTTTTACCTTGTCAAAAGATCTGACGACGGTTTAAAAATCATCTTAAAATCCAAAATCATTGTATACGTTCAACATATAATAATGATTTTCAACAATCGTCAAATACACGCGAGAAACAGACGATTGTTAATACGACACCAATTGTTAAAGGTGTTGCGATGGTAATAACAAAATACCAAAAGTCTTAAAATAATATAAGAAAGGCTATTTTGCATAGATAGACACTGAACTTATCGCGCAATTGTAATTTATACCCTGAACTTTTAATTTTGACAATTTACACCCTGAAATTATAAATCAGTAGCAATTTATCCCTCGTTGATAACAATATTGATTTTTTTAATGAAAATTGACACTTGACTTACATATAGGTTGTCGATTAAGAGTATAAAAGGTTTTTTTTAAATCAGTATTAACCCAATTTTATATTTAAAACAAAGTTAACTCAATGTTTTTTTTTTTATAATTTTGATAATATTTAATTAAAGATCTCAATAATCTAAATAAATTTGGATTAAAATAGATGAAAATGATTATTCATGTCGTTAATTAACCACTTATGTACAAATCACATAATAATTTCCTTCAAAAGACTAACATTGTTATCAATGAGAGGTAAATTGCTACAGAGTCATAAGTTTGAGGTGTAAATTGTCAAAATTAAAAATTTAAGGTGCAAATTGTAATTGTACGATAAGTTCAGGGTGCATCAGTGCAAAAAAAAGCCTAAAAGAAAATTCCATAAGTATCCCTTACTCAAGCAACAAATTCTTCAAATATTGATTACAAAGTAAAAGAAAAAATGTATTATCTTTATCTACAAAACACAAGTTAGTAACAACTTAAAAAAAAAAAACATTGCACTTCTCATCATAATCCTAACTGATTTAAGGAACACAAAATACTTAAATATAAATAAAAACTCGTATATAAACTCAAATAAAAACTATAATTAAAAAGAGAAAAAGCCAAATCTAATAAACTCCAAGTTTAAACTTTTTAATTATGGAAAAAATAATTTGAGGGTTGTGCGCTACATGAAAATACACCTGCGACCAAATTAAACAAAGTCGCCACTAATTTTTTGGTGCAAAAAACCTTTTTTGCTGTAGCGGTGGTTTGTAGCATTTAAGTACAACAGCTTATATTTTAAAAAATACTGGATTCACCCCATGGATAATGTTCAATAAACCAAATAATATGAGATTTCTATGTTTAGTACATTTTTTTAATATTAAAACTGATGAAAATCATATTAAAATAATAAAAATAACAAAAGTAACAAAACCTAATAAATATATATGTTTACATATAAACCTGATAAACATCTGATTGTTCAAAAAAGTATCATACTTATTTTTCACACCCCAGTAGCATATTCTCAAAAATCCTGAGACGAGAATGCTAAACAACCAAAACCCTATTCAAAATCCATTTGTTTTAAATTGACATGTCTCTATGGGTCTCAATTTTCATTAAAAGAAGTGAAAAACTAAGAGTTTCAACTCATATAATTTTGACACATTTTATGAAATTAAAACTCTTAGAAATAAAATTAAAAGTGCTTTTAGAAAATAATAATAATAATAATAAAGCGACATAGGGTTAGTTTGACGATTCTTTTAGAGACCCTAATAGTCTTTTACACAAATTATGATACAAATATTATATTTTGTAAAGTTCTTAAAAATTCCTAAAAATCATTTGTACAAATATCAATATATTTTAATAATTATTTAAAAAAGTTAGATTTACATCTTTTGCTTTTAACTGTTATTCCTTTTAAAAGTAGAAATTATCAAAAGTACAGCAACTTCAAACTAACCTATATTAAGTGAACCACTAAACTAATAATAGCCATATACATATGCATACGTGTGCTGACGTTTTTTTTTTTTTTTGGTAAACACGTGTGCTGACGGATTTTTTCCCTAGCAAAAACTAAAATCGAAACCTTCTTTGTGTAAAAAAAAAAAAAAAAAAAAAAAAAAAAAGTTGGGGGGTTGTGGGGAGTTGCATTTAGTTTGGTACTTTAATCTCCTTCTTCACATCTAAAAAGTTCCTCTCCATGATCTTCCGTTTATATAAAACCGACCTTTCATGTTTCCTTAGGACCACAAATCATGAACATATATATGTATACATATATATATATATATGTTATATAAAATATATAATATTCTCCATATTCTGTTGTCAGCATCAAAATCCGGTATTAATGGAATTTAGAATAACGTGACCTATGCAACTCTTAACATTATTATTAAAAAAAATAAAAAATTAAACAAGGCCAGTAACACATTAATTAAATAGCCTAAGCACGTTACTCAACAAAGTGATTAAACAACCCGGTACCTAAATGGTACTTTACTACTTTTTGACTTTTGATGGAACATTGTAAGAAATGAATAACTATAGTGGCACTCCATTTGTGTTGCATTAATTAGAAAAAACTCACTTTCATTAAAATATTTTACGTCCATCTATGGGGTGGACATAATTTTATGAGGGAAGGCATGATTCTAAAAGTATAGATATCTGTGTGTGTGTGTGTGTGTGTGTATATATATATATATATTTTAATTAACTTATGCACAATATTTATAAATTTTGACAAACGACAGGGGCATATAATTCTTTTATTCTACATAAAAATTAAATATCAAATATTAACTGCGGAACTGATTGGGTTCGTAGGTTCAGACCCAAGCAATCCAATTTGAATCAGTTCTGTCATCTAAAACTATGATCGGCATGTAAAAATTCGGATTGTATTTGCTTTGAAAAAAATCTAGTTTAAACCCCTAAACTAGAATTTGTCCCCTTTCAATCTGTCAATTCCCTTCCAATTAGAATTCAAAATTCAAAATTTTCACGTAAACACTTGTGATATTAACATAATTGAAATCGAGTACAAAATGAAAAAAAAAATGTCGAATAACCATGACAATTGATCCGGAATTTAATCTAATGAGTTGTTTATAGTCCAAAATTTACTCAATTAGTGATCATGTGGTGGTTGGCCAAATTGACCAATATTAATATTTGTTTTTATCATTGATCAATCAACATTTTGATGATCACCGTACATTTTTTTTTTAGAAAAAAAAAGTTCGACCATGTTTTTAAAAAAGTGTTCTAGAACTATTATGTGACCTAATTTTTTTATTTTTAAATCCTATCGTGAAAATACTCAGCAGATTAATTATGGAAAATTCAAAAAGGAAAATCAAAACAAAAGCTTGAATAATAGGGTAGTGACAAACAAGTAGCACATGTGCTATAAAATCAACTCTAACTTGCAACTTTGCTGAGTTCATATTGGGTAAGCTTGAAAAGAGAAACAAGAAAAGGTGAAAGCAATAGACAATATATTTGTCGGCTTTGATTAAGATTTGTGTCACTTATTCAGAATATTTTTTTTAGTATCCTTTTTCTCCTTTGTGTTTTTTAATTATGTCCATTATGAACCAGTTTTGAGTGGAAAAGCAAATTCCGCACACAATCCCTTTTCTTTCGTTGAAGCATATATTATCATTTTAGTCCCATAAATCTTGCATGCTTTACATAAAATACGGCTTTTGATGGAGTACTGAAATGATGTGAATGATTATGCTACGCATGATGAGATGTATAGAATTATTTTTCCATTCACATAATATGATGGCTTTGCAATATACTTTATTTACACATCCTAGCTAGGTTTCTAAGGATTACCATTTTAGATTGTAATCCTAAAGTTATTAAAATGTTTTATTCATAAAAAAATTAATCCTAAAATTAAAAGAGCATATGTACAATGCTTTTTAAATATAAGAATACAGAGGACATTATATTATTTATTATAATATTCGCAATAATGGTAAAGTGATTATGATGGTAAAAAAATTTGACCATCGGATTAAAATTTAAGGGTCAAGAAAGGCTAAACACCGTCTAATGTAAGTGAACCCTACCACACACAATTGTAAACTCACAACCTGATTAAAAAAAAAAAAAAAAAACCAAACGACAATACTTGCGAGAACGTTGACGACAACCATGACAGACCAACAACCGTCAGAACGAGGGCAATATTCAGATGGCATCGACGGCGTGGGGAAGTTGAGGACGTATTTGCCATGGAGGCATCGAACCGTGATGGTCGGCATCCCCATGGTTCACGGATCTTGAAAATCTCAATCCGGCTCGGTTCTTAGCTATCTCTGTCACCAGCGTCGTTCACGAGAGTCGTGATGATACGAACCATGCCAACAACATGACGATACCCGATACCAAATCTAGGAACAACAAACCCAAGATATTTCAAGTTTGATGGAAAATGCGACCCGTTGCTTAGCAAAGCAAGAACCATGGAATGGTGAAGACGGCACAAACAGGTATGGAAAATCCGTTTGATAAGTCAATTTGAACGCCACAAGGAATCATTGATAAGTTCGGATAAGTTTCTTCAAGAACTCAAGAAGAATAACTCACGATATAAATAAACATCAAAAACTACTTCCATAATCTGAAAATCAGCCTTATAGAGCCAAAATTACAATTTGTAAAATTTATAATCTACCCTTGATGAAATATACGACTAAAAACCCTAGGAAGGAATCAGATTTTGACTCCTCAACCACCTATAATAAAATCTAAACAAAGATACTAAAATTCAAATTTTAAACTGAAACTTTAAAAAACTAAAATAGGATTACAAAAAATCAAATCTTGATCAGATCTTCTAAACTTCTTGAATCTTGTTTTGAACCTTGAACTTTTTGAAAACTTGAAAACATAATCTTGACTTGATTCTTTGTTGAAAAATACACCCACATCAGCTTGGAACCCCGTTGCACGTGTATCCCGGAATGGACATGCAAGTTAGCCATGCAATGGCTCAGTGGACGAGTATGGCTGATTGGCTCTCTTCTGGATCAACTTTGATGAGTAAAACCAGCTTTTGTTCACCCTCAGTAGTAAACACATACTCTTCTTGTTGTAGAACTCTCCGAACTAAGTTATTCAACTCTTCTTTGAATCTTTTAGCTCGAGCCCTCGTCACGGGACCAACTGGAACTTGAATTGGTTCATGAGTATTCATTACAGCCTTGATGTCCTCATCACGCGACCTCCCCCTACACCCTCGACACCCTTCGCCCATCGCCTCTTCCTCGCGATCTTCTCCAGCGCATTCACGGTCGTGGTGGCCATTGTGACTCGTCGGCACCTCCCTATCCATCAGATATGTTGATCCACACAGATCGGAGATGAGGAAGAAAGCCTTAGAGTTCGTTGACCTACTCCGCCTTCGCCAAGGGCTCCTAGTGGTGCACGGAGACGGTGGTTGTGGCTTCGAGATGTTACCGTTGGGAACGAACTCCAAGCCGACGACGTCGATGCGAGGTCATGATTTGGGTAGTGGGCAGCCGATGATCGAGAACGCCGTCGCCTTCGCTCGAGGAGCCATCATAATGGCTTGTGGAGGTGGCCGCCTGTGGGGGGAGGGGCTTGCAGGGTTATTTTTTTCAAAATTTGAAATTTTTTTACAAAAGGATAATCTAGTGTGATGGGTGTTATGATTCTTTGATGTATCTTTTTAATCTTGACCGTTTAAAGATGATTGAATGGTCAAAATTTTTTATACCGTCAACCCTATTGTAGAATTCCCTTCAAACTATATATCATATTTCATGTTATGTGTATGATCTTTGATTTTAGACGACACTTTGTTAAACTTTATATTGTTATACCAAGGGAATCTTTTATCAATTTTCTGTAAAATCAAAATAAAAATTGAACAAATTCTGATCACATAAGTTTTATTTATAGATAAATCATACTTAAATAATATTTGGAGGAATAATATTTTGAAAACAAACTGTATTTTAGTCAAAGATATATAGAGTCAAATCTCATTTTAAACTCAAATCTTATTCTATCTTCTATGCTATTTGATCTAAGTGGCCATTGAATCAATTTGATTTTCATTATGGATATATTTTGGGACAAAACCTTATTATTTTCTAAAACTAGGGAGGTTAATTACGAAAAATGAAACTAGAAGGTAAGTTGATGATAGAATTAATACGAAGATTGAACCTAGAAGGTAAGTTGATAAAAAGGATTAATTAAAAGATTCTCCTAAATTATAGCATTTACAACATTTTTTTCTATCAGAATTTTAAAAACTAACATATGTTCTTCCCGTACAAGAAACCTTCAACAAAAATAAAAATCAAAAAGCCATTTTCTTAGGGGCTGTTTGTCACTAGGGTTCAAACCCTACAATTACAATTCAATTTTTTTCATTTTCCCTCGGCTTCACTATGCACATAGTTTTGTAGCTCAAACTTTAAAAGTCTATTACTTCGCATAGACAAGTTCAAATGAATTTTTTTTAATTGTATAAAATTCCAAGACGAACGAAACAAGCTCCATAATTTTTTGTTTCCGAACATATTTCAAGTTTTTATAGTTTTTAACTTCAACAATTCAAACGTCTCGATAAACGCATAATCAATTCAAGCCCAAATTCTACAATCCAAACCTTAACAATAAATGCATGCCTAGAATTTTTAATGAAAAGGACACATGTCCACAAATTGTACTGTTGTTGAATACTTTGAGGGACAAAATGTTATAAAATTCATAATTTAAGGGAAATTTTTGTAATCAATCTTAGATATTATAGAGGAGATTACCAAAATACAGTTATATCATACAATAAGATTGTGGTACATGTCTTTTATGTTATAAAAAAAAAAAAAAAAAATCCTAATCGAAGGGGAATATTTATTAATAGAACATAAATGAGAGGATCTCAATTTTATGCTTTCAAATTTAAGAGGTAAAGAGTTATAAGGATAATAATTTGAAGAGAATTTTCTTATAATCCACAATTTGATCAAAATTTAAACAACTAATTAGATTGCATGCCATAATCATGAAGTTTTGGGAATTGTAATCCTTAAATAAAATAACAAGCAATTGAGCATTTGTGGGACATGTGTATTTATTCAACCGGGGAAACCAAAATAACCATCTTGGGTTAATTAAAGGGCTTTTGTTACCTTAAAAAAGACCAATTTAATTCTATTTCGAAGTTTGTGTACATTGGATAATGACAAAATGGATGTGATTATTAGTTTGTCCCAACCCAATCCTCTTCAATACTCACTGTAACCTGAAAAACAGGGAGCTAACAACTAAATTAATAAATAACACCTCTTCTAAGAAAGTTGTCTGCTTTCTGAATCTTCAAACTAGTGGTTGCATGTGGCATTTCTCTTGTTGCACCACTTTAAATACATATATATATATATATATATGTATATATTTTTACTATTGCCAATTGAAAAAAAAGAAAAAAGAAAAAAAAAGCAATAACAAATATAGGGGTAGCTTAGTAATGTTTTTGGAGTCCTCAACAGTCCTTCACAGAAATCACGATGTAAATGTTGTGTTTGATCAAAATGTTTAAAAATCATTTACACAAATATAAAGGCATTTTAATAGTTATTTGGAGAACTTATGATTTATAACTTTTGCTTTTACTTTCTACTTCTCCTTTTGTTATAAGTAGTAAAAGTAGAAAAACTATCAACAATAAAACAACCATAAACAAACCCATAACCTAAGAGTAATTATCTATCTGATTTCGTTATAAGTTGTAATGTTTAAAGTCTCATTTTCTTAAGTTGAAAAAATTGCAATGAGGGTGTTGTTATATGTAACAGTGGATTTGGACCTAATAAATTAGGTATTACATGAGTATGATATGTTAAAAAATGAGCGAAAGAGGATTATCAAATAGCTCCAATTCAAACTTTTTATTAAGGTTACGTTTGAAACAAAAGTTTGTGATAAATTTTTTACATTGAGGTTAGTTGACTTTTCAAAAACTAATTATAATTTTTGTTGACTTTTATTTTAAAAAAAAAAAACCGAGATGAAAAACTTATGTTCTAATCTGATATCCAAACACATGTGAATCGTGTTTGATATGATTTTTGGACACGACACATTAAGAGCTAAACACAAATACGGGCACAATAAGTGACACGACAAGTACACAGGAATGTTGTTATTTTTAACATTCTTTATTTTCATATAAGACTTATCGTATACTTTTTATTGTTTGATCAAGATTTTATTGCATTTGAGATTTTCAATTCTTTTTTAATAATATGGTTTGTTTTGTTAAAAATCAATGTTTTCTATTGTATTCAACTCAATACTTAATTTCTTGTTTATATATTATTTTTTAATTGGCACGACTAAAACACTAGCACATTACGAGTACAATAAATTTATTAGTGATGAAAAGGTCAGGTTTGGTAGTATAAATTATAAAAGGTTATTTACATAGATGTCCAAATTGGAGGTATTTATTTGAAATATGTTCATTTTCTTTTTATTTATATAAACGTCTAAAAGAGTAATTATAAAGATAATTTTACTATTCATAAAGAATGGAGAATTAACAAATAAAGAAATTACAAAAAAGAAAACCAAAAAAACAAAAAAGGAATTTAAGATGTTTACCAAATAAGGTTAAAGTTGATTTAATAAAATTACAAAAAGATTTAATAGAAAAGAAAATTTTTGAAGTTTTTTAGATTTATTGTAAAGCTGTAAATATTCATAATGAACCAAAAAATAAAATATTTTCTCAAAATCAGATTTCACATTAATGAGAAAAAGCTAAATAAAGAAAACGAAAAATCTCAAAAAAATATTTCATATAATAAATCTGTTTTTATCATAAGATATGTTCGATTTTATTTCTACTAATTTATATAAATAATAGTACTTTTTCATAAAGAATTTGATTCCATTTATTGTGTTATTTTTCAATTTGTTTGCTTAAGACATAAATGACAATCTTTTTAATTTATAGTGGATTTCATAAACAAGTAGGTTTTTTCATAAAGAATTCATGGTTTTTTATACGAAAAGTATGAATATTTATTAATCTTTATTGTTAATATTTTGTGTTGCGTTTATTATTTAGTATGAACCATCATCTTTATAATAAATATTTTATATTTATTATAATTATTTTGATGTTTATAACTAATTTTGTTTCCTTAAAGGTAATTTACATTTATCAACAAAAAATACTCATCATTAAAGTCAAAAAACGAAAAAAGGAAAAAAAAAAAAAGAATCTATATAAAAATAAAATAATGTCAATTATAATAAAATGATAAAATAGGTACTACAAATATTTATTTTTTTTTAAAAATAAGCATGTGCATAATATTGTTAAAAAATTGATATATTTCAAAATGAGATTCAAAAAATAAATATTTTGTGTAATTATTTCTACATGGACACGATCCGACTTGGCAGGATTGTTAAATGGGCTAAGATGGACATGACTCCAAGCATTATGAGCCAAAAAAAAAAAAAAAAAGGTATTTACAGAATGGTCGAATTAAAACAACCCTTTTGAAAAATGAATACTTTTCAAGTTATATAATCTGTAAATTTGAACGAAATTCAAAAGTCGGTGATTTTTTTGTTCCAAATTTGCCATTCTCCATTTCATGCTGATTTTTATTGGCATTTAAAAAAAATATAATTATCTCTATATTTAAATCCCTCTTATTTTCATGTTTCTCAACTGTTTTTTTTTTTTTTTCTCCGACTATTTATTAAGGCTTAACAATATGGTATGTTGAAGATGGGAAGTGTTCTGGCCATTTGGATAATTTTTTGGGCATTATGAAAATTATTCTTTTAATTTTATAATTCAGCTAAAAAATATGTTCGATTAATCAACTAAACTTGGTTTTATCATTATTTACGTACTCTAAAAAAAATATCCAAACAGATTTGGTTTATACAATAATGGCTTGACAGCCAATAGAAAATTCATATACTATTTCATTATCTAGGCAGCATTATATTGATCAAGAAAAGCCAACACTGCTATATTCTTCTCTTTTACTTTGGGTTGTGTCTTTGCACCGTTTGTTTAAAATAAATTGATAATAAGTTATTGTACAGAGTAAATAATTCAATATTATATTGACTAAAGAAAAACCATCAATATAATGATCGAATAATATTTTGATAAAATAACGTGGTCGATATGACATGTATGTTTATAGTAGATTACTTAATAGAGTAATAAAATGATCAGGTCAATACTATATTGACCAAAAATATTAGGGAATGGGAAGAACATCGTGAAAATAAGTGAATATATACTACAGTTGTGGAATAGGGATTATAGATTTTTCTTTTAATTTCATACACGTGCATTTAAAGGAGTGTTATTTGGATTTTTTTGAAGTTCTATTTGCAAATATTAAAATTGGGTTTGTGAAATTAATGTGCATATTTTGTAGGAAGGAATCTAAACCTTCTTTTTTTAATAAATTTAAAATAAGGATATTTCTATCAGTGCAAAATGGTCAATTTTATTTTTCGCTTAATTTTTCAAACCAGTTTATTTTTGGACATTTATTAAAACCATGATTCTATTTTAGTTATATATGTAAATAGTCTCAAAAATAAATGGGGGCATGTTGGTCAGTTCGTTAGATATCTCTCAATGCTCCTAACCTTTTTTTTTTTTTTAAAGAGATGGATAGTGTTCTTACATTCTTCATTTGGAATTTAATATAACCACATGTGAGTTTTTCTTTTTTTTTTTTAGGGAAAAAACCGGTGTTTATTTAATATTATTAATATTAGAGAACACAAACGATCTTAGTACAAGAAGAATAAATCCGGTACAAAATAAATTGACAGAACTAGTAAATGACAAACTTGTTAAGAAGTGGGTTACACCGTTCTCTTATCGAGAGGTATACCAAACATGTGAGTAATACTAGCTCATTAAGTTCAACCCAAAGTTATACATTAAGTCCATCATAAATCTATAACTTCCATGACAGATACTATTTTTAAAATAGGAATGAGAACGTTCCGATTCAAATGCTGATACTACTGTCTATTAGTTTCAAAATTTACTATGAACATTGATGGAACACGGGTTGAAAATCAGTCTACATTCTTATTAACAATCTCTGGAAATTATAGGTTAAACTCTCTTATTTCATAAATCATAAGCGAGAGTCATTAAATGATTAAAGTTTTTGTTCTTTAGATTCATTGAAAAAGACACACTGCCTCATGGAATTTTTATATTAAATGGTGCGCCGTCTTATGTGAAGAGGACAATGGTATTAAATCAAATGAAATACGAGGTCCTAACTGGTTATTGCAAAGTATAAATATATATATATATATATATATATATTCACATGACAGCACTATCGGCAGGCACAAGCGACCCTTTTTCCAGGTCTTGTGTCTGCCAAAGTAGCCATGTCTCTATCACAGCTGACTTATTGTTGTGATGAAAATTCTAATGTGAGCAAAATTTTGATTCACCAACAATCTAAAAAAAAAAAAAAAAAACAAAATCATTGATATTATCATGAAAAAGCACCCTAATAATACAAATTTAAAAATAATTACGCCAACATACATGAAAATTTGACATTAAACTAATATGAAACAAAAATAAAACTAAAATTTATCACATATTAGTAAAGAATGAAAAATTTATGTCATATTGATTAATAGATAAAAAAGATATGATTATTTGGATAATTTTCTTCATTTTATTAACAATGTCCCTATTTTCTTTGTCTATAAAAGAAATCCAGAAGTGGCTGATAATGTAATGAAAAAAGTTTGATCCAATTTTACTTGAAAAATAAATCCAATTTCACACAAACCTATAGATCTAACTTTGTAAAAAGATTAACCGGCTAACACTTATTTTCTGATGCATATGGAACTTGAAAATATCCCGAGAATAAAAAAGTGAAATACATCTATACTTGAAACTTTGTTATTAAAGTAAATTTTTACACTGATCAACAGTCTAATAATAAATCGAACAAAATGATAAACAATGAAATTATAATATCAGTTTTTGCAAGTTAAAAATCGACTCTTCAAGTCATCAAAATAGAGGCTAAAAAAGATTAAATTCACTGTTGATTTCTCATCAAGTCCTCGTTGCGGAGCACCTCATCTCGCTAATGAGAAGCCCATTGATAGATGATCAATAGTTGCATTTTTTTTTCTTTATGGAAACATTTATAATTAATATTACTAACTTTTAATTTTTAACAATTACTCTAAGCTCTCATTAATTCTTTATGTTCTTACATTGTAACATATGAAGAAGAAGTATGCAATTATGATATATGTATTCCCGTGTGTTAATAACGTTAAAAATGCTTAACATTAATTTTTAATAAGACATGAACTTCTTCTTTTGTTTTAATCTTTTCAAAGTCCATTTTTTGCATATAATAAATGTTATTTTGTACCCTTATTAATATATGTTACATGTACGTAGGACCAGCCTTCTTGAACGACAATAGCAATTGTAATAATTAAACAATTGGAATTTCTTTAAGATTTGCATTTTAGAAAATTAGTTTTAAGGGAATACTTTACAATTGAATATTGATATTATAGGTGGTGGTGTGAGTTTTTAATCTATTTCTTTTGTGATTCTATTTATATCTTTTTTTTTTTTTTTTTTTGTAATGGGAAATTGTATTTCAAATCACAGAGATTATAACACTAATTCGAAGATGAGAAAAATATATAGGCAATGTCTAGTTGGGCGCACACCAAAAATTTTGCTTTAAAAAATAAATAACATCAAAATATGATAAGTCAATCGCAACATTTTAGTGGGGATGTAATTTTCAAGTTTTAGTATGGACAAAATAAGTAAATTATAAAAAATTGTAGAGCAACATTAACAGGAAGACAAAATTTCAGTAGGGACTCTTGCCCTACCTCTGTCAATGTGTAGTATCACATACCATATGCCACTTGTAATTTTCTATTTAGAAATTTATAACAATTAGTTGATTATCATATAATTTCCTATTTAGAATCTTGTCACATAATATAGTATAGTCAGATATTGATGGAAAAAACAAATATTAAAAAAAATGATGCATTTAAATCAACTAATTTGTAAATAACGCAACCCACATTTTAAGTGACATATGAGAAGAATGCAAGAGTCCCTATATATGAGATTTTTTTTTTTTTTTTTTTTTGCTAGATTACTATATTGGTTTTTGAACTTTTTTCTGTAACTGAAATGCTCATAAACTATTAAAATATTAGTAAAATAGTCATTTATGTTAATTTCTTTGATGGAATTCGTTAGTTAACATCATTTTTTGACTAAATTACTAACATATTATGTTTTAAAATTAACAGAAATGACTATTGTAACAACATTTTATTAGTTTAGAAACATTTCATGTTCTTTTTTATCGCAGCTGGAATGATCACAAACTATTAAAAATATTATTACAATAGTCCATTTCATTAAATTTTGGACATAATCTATAGTTAAAACTATTGTTAAAACTATTGTTTAATAACATTACTAACAGATTGATTAAAAGAAACATTGTAACAGTATTTTAAAATTTGAAGACATTCTAATTAAAAAAAATTAGAGATCAAAATTACATAAAATTAAAAGTTTTTTAAATGAGTAATTTACCCTTTTTATATATATATATATATATTATATGGGATAATTGTTTCCTTGTGAGTTGGTGGTAAAAAAGAGAGAAGATGAATCAATGGGAGGATCGAGGGTGGGAAGGTATTTGCTTGGAACAAGAAAAACGTTTTGCAGCAGAAAACAAACAAAAAACAAAAATAAAAAAGGCGACAACTGTGGTTGATGCAGTAACAAAAAAAATAGTTTTTATTTGATCCAATTGGGCCCTCATGTCCCTAAAACAAGAGACAAAGAAGCAGAGTTTTTATGACCAAAAAAATAAAATATTTATATTAGTCTTGTCATGGAAACACTCAAAATCCTTCCTTTCAAGACCGACATGAATAAGTGCGAACGCTACTCCCTCTAAAAGCCATTATTACCACCAATAGGCTCAGCGGCAAATTGCAGAACATGCTGTTTAATTGAAAAGCCTACTAAAGTGTTACCTACAAGAACAAGTTACCTGACATCTCTATTTTTATTTTACTTCACTTATTTCTTTATTACCGAATTATTTTATATTATATTGATTTTTAAACTTTTAAATTTATATAATATATAATTTTAATACATGTTATTTTTTAATTAAAATGATCTTAAATTATTATAAATATTATGCTTTTTATGTTAATTTTAGAACAAAACCTAGTAATAAATATCACTTTTTTTGATTAAACTATCGCTGAATTTCATCTAAAAATTAATCAAAAAAAACTATTATAATAACAATATAATAATTTAAAATGATTCAAATTATGTATAACTATTTGATCTTAACCCTCAAAAAGTTATCCGATGATTAAAAGAAAGCTTAACTCAGTATAGAGTTCCCTAAACTATAATTGATAAACGCAAGTATTTTATAATCTGGTTTGCTATAAATTTTTTAAGTCCAAACCTCAATGGTCGAAAAGATGCAGGCAATTAAAAGGATAGAAATGATGTGTGACAGCTGGTAGCACAAGAGAAACTACAAGAGACCGTTGGCCTAAAAGGCTGAATTTATACAAAAGACTGAAAGAGACTACTAAGATCAACAACTTTCATGCCTTGTACAGTGTTTTGTTCCCCACGTTTTATATTATCAAATCTAATCAATAAAAAGAGAGAAAAAAGGCACACTTTTTGATTAACATTCTTTTTCGTTTTTTTATCATAGAGATTTCAAGTGGGGTTAAAATAAAAATCATTTTTTGACCTCACAAAAGGAGTTTTAAGATAGTAGGTCAGATTCAACATGTAACATCTCTCTTCACTCAGATCACTTACTTTCCTTTTCATTCAAGAAACAAAACGTCCAAAAAAAAAAAAAAAAAGGCAAAAGGTTCACAGAAATCTACAAAATGACAAAAAAAAATTTTTTTTTTTCTTTTTTTGTTTTTTTCCCCTGCTCCCTTGCTCTTCTAATTGGGGATTTCCTTGGTTCTCTTTTGTCTATTTCCCTTGTCCTTTGTTTCTGAAAATCTATGCTGTTCCTTCTGTTAGATAGCCAAAAACCCAATAACGAAAAGGGTTTAAAAAAAAAAAAAAAAACACTAACTAACTACTGAGTGTTCTCTAAACAGCAGCTTCTGCTTCATAGTCCGAGCAAGATGTAGTAAACTAAGGTGATCGGAAGAGCAATGAGCATCCCAAATATTACCCTGCACTCAAACACACACCAACAACTCCACATCACAATCAATGTATTCAAATATACGTTGTATATTTATACATATATATATATATATATATATGTATCACACGAACTCAATTTTAACCATTGCATGATGAAAAGAAACCATCTGGAGCGTTTTTTTCGGTTAAAAACCAATCACTTGATCTTTGTGAGTTCGTTTTTTTTTTTTTTTTTTTTAAATGTTAAGTCTAAGAAAAATGCACAAACACACAAAGAAGAATATGTGTGCTTTAATTGGAAATGGGGCCTTGGAAATGAATAAAAATGTACTAGGATATGACCATATCTTATTCATCAAAAGCAAAAGAGAAAAGGAATATGTATATATATCTGTGTCTGGAGTTTGGACCACATGTTTTATTCATTGAAAAAAAAAACTTATATATAGAAAAAAAAAATTATATATATATATATATATATAAGATGAGCGAAAGAACAGAAACTAAAGTAGAAGCAAGAGAATATTGTGTTCTAACCCAGTGCTCAGTATGTCAGGGTGGACGTTGTATTCCTTGGCAAAGACGAAGGGGACAATTCCTTGTGGAAGAGCAGCCTGAAAATATAGACAGACATATTTATATATATATATATATATACACAAAAATATAAAAGAATAAGATTGACGACTCACGTCAGAAAAGCAAGCTAAAAAAGCATGAAACTTGATTTTGAAACGAAAACTAATAAAAAATAAACTTGTTTTTTTTTTCACCTGAACTATAGCAATGTGTAGAAGAACTCCTTTCAGTCCCACAGCCGTGGAGGCAGCTGCCATGACTGCAGGACCAGCGAGGAACCGAACAGCCATGGCGAAAGTTGCAACTGAGTTCCCACAAGCTATCATCCTAGGTTGCAATGCCATGAACAAACCTGTAAAAAAAAAAAAAACAAGACAGAAACAAAAAAACACACATTTAACACCATTTTTTCCCTAAATCTTTGAAAACAAATTCCAAAAACGTAACATACCAAGGCTAAACATGGCCATTCCGAGGCCGGCATTTGACAGAATAGCAATGGACTGCGCTATTATCGCGGGCATCTCAATGTTCCACCTGAAAAATTTTACAAACACTTGTTACAGAACTTGCAGGGCACAAGTTGGAATTTGAAAATTAGGCCTAAATTATAGGTAGTTTCAAGTGTGATTCATACTTGAATGAGACTAGAGACCAAGTGAGGCCGATGAGGCTAGAGTAAGTGTTGGGATTTCGGATGAGTTTTCGCCAAACCATGATCAGAATCAGCCTTGTCATGACACTAGCCGGAGGCATTGATGTCGGCTTGGTGTCGACCTGTGAGGCTGTTTTCGGGTGAAGCTCGGCTGTGGAGCTAGAACCAAGCTTCGAAAGCACAGGACCGTCACGGTCAACTCCATTTGGGACTTGTCTGTTTCCGAAGCTGAACTCATCGCGGCCATACTCATCATAATCTGAAAAAATAAAAATAAAAACAAAAATTGTTTGTGAAAAGGTAGTGACAAATGGAAAGAAGAAAACAGGGGATTCTGTTTTGAAAAGAGAAGAGAACGACAAAGAAACCCATGGCAGGAGGTAATGGGAGGGGGGACTAAAAAGAAAATTTTTTAAAAACCGACCCACTTCAAAAACCCCACAACATCAACAACACAGACAAAAAACATGGTTACATCAGCGAACAGATGGTTCCAAAGCAAGACAAGAATCGTGCTTAATATATATATATATATATATATTTTAATATATATATTTTTTTTTTTTGCACTACACAAAATACAACATTTGGGACTCAAAACAACTACAAATCAAACAAAATCCACCACATAACTTACGACCTTAAAGATTTGCCTATTCCCAAAAAAAAAAAGGGAAAGAAAGAAAGAAAGAAAGAAAGAAACTAAAACCAAAACCAAAATTAGTGCTTTCACTTTCACTGGGTTGAAAAGCAACAAAAAAAAAAAAAAAAAACACACCAAAACCCCATTTGACAAATAACCAAAAAGATAAGTGATTTTCAAAGAGAACAAACCTTTTTGGTGATGAGCCAGCTCATTTCCAAACTCTCCACCGCCACCAGCACCACCTCGGAAAACATGAATCCCACCTTCGGAAACCGGCGAAGCACTCGAACTCCATACAAACATATGCAAATCCTTCCCATTCTCATTATTCCCCTTCTTCTTCCCATTCGGACCATTCACCGGCGAGAAAATCCCACCGCTCGGCGGCGCAGGGTACCCAGTAGTGGTACCAGCAGCAGCAGGACAGTTCCCTCTCTCCTCATCGTACACTCCGAAGTTCGACTGCCTCGGACTCACACCACAGTTCTTCCCTCCATTAACCATGGAGTAAAAATCCGTATGGTTGAAGCTCGACCCTCTCGGCGTCGGATTCCTCGACGACTGCAGCGAGTAAATCTCCGCATTGGTCAGATTCGACGGCCTGGGAGTCAGCGACATGCCGGAGTTCGGACCGTGAGACCGTCGGGAGAAGATTTCGGAGCGAGAGCTGGTTGACTTTCTAACGGTGACGTGGAGCTTGCCATCTTCACCAACCTCGGCCTCGGTCTGCAGAGGTTCCTTGCCGTCCAAGGAAATGATGTCGGAGTCGACACGGAAGGAGATGATGGAGCCGGCGGTGTCGGGAAACTGTTCCACGATTAGCAGCCGAGCTCCTCTGTATTCGAACAGGAACAACATGAGGGTGTACCAGATTATACACTGGAGGACGACAATCTGGACCATGAGGCTGCCGGATTCGCCGCCGTACATGCCTTTGAGGAGGGGGATGCCCATGACGAGGGTGTTTGGGAGGGTGGAAAGTGAGAAGAGAGTAATGGACCATTCCAAGGAGCCTCGGGAGCTGGTTTTGGACCAGACGAAGAGGACGGCGAGGACGATGAGCTTCTGCAGAGTGTCGGCGAGGATGAACTTGAAGTTCATGGTGTAAGGGTTGTTGGTGGAGATAAAGTGAAAGGAGAGCAGTGGGACGGCGAAGAGGGCCACGAACCGGTTTATGCCGGAGCATTGGTCGGGACTGAAGATTTTCCACCATTTGACGGAGCCGTAGGCCAAGATCATGGCCACGTACAGTGGCACCACGGCGGTGAGGACGTGGTAGAGGTCTAAGAGGCTGATCATTTTTGTTCTTTTTTCTTTCGAGGTTTTTTGGTTGGTTTGAGGATGACCCAGATGAGGAAATGGGGTGAATAAGAGAACCCAGATGGGGATTTGGAGGAGAGGAAGGGAGGGAAAAGTTGGGGGAGGTTTTTCTTTTCTTATTTTTATTTTTTTTGGGTGTCAGCCCATTTTTTTTTTTTCGTGGGAAAGTGATGGAAAATGGAGTGAGAAGAAGAAGGTGAGTTTTAAGAGGGGGAAGGTGGGGTGGCGAGTTGGGGAAGAGGAGTGTTGTATTTATGGGATTTTAATGGCAGACAATAGAAATAAAAGCCGAAGGCTTTTGGGGAAGCTTTTTCAAGGCTTTTTAGTTGGAAAGCCGAACATGAAAGAAAGAGGGAAAATATTATATATATTATTTTATTTTCGTTTGTATAAAAATATTGTGAGGAAAAAGACGGAAGAGAAGAAGAATGATCTTATGAATGGATGGGAAGAAAAAGGAAAAGGAAAAGGAAAAGAGAAATTGTTCAGATATGAGAACTAAGCTACTACATCAATAAAAGATTCTATTCACTTTCTGCAATCATACAGTACTCTCATTTTCTCTCTCTAAATATAACCATATGTATATATTTGTAGGCAGCGGAAAATTGGAGAGGATAAAATTCCTATGATCAAGTGGACCATACATGTATGGTTTAAATGTATTGGAACATTTGTTTGGGTTGTATTGTGTGTGTTGCTCTTTTCTTTTCTTTTCTTTTTTTCCTTTTTCATTTTTTTTTTTTTGAAACGCCTTTTCTTTTTATGTTTGGAGGGTAGACTGAGTTTGTGAATCAATGCTTCCTACCAAGCACAGAGAAAAAAAAAGAAGAAGAATCAAATGTTTTTTTGTTTTTTTTAATGTTAATTTTGTCGTTTATACATTAATATTGTTCCGTCTTATAATTATGGCCAGATAGTGTATATGTTACGAGAGGAGCCTTTACCAAGTCCATATGATTTCGGGTCAGAGAGTTCGGAACTTGGCCCAAGCTCGAAGTTATGGTCCATGAGAAAGAGCCCCTCATAAGAGGGGTTAGATGCACCATTTGTACTACAAAATAATGAAGCCCTAACTCTATACTTTGAGAAAATAAAATGAATATCCCCATAGTACAGACAGGACGTAGCCTTAATTGAGGCAAACGTCTTTAAATCTTTTGTGTTGTCTACTTTTTTCTTCCTTTTGCGTGAGAGAGAAGTCAGGAAAACTACGAGTGGGCGATTTTTCTCCCTCAATAGGAAACATAGAAGGGCGGAGAGCGGTGAAAGGAAACTTCTAAGGGGGTGTTTGGTGTGTAAGTTTGAGTTAAGATTTGTAAGTTTAAATAGTAAATTTTTTTGAATTTTTTTGAATTTTCAGAAAAGACAAACAACTTTTGGGAAAAAAGACAAAAAACATGATGAAAAAAGTACAGTTTAATTTAAACTAAACTTTTTGCCAAACAAGGCCTAATTCATCTTATTTTTGGTTGGAACGAAGAGCAGAGGTTGAGAGAGAGAATCTCCTTATGGACCTTACTAAACATTATTAAAGATTTTACAATACTCTCCATCCTTTTACATCGCTCCAACTCTCGTCCCCTTTTTCATTCCTCCAACCAAAGGGAGCCTAAGAATAGCTCCAATACATTGTTAAATGAACCTGCAAATGTCAAATTTTGGAATTTTAAGTTGGAAATATACTAATCCAATTTGATAGTAAAATATAGCATATGTCAAATTTTTTTATATTTAGTTTATTACTATTTTTTGGACCAAATATAGATGTCATTTGGTCATGAACATAAAAATAAAGTATACATATATTTTTAAAAGAGACTACAAAGGTCTTTAAGAGAAGACAACATGGCTTATAAGTGAGTCAAATTAAGTGATCGTATTTAAACAATTACTTATTAGATTGGGAATTGTGAATAGTTATATACCATAAGTATTCCTCACTCTGTTAATGTGTAATTCACCTCACTGACTATATAAATTTTTGTGATGAATTCTTTGTTTCTTGTGAATTTTTTTTTTAAAAAAAAAAACATTGACTCATAAAAGATATTAACTAATTACGAAAATTTTGTTGTGTAAATTGTTAATGGTCACATCTTTATTACTTTAAACGAAAAAGGTAATAATATAACCAACTTGGTGAAAATTTAACTTTCATACATACACGATATTTTTTACATAATTTTTACAATAAGACTCTAATTTACAATATCAATATTAGTTGGTGGAGTTTGGAATTTGATTAGACAGTCAGATATGGACAAATTAAAAGCAAAAGAAGATCCACTAAATCCAAAACTGCAAACTCTTCAAAGTCCATATGCAAAGCTAAACTATACTTTTGCAAGATCAAAGCATCAACCTTCATTAGAAGGCCAGGCAAGATGTCAAAATCATACACATAAAAACTGGTATTGACACACAAAACGATAATTCTGTGATAAGATATAAAAAAGTTCTTTATTAACAAGGTTTTTGTTTAAGATTGTTACCTATTTTTTTTTTTAATGTAATTTTGAACTCATTCAATATACATAAATATGCGTTACTAATAATATATTCCGACCACAAGACAATAAATATACCTAAAAAGAAAGTTCTCATGTCCTAACCAAAGAGTAACAACTGGAAATTAAAAGATTTCGAACTTAGATTTTGGGTATCATAAATTGAGAAGAAGAAGACAAGTTAGTCAAATGGGGTATGAGTCTACTGAGAAGAGACAATTCCACATATACATACATATATATATATATATCTGTCACTGTGCATATATATGTGTATATATAGCCTGAAGTCCACAGGAGAGAATAGGACCGTTTAACCACGCCCAAGAGGACAACGTATCATAAAATTTCAGAACAAAAGAAAAAGGCGATTTGCAGAACAAGAATCCGAGCCTCAGATGCTGGGACGAATGATTGCACCATTCCAAAGGGCAGAATCTCCCAGTATCCCCACATCTTCATGCGTGACATTTGGGCACGTCCATGTCATCATTGTATCTATATCTATAGTGTATTATATATATTTACTAGTTAACCATCACATACGCCGCGGAAACGAGCAAAGTAAAGCAATATATATATATATATATATAGCGTGGCGCTTGATTGACCCATAACGTGGCGGTTGGATGAAAATAGTGTTCATATTGAATTTGTCTTTTAAAAAGATAGTATAGATATAGATATAAAAATTTTCTCTTACTCTTGTAACGTTTTATTTACAATATAATAACAACTAGTTAATTATATATATATTTATAAAAAATTATCTATAACATGATACTATATATATTTAAATATTATTAGTACAAAAGAAATATATCATTAAAAATATTATATTTAAATTAATTGATTGTTTTATAAATATTCAAAAAAATTATAATTATAATTTTATAAAAGTGTCGGATATAAAATTATGGATACATATATATGTATTCCCTACTGGTTAGAAGCAAGAGTATTTTGCGCTTTAACTCTATCTTTAGACGAATTAGTAAATTACCCTTAAAAAGACTCTAAATTTAATAAAATATCGTGACGTCCTAAATATATTAATGAATGATGTTAAAATTTTATAGGAAACACCCTCATGCACATAACATGACCATGTCTTGTTTATTATTTGAAATCTCAGCATTTTCTTCAAAAGGACAGACATTATGTGTATGAGGTCGTTTCTGTCAAAATATTTTCATTTTGTCATCAATTTAGATACATTCAATAACACTTAATTGAGCACATGTTTGGTTCACCAATCCAAACCAAAAAAATTCAACTCATTTTTATATATTTTTTAAAAATCAACAAGCTTTTTAACTAGTTTTTTTAAAAATCAAATAACTATAATCTAAATATTTCAACTTAAACCTAAACGCTTGCTAAATTTAGGGAGCAACTTATCAAAACTAGAGTTTTAGGAAATAAATTACAGATCGCAAAAAAAGTTTTAGGTAACAGATATACCAAATACGCTTATAGCAATCATCTTCATGTGTAGATATCTGCACGTTTGAAAATTGTATTGCTATTTTTTCATTTGATCTGGGATTTTGTTTTTTCCAAGGAAGAAATTGACATATCATTTACATTCAAATATGTTCTCAGTGTACTGAGAATAACAATGACATTTTAACGGGGGGGAAAAAGGGGGAAAAGAATAACAGTAACCGATGCTAAATTACATTGATCTTTTTCATGAATAACAATGGTTTATGTTGCCCAACGTTGATCTTGGTTATTAATTTTAACTATTTTAGTGGAGGAG
This sequence comes from Ficus erecta, assembly GCA_008635985.1. Classification (NCBI taxonomy): domain Eukaryota; kingdom Viridiplantae; phylum Streptophyta; class Magnoliopsida; order Rosales; family Moraceae; genus Ficus; species Ficus erecta. Next base: position 112,663 of record BKCH01002132.1, read on the forward strand.
TAAATTAATATAGTGGTTATATATATATGTATATATATATATATATAAGGGAATTTACATTAAGAGAATATATATGTAGAGATTCAATAACTAATATTATTATGAATCCCTAAAACACAAAGAAACACTCCAAACAAAAAAGTAAATTCAATCATATATAGTATTTATTTATTTATTTATTTATTTACTGATATATCTGATATGTATCATAACTTTGAAACGAATTTTTGAAGCTCATGCAGATTGAAGATTAATAATAAAATGAAAGAAGGGACATTTGTTTTGTAACATCCAGTCCACTCTTTCAAGTTATGCATATGATTGTGATTAGAAGAATAATATAACAGTAATTTCACGTTTAACTCAAAGTATATTGTGTGGAGTATCAATTCCTCTGAGGTTTTTTTTTTTTTTTTTTTTTTAAATAGAAATTATATGTTGATATGTTGTTTTTTCCAATAAAGATCATTTTCCTAAAAGAAAGCTTAGTTTGAAATATTCATGATCCCAACTTGAGCCGATCAAAGACATGCCCTTAAAATGAATGAGTAGCCGTGTAGAATTAGGTAGGAAATCAAGCTAAAGTGTTGCCTTTCTGAAATAGTGAACAAGGCCATATGATAAAATAAAAAATAAAAAATAAAAAGCTTTAAACATTGATTTTTATTGACTAATTTGTTAATAATTATTTGAGGTAAAGATTTACCAAATCTCCTTTTTTGAGAGGGGGAAAAAGTTGCTAGACAAATGCTTTGCACACTAGTGAACATAAGCAAACAAGTCAAAATGAACCAAATAATTAATTCTAACTTCTTAGCAAAAAATAAATTAATAAAAACAAAATTTGTGACTCATCATGAATCTTTCTACAACGTATTGGGATTATTATTTTTATTTTGGAGTTATGCATCTTTTCAACGATGCTTTTGTTTACTTTTTAGGGCTATTCTCTTTTCCTTTTCCTTTTTCTGTTTTTCTTTGTCTTTGTTGCTACTTTTTCCATTTTTATTTTGAATATTTGATATATATATTCATCTATCAAATGTAGTTTTTTGCGTTTCCCACAATTGGCTTGAGTCCCTGTCATCCTCTACTACTCAAATTCAACTCCCAAAAAACACTTCAACAAAAAGCTAGCTAGTTTGGAGTACTTAACAGCTCTTTTTTATGTTATGTTCTTTTCCTTCTTTTTCATTTATTTGTTACTACTTTTTCCTACTTTTTATGTTGGAGATTTGATTTGTTCATTGATTAGTATTTTTTTTTTTTTCCTTTTCCACCATTGCTAAGTCCCTATCATCTTCTACTACTCAAATTCAACTCCCAAAAACGCTTCAACAAAAGTTAATTTGGGTACTTATATAAGAACTCCTTTTTTAAGTTTTAATCTTCTCATTAAAAAAAAAAATTAGCTACTATTTTTTTTTTATCTTTTTAGTCTTCTCCTACTAGTTTTTTTTTTTTTTAATTATTATTGTTTGCTTTTCCTATAATTGGCTAGTCCTAATCATCCTCTACTACTCAAATTCAACTTCCCAAAAATGCTTCAACATAAAAAGCTAATTTAGGTACTTTTAAAGTTTTAATACTAGTGTCGATATTGCATGCATGAGCAGCATCTTTAACACAATGTGAATTGTCATCTTTCTATCTTTTTGGTAGAAGTGCAATTGTCATCTTGAATAAAACATCCATAGGAGTGAATGAGTTGCTAATGGTGGGTGCCTTTGCTGGCTTCTCCCCTTTGTTTACCCGGGTTCGATTCCTATTTACCTCCCCTTAAGTCTCGCTCCAGCTTCGGCTGGTGAAGCATGATTCGGTGATGACATGGTAGGCCTTGGATGGCCAACTGAGAAAAATTAGTATAAAAAACATGTCTCCTTACCATACCTAGGGCAATGGGTTTCTGTCTGTTAGGCTAAAACCTGAAAATGATGGGACCATCCCCAGATCATTTTATTCACCAAAAAAGAAAAAAAAATTGTCATCTTGAATAAGCACTTTTTGTGTTTATGTTTAATTTTGTATGGAATTATATTTATTTGGTAATTTATTTTCAAGCATGTCTTATTTGACCACAAGCCAAATTATAGTGATCAATTACTAAAATTGTTACTTTTGGACTATCCATCAAATGTATGTCTTACTGCGGCCTCTTTTATTGTTTGATAATATATCTATATATATATATATATATATGTCGTGTTACATGCTTATATATAATATCAAAAACTATAGCTATATATATTACAAATATAAATCACGTGACTGAAAAAAAAAATTATTGAATTCACTGAAAATGCTATTTTTTGTTGATTTAGATAACATCGTTACATGAATAATAATTTTGATGATTCATAAATTCTAATCTAATTTTAGTGTCTAAATCTATATTCAGACCAATGTACATTTACAGTAATACTCTACAGTTCGAAATACCTATCATTCTAATTGTCTCACTTATACCTATCACCCAACCCTTTTATTTATTTATTTATTTTTCACCAGTCATGTTTTATAAATCTCATGTATACCTCTTAAACTTTTACACATGTCCCCCTTTACCCCTCAACTTTGGAATGTTTGGTTGCAGATTTGTCTTATTTATGTGGTTTTGTTCACACTCTCTATTTGACATTTTTAACTTTTAAAATACCCTTTTAAATTAAATTTATCATCATAAAAAAAACCCTCAAATAAAATAGTTAAATAGATAACTATAATAAACTCGTATCCATAGGCGAATTTTTCTCTAGTCATTTTTTGTTTATGTTGTTTATAAGTGGGTTATTTATGTTTTTGTATCATGTATTTTGCTTTATCAGAAAGTACACATATGTTTTGAACTTTTACATTTATATATCATTAGATTAATATGAAAATTTATATCATTTCTGGTCAAAAGTTAATTTTGACCTTAAAATGACCTAATTACACTTAAAAAGAAAGCCCCAATTATGTATCATTTACATTTTTATACCATACATTTTGGTTTTATTTAAAAGTATATAATATTGTACCTAAAATTTTACATTTTTTATATTATTAGATTAAATTTAGTACATAAGTCTATATATTTTCTCGATCAATGTTTAATTTTTACATTCAAAGTACCCTTTAATTTAAAAGTAAAAATAATCAAAGAAATTCTAATTGTCAGGTACTTTATAATTTAATTAAGGCCCGTTAGAAATGGTGTTTTGGATATTGAAGATTGATTGAATTTTGAAAATGTGTGTTTTGTGAAAATAAACTATTTTGAGTGAAAAAACGTAAAAATTTAAAACATTTTCGGAAAAAAAAAGATAACAATAGAGATCTTGTTTCGTTTCTCTCAAAATTCTATATAATTTGAAAAAAAAAAAAATCATCTCATTTCAACTTAAAATAATAAAGTAATAAATTTTTAAAATTTAAATATTTTTAAAATGTTTAAAAAAAATAAAAAAAAAATAGAAGAAAAAGACAAAAAAAAAAAATGAAAAACACTTTTGGAACCACCCACCCCAAATCTCTTTTTGATAAATTACAAATGCCGTCGTTTTACGTTGGCAAAAAAAAATAATAATAATAATAATAATTACTGTGTATGTGCTTGTGCAGTCGTGGAGACACCATTATTGGAGGAGGGTGATGTGTGGATTTTGAGGTATCTAGGGTGGCGCGTGAAGATAGAGTCAAATCAACTTTTAATAAGTAGCAAATCTCCGGGAGCTCTGCTCCGGGAACATCTTTTTATTGCCAGTCCTTGTCTTCCCCCACTCGCAGCGGCGCGCTGCTATCATTAATATCTTCTTTTTCAATTTCAATACGCCACCCCTCGTAATTTCCTTCCAACTAAGCATTTCCAATTCAATGTTCATTCTATGGTTAAAAGTAAAACAATTAAGCATGCGCTTTGATACATGGGTTGAAAGTAAGGTTCTGTTTGGGAAGACATTTAAATATGATGATTTGAAAATTGGATTGAAAATATATATTTGAAGGAAAATCTTTTAGAAAAATTCGTTGATATAAAAATAATGCAAGAAATTGAGATATGTTTGGAAAAAAAAAATATATGTAAAATAGATATTATCTTATTCATTTTGTCATTATAAGTATTTTAACATAAAAATCATCTCATTTCGATTTTAAATGAGAAAGTTATGGACTTTGCCGTTTGGTCACGTGTTCATTTTCGAAAAAGAAATTTTTTTTGTTTTAAATTTATTTTGAGGATAAAATAATGTTTGGATGTGTAAAAAATTTTCTATTTTAAAACAAAAAGTTGTTTGGAATGAGAAGAAATGGTGTTGGGAATAACACATTGTGAGAAAATTTGAAAAAAAAATTCATTTTCTCTTTTCAAAAGGGTACTGTATAAGTAAGTTTAAAAATAAGATAGTTTGCCTTTTTTAAAATGAGAAAATAATGGAAAAAATTGAGAAAAATACTATTTTGTAAAAGTTTCCAATTTCAGAAAACTAGATATATCATCAAAACATATGGTAAAATTTGAGTTTTTTGAGAATAAAAGAGAGAGAAAGTTTGATATGAAGTTGGAATTTTGAAATCCATATGGTATTTTACTATCTAGAGATGTTATCCCAAACATGGCCTAAGTTTTTTAAGTTCTACGTTTGGTGAGGCGTTTGAATTACTGAAGTTCAAAAGTGTACAGACTTGAAATGTGTTCGGAAGAAATATCAATATTGAGCTTGTTTCGTTTGTCTCGAAATTCTATGCAATTTATATTTAAAAAAATATCATATTTGAACTTGTATATGTAAAGTTATATATATATATATATATATATATATAGTTACCTATATACTTGTTTGAATGAAAAATTAACCATGAAAGGATTAGAAAAGTTGCAACAAGCAAAAGGAGGTAAAACAGTGAAAAACATTGAAAAAAAATTATAGGAGGATGGGGAGGATAAAAAAAATGAAGGAAACAAGATATCAAATACGTATCTATACATTTGGCAAGTGGAGAACAATCGTAGAACACCCCCACCCCCCCTGCCAGAAAGTCTCTCGCAGTGGTGGGGCAAAGACCTGAAGTCACAAGTCAAAATCCACGACAATCGCAAGCATCACCTGAAGAAGAATCAATTCAAATTATGGACCAATTCACAAAATCAGGTTTAAAAAATACCTAATTTCATGCTTTTTTTTTTTTTTTTTTTTTTGGCCTTTTCTTTCTTACCTTTGAATTCCTTTTGAGTTTCATTTTTCTTTTCTTTTTTGTTGAATTCTCGTGTGTCTGATTGATGCTCTTGATTTGAGAGGAAAAAAAAAAAAAAACAAATCAAAACAAAACAAAATGGAGGAGACGAAGATGAAGAAGAGGAGGAGGTGGTGGTGGAGTGTTTGGTAATTCTAAGTTAGAATCCTGTGCATATGGGTTAAGGCAAAACACATGTTTTTATGTGTTTAATGTATTGGAAACGACAATTTATTGCAGAGAGCCAAAAAAAAATATTACACGATTTATAAGTGGCTAAACATGTGAACCACTAAAAAAAAAAAACTTTATGTTTTCTTTATATACTAGTTTGTGGAACGTGCCTTCTTGTTACTATTTTCTTTTACAAAAAATTCATTTAAAGTTATTAAATACACTTAAAACTATTTATATTATTTATGTATTGATATATATATATATATATGTATGGTAAATATACTTAACAATAATATTTTACATATTAAATTATGATGTCATAAATTTTTAGAATAATAGTACGAATTAATTCAATGACGACATTTAAATATAAAAATCAATAATTTATATTACACATAATAATGTTAAACACGAACACACACAAAATAAAAACGAAGAAACCAAATGCATCTAAGAATAGGAATTTAAAAGTATAAGGTAGATAACATAAAGTTTTCTTTCGAGAAACATTTCAAAAATTAAAAATTAAAAAAATTAACAATGAAGAAAAAATAATCTAGTAAATAGATTATGATAAACAAAAAGACATTTACTTAAAAAAAAAGAAGACAAAATAAAAAATAAAAAATAGTGAAGAAAAAATAATCTAGTAGATAGATTATTATAAACAAAAATACATTTTCTTCAAAAAAGAAGACAAAATAAATGATTCACGAAAATATCAAAAATAACGAAGAAGTATGATATTTGTTACTGCAAAATAAAAGACGAAAATGAAATGAAGAAAAATTTCAAGTGTAAGGTGTCGAAAAAGCAAGAGGCCATGTGGATGAATATATGCCATTCAATTAAACAAATGAAAAATACATAAATTCTTAACCATTGGATATGAGGTTGAAGAACAAAAAGGTTTAACCTCATTCTCCTTTCTATATTATATTATTGATATATCTATATATATATTTATTATACATATAAATTTAAACCAAGAAATATATATATCATAAAAGAGAATAATATATTTGTTCATTCTTAAGGTATATTATAATTACTTTTGTTGCTATTATTATTTTACTTTTCTTTTCTTATTATTTTTATATTTGTAATTATCAAGAAATTCAAGTGGTCGAGTTTTCATGATGATAATTTTCTCTTATTAATTGGAGTTACTTCATTAATGGATTATTTAGCGATGGAGTCCTTTAAAAAAAAAAAAAAAAAAAAAAAAGAGTTGATATCAGCATTAGTGATATTTTACACAGATGGTGCATTCTCTTAATGGAGCCTTCTATCAACAAAAATAACTTGTAAAACGAGCTTGTTATCGGGCAAGGTCGTTTACTTTCATTTTATCTTACTTTATACTAACGTGCTTAGTGTTGAGATATTTCAAGGCAAAAGGATAGATTGTATAGGCCATCTCACTACGTTGCATGGCCTATACAATCAAGGGGGCTAATGTTGATGCTTGAAATTTGAGGAGATTCGAACTCGACCCACATAGCTTAGTGTGGGTTGAGAATTGGTGCGTGAACTCAAGTCGCGCTTTGGGAATCTTTGAGTGGATTATGGTTTGGAAGGCCAAGGAACATAAGTGAGCCTGCTTTATTCGTTCGGATTAGACTCTCAGCCTACTTGGGAAGCTTTGATGGGTCTATGAAAAATTAGAATAATATAGATTGTGGAGAAAACCATTAAAAAACCCCAAAAGCTTTAGCCCAATCCAATAAGTTTATATGAGCCCATTAAATTTAGTAGAAGCCCAATAAATATCCATAAAATTATCTTCATTCCCACTCCAGATTAAGATTTCAAAGTTTGTTAATATAGGAACTAACAATACATTATTAAAGTTAAGCTATCCCCATCATAAAACGTCTGTTGCCTGGGAAGCACTTGAAATTAGCCCTCCGAAAGTATTTGTTCAGCTAGCTATCTCTTTAGGCACCCATTACCAAGGTAGCTCTCTTCGACCACGTTCAAATGGTGTGAGGAGAGTCATTTGCACCTTTTGAAGCAACCATTCCAGGAATGAGAGGGAAACCATGGCTGGAGAAACCCCCAACTTGAACGTTTAAGTGGAAAGCCTTCAAACTGAACTAGGAAACTTTTGGTTGCCATTAAATCCTCTTCCACCTATAAATACCACAATATTCTCACTCAAACGCACACCTTTAGCCCCTAACACTGCAAATAACCCCTCTTTCATCTTCATTTATGGCCAGAGCAGATACTCTCTATAGATCAGGTGGCTCCACCGATGAAGGTGCACCTGAAGTAAGAATTAATTCTCAAGAACATTGTATTTTAGACTTCACCAACCACCTCTGATCATAGTGCAATAACAGAGCTTTATACCAACCATTCCCCAAAGCTTCTCATTCACCAACGATAGCATCCCTCCACAAAAACCACGAATGTTTCTCTACCACACTATATGCTCATCTAAAGATCCCCTTTTATGAGAAGTTTTCATTAACTCAAAGCCAGAATCGCAATAGGTGTCGCCCTCAGAAGGGCCAACCTTGTGGCTTGCAAGGTGATGCCCTCCTGAAGTTGCCTATACTACCTCCAGTGACACGTTTTATTGATGTCAACTAGACGCCAGCTGGACCAACCGAAGTAGGCCATGGATACTCACCTTCCATGATAGCATCACCACCAGAAAAGTGCCCCATCACCCAGAGGGGGTGGAGGACAAAAATTAATCCAGTGGAGTTTTAAAAAATCGGGGGAAATATAAAAAATATTCCGATGCAATATAAAAAGTATTTGGTAGACTACCGTAAGTGTTCTAATATAATACTCTCTGACGACCAAAAACTTATGTTGATTACTAAAAGTACTCTACTAGAACACTGTCTGATAACCATAGACAGTCGGCGGTTCGGATTGATTCCGGTTCATTGGAGTGTATTCTGATAGAATACATGTTGTATTTTATTATAATACATTTTTAACCCGTCAAGAATAATTCTAAAAAGATATATAATATTAACCTTTTGACTTATTCTTACAAGAGATTACGAATCTTGAAACTATTATATATGAGGCAATAATTCAGATGATTTTTTTTTTTTTTTTTTTTTGGGGATAATCTTCAAAATTACTGATAAAAGAAAGAAAATCACAGTCTTGCTGGGCTAGCTAGCTTAAGGCCAACGAGACCGGCTATATGCTTGTCCTTGTGATCGGGCCACGGTGGATCAGTCCAATGGGTGAAACTACAATACCCAATTCACAATTCTATAAGGAGTAACACAAAACGATCATTTGCAAAGAATAAAGAGTCAATAATTAACGACTTTGGGTAAAATTCATCCGGAACCTAATCTAAAAGTAGAGGGTGTTCAATGTATGTAAATATCATAATAATTCAATAACTTTGTAATAGGGACAAATTCAACTTTTAACGCTCTACCTCACGTGTAGCGACATGTTTTCTTTTAAGTTCAACTTTAACAGAAGACATATTATATGACTTTAAAAGGACAAAATTAATTACCAAGTAAATAAAAGATTAGACCTAGAGATATAATTACCGAGTCTTAAAAGAAAAAAAAAAAAAAGAAAGACGTAATTTATGAGTCCAACCGTGTTTGAAAAAAGTTCGTGATAATTGTTATTAGATCATTCTTGTTTATTTTTTACAGGTTTGATTTTTTTTTTTTTTTAATCTTGATATTCTTGTGTAAGTTGCAGGTGTAGATTCTTGTGTAACCTTCATTTCTTTCCAATAAGATAATAAGATAACCTACCAAGTTAATTAAAAATTTCACTTTATTAAAATATCATACCGCATCAATAGCTTATATCAATTAAATATGTATAACTCTTACCGAAAGGAAATAGATAAGAAAACAAATAAAAAGACATGTGAGCTGAATCCCTTACTAATTTAGTACTTATATAAAGTTTTGAAGAGTTAGTGGTACCTGTTTTATTGTTTTCTGTTGAGAATTTATGGCCTTGATTTAGGGCTGCTTTGTTAATTTTGTCTTTTTCAAACAGTATTTCAATCAATAACACAGTTGTACGGTCAATAAAGTTTTTAATTCTTGACGATAGTGAAACTAGTTTCCCCTTCTGCGTAAACTCGGTCTTGCGCTCGAGTTTGGACTGCGTTACTTACAAATCATTTTACATCGTGTCTCTACATGAGGCTAGATATTACTGTAACAAATAAGACAACGTTCAAATAAGAACAATATTAAAATATATCAATGATGTTCAATATTATACATTAATAATTAACGGACCTCATATTGATTGCCAAAGCATTTTTCTTTAAGACTATTGCCCACACGTGTTTTGCACATATAACATTATAATGTGATGATTATTAATGCAAAATTATAGATTTATGATGATATTTTTTTTAAAAATTATTTATGGGTAAGAAAAAAAATGAATATATGAGAGAAAATACTGTCAGTGGGATTTGAACGATGGGGGAAAAGTATTTTATCTATGAAACAAGCCCTACATACGACAACAATTTTGGGAAAGAACTAACAAAAAAGGGAGACAAAAGAACAACTTAAAAACGACAGTTCAAAAAGACCGGTTTGGACGACCTTAATGTGAAAGTGCAAGTAAAACTTGCTCTTTTAGTATTTTACTAGTTAAAGTACGTGCGGTGTATATATTGAGTTGTATTGTATTGTAGTTAAAATCTTTATAATATAAAACATAAAAATCAATGTATAAATATTGATAAATAAAAGAAAATTTTTCCTTAAAAAATGGATTAATAATAGTCTAAGCAAAAGATTCACATTTATCATAGAACTATGATAATATTATATTTGTTACCTAAAACATTCTTTTTTTTTTTTTTTTAAATTGGGGTTACCTAAAACATTCTAATCCATATATAATTCATTTTGTGTTTGTAAAATTTATATTTTTCATTTGTTATTGAAAATAAAAATTTTGATACAAATAAAAACGATTAGTAAAACAATAGAAATAATCACATTATTTGGTAATTTGATTTCTTAAGTAGAACTTGTTGAACTGAAGTCTGTTTATGTCAAAGACAAAGGGGAAAAAAAATTATTATAAGGATTTAATCCAATAACTCTCCATAACAAACCAACTAAATTAATTATATGTACCGAATCATTCCAAATAACAACAATACACATAATAATATGGAAAACTAAAAAAGACACATAAACTTAATCATGAAAAGAAGGAGAAAAGCCTCACCACAATTAAGTTTAAGCACAATTAATAATATTATAGTTTCTAGTGAGAAAGTTAAGATAGTGATCTTAAAAAAAAAAAAAAAAAAAAAGATGAGATATTGAGCTTTTAATGAAGAGGGGAAAAAAAAAAAAGTTACAAGCAAAGTTAAAAATTCAGGGGAAAACAAAGTAAAGAATAAAAGAAAAATATTAAGAAAATGAAACAAAATAAAAAGGGATTTAAGGAAAAAGAAAATTGACAAGAAAATAAAATTAAAGAAAAACAGATGCTGAATAGTAAAATGATTTTGCAACAAAAAGATGATTTTTAGAGAAAATAAAAAAGCACCAAAATAGCGAGTGAAGATTGGTGATGGAAATTAAAAAAAAAAAAAAAACTTTATCTCACTCTTCTTGACCAAAAGGAAAAAAAAAAAAAAAAAAAAGCGCTTCTCCTTCGTTACGTTTACATAATCTTTAGCTCTTTTGTTACACTATGTTAAAATGAAAAAATAAAAACATTTTGAATTGATCAATCTAAAATAAAAATAATATTTAGAAAAAAAAAAAAAGAGAGAGTATAATACGGATTTAAAAAAAAAAAAAGAAGTGAATATGTATTTATTTTTGCATTAAATTTTCATCTTTTAATGGTGTGTTAAACACTATATCAGCACATCGTATTAGTTGAATTTGTCCTTTACATATGTTAAAAAAATAAGGAAAAAATGATGTAGACTTTTTTTTTTTTTTTTTTAAATAGATATTTTACACTTTAAAAAACAAATTTCTCAAGTAGTAGTGAATTTTGTAAATTGCATTAAAAAGTTGGTCTCCTTTTAAGCTCTAATGTCCAAATTCTTACAAAAGTTGCACTTGCAACACGTGGGAGGCATGCAAACTGCAGCTTACAGGAAGGAAAAGACAGCAGAGACAAGGGAGGTTAAAAAAAAAAAAAAAAAAAAAAGGAAGAAGGCACCAAAACACTCTGTTTTTTACTATTAATGCTCCGTTTAGTATGAATGAAAGAAAATAAGAGGAAAAAGAAAATTATAAGGAAACAAAGGATTTTGATTTTATGTTTGGTTGTTTGGTATGAGAATATGGAAAGAAAATCATTTCACCTTTTCTTGTTTGGTATTGGAAGTAAAATCAAAGGAACGGAAAAATTACCAGTACTACAATTACTATGAGACCCTTACATTATCAATTATATTTTATTTTTGGTTAAGATTTTGATAGATAATAAGGATAGTTGTATAAATGCGAAAGTCTTTGTTGCTCTTAAAGTTTTTATAAAATTCTTATATTGTAAAAAAAAAAAATGCATCGTCTATAAATTTTATCACGAATCTATCGAATATATTTTTGTGGGTCCCACCTAAAAGTTTTCCCTCACAAAATCCTTACACATATGAAAAGATATATTTTTGTGGGCCCCACATTCAAATTAGTCCCTCCACTTTTCCATTTTATCCAAATTTTCCTACTACCAAACATCCCTAATTATCATTTTTCAACTTAAAATCCCTCATTTATATTCTTTCCTTTCTCTTTTTCACTCTACCAAACGGAGCATAAAAAACAAAATTGAATCCATATCTACTTTTTTATTATAGTTAAGAGTTAAGATATTAGGAAAACAAACAATGAAAAAGAAAATCATTTAAAACAAACAAGAACCATGATTCTATTATGAAAATAATGAGTCAAACATCTTTTGCCGCATTAACAATCTGAGGACTATGGTGGCTAACATTGTTTCGTTGATGTTGGGCTGCTTTGACTAGTCTTCTTGAAGCAATGACTGATTTTGATTCTTGATCTTAGTAATTGCATGAATAAGATTGACAATGATTTTGATTCCGATTCATGAAATTCAAGTAAACAGTGTCTTATGTTTCAATTTTTGATTTTGAATCCTACCCATTCCGATTAATACTTACTCTGATTACGCATAAATAAATATTTCGTAAATAACTTATAAGTATTACGAGTTCTCTTTAAACATGCGTTTATTTGGTATGTTTGAATTAAAATATTTAAAAAATATATTATCTTTTAGAAAAAAACAAAAAAATAAATTTTTTTTTGTTTAAATTGGTGAACTAAATATCAGCTAAATGTTAAAGCAAGGACCACCGAGAAAAGGGCTTGCAAGTTGCATCATTCTTATCTCACTTTGATTGATGAGTGGACCATCCACGGTTGGTCTAACAACCTTTACGGACCCCCCAGGACTCAAAAGCTACTGGTGGGTCAACTCACATCCCACTGAAAGTGAAAACCATTTTGTATGAAGTCTATTCTGCATCTTACTAACAAAAGTTTTTGCCCCCTTCTCCACATTTTACATCAAAAAAAAAAAAATATATATATATATATATAAATATAAAATATATATATATATATATATATATAAAGAAACAATAAGACCAATATGTGTTTTTTCATATGGTCAAAAAATTATTTGACATTTTAAATTTAACAGTTTGAGATAGGACCGGACCGTGTGTAATTCTAAGAGATTTATAGTTACATAGCCTTTTCTTTAAGAAGTATTTTAACAAATGACCGAATTATTTAAAAATTAGTTAAAAGACTTTTTTTTTTTTTTTTTTTTTTTTTTCTAAAATGGTTAATCAATTTCTTTAAATAGTCAATTAATGAAGTTAATTTAGTCAATCGATGATTTGACTTATGGCCAATTGGTGATTAACTTATAATCACCGTTAGTCAATCACTAATTGATCAAATCTGAAAAAATGACAAACAACCATTTTGCTAAATAAATAAATAAATAAAAAGTTGGGATATTTATTAGATTAGGTGACTAAAAAAAAAGCTACCAAACCTAATTTTCCAATGATATATAAGATATCTTCCCTCCCCCCTCCCCTTTTTCCCTATTTCTTTGAATTTGAAAATGGTAGAATAATACGGACTTTACATCTTACGATAAAAGTTATGTGAAATTTATAATTAGCTTATGCTTGTAACCGCCATATATAAGACATTTAACTAATTTTTTCTTTTTTTTTTTCGCCGTCAAATCTATTGCTTTCCCATATTATGCTATTGATTAGGATTGTTATCTTCCAGCACTGAAAAAAAAGTACTTCAATAAGATTGGTTTTCGTATTTAATTAATGTCACTGATTCATTTAAAAATTACTAACCCTCACGATAATCCTTTAATTAAATAATCGAACCAAGTGCTCTTCTTATAGCATTATATTGTTCTGATCATATCATAGTGTTGTAAAAAAGAATATCTTATTAATTCTCACTTCGATAAGTGGAGCACTCCACGTCGGTCTAATATTTATAATATTTATAATAAAAATGGAATCTTATTAATGAAAGAATTTTTTTTTTTTTTTTCACATTTTACCTCAGAACAAATTTTTAGTCTGTTTTTCAATTTACTAATTTTTTATTTTTTGTGTTGAAAACTCTTTCACTTCATAGTGCATTGATGATCATTATTGATTTTGTGCTTATTACACTAGTTGCAATATAATAACACAAGTCTTTGTATGCTTTTCCAAAAAAAAAACAAAAACATCCGGTGATAATTTTATATTAACTTCCTTATAAGATGTAAAATTTAATTATCTTGCCTCAAGTTCAAAAAATAATAAAACGAGCATTTTGAAAATAAAATATGGGTTTAATACTTTTATATTTCTTAAGGAACAATGGAGCCACAACGCTATCTTGTTACTAATCAATATGTGTGTCAAAATATATATATATATATATATATATATATATATATATATAGGGCTGCTGCAAAATGAAAAAAATAAAAAGAAAAAAGGAAGCAATCTAGGAGAGAACAAAGAAGTCAAACTTGTCATACCCCGCAGCCAATTAAAAAAATATTGGACTATTTAGTATTTTTTGGATATTGTTTTTAAAAGAAATGACTGTGGTGGAGCTCTTTTTATATATTTTATGGATTAGTTTCTTTTTAAATCATTAAGATGTAATTAAATGATTCAAATATTATTTATATTCAATAATTATAATACATCTTATCTTATATTAGTATAGATTAATAAATAAAAAATTTATAAAAATTTTAAAAAGACCAAATCCCTTTCCTGACATGGGTGACTTCCCCCGCTGACACTAGCGACGAACCCTCCTCTCTCTGAGCCAGATATGCCCCGCCTCCCCCCACCTAGATGCTAACCAGCCCAGTGCCTCCCTCCTTCCCAACCTCAGTGACAGAAACCCCCCCCCCCCCCCCCCCCCCCCCCCTCTCTCAAACCTTCCACTGATGAAGTTGGATTTTTTTTAATTTTTTATTACTTTTTAATTTCTTAGTCAAATACTACTATAAGATAAAATGTATGATAATTACTGTACACAAGCAACATCTTAGTCGTTTCATTATATTTAAACGGTTTAAAAATGAACTCTATCGATAGGGTATATAAAAAAGACTTTATCGCAGGTTTATCGGTTTTTAAATTATAAAAAAAAGAAAATTACAATATGTTAAGGTTTTCGATAAATTCGGTTTTTGTCTACTAAATTTTAAAAATTGTTGTCCAATAACAATATTTGAAAAGTTGCAAAGCTGATAGATGTATGATATTAAAATTTTACTTTCAGCTTTTCATACAATTTAGTTTGTTTTTTCTTATAATATATTAGTTTAAAAACATATACAATACACATGATTAGACATATTTAAAAAAAATTTCTAAATAAAATAAATAAAAAATATACAAAAATAAAATCAACAAAATACCTGAAAATAAAATTTTAAAAATGAGGTATTAAAAAGACAAAAAAGATTAAAAACAAAAATATTAAAAATAGACCAATAAAAAAAAGATTAAAATGAAAAAATAAAAAATATTGGACCAACAAAAAATAAGTGAGAAAATTAAAGGACTAAAAACTCTACCACATCCCCTCTCTCTCCCCCTCTCTTCCATGTTTGGGTGTCAGTAGAACAAAAGAAAACACAAAAAAGAAATAAGAGGACTCTCTCTCTCCTCCCCTCTCTCTCTTTCTCCCCCCTCCATTCCGTGTGTTAGTGAAAAAAAAAAAAAAAAAAAAACCTCCTCTCTATCTCCCTCCCTCCCTCTCCAAAACACAAGTTTCGTCCAAAACGCATATTTTGAAGGTGAATGATAACTCATTTAGAGCTTTCTTTTATATGTATAGATATGCATGCATTTATAAATTAGTTTATTTCTTTTTATATATATTTTTACTTAATAATATATAATTCTATATTTTATAAGAAGTTTCCATGTCAGAAAAATATTAACCTTAATATTACAAAACTAATACTTATAAAACTATCTCTATTATACGATTATTAAAAACAAAATTATATAACACTAGTTAATGTGGATGTATGAAAGGCTTATTTTAATGGGTTTAATTGTAATTTTATGATGAGATAATTAGTAATAAACATAATTTATAACTTGGTGGAGACATATGCATAATTTTTGTTTGGGTGTAAATAAGATCACCATTTCGATTTGAAATTAAAAATTATAAACTTTAAAAATTTTGAATTTTTTGAAACTATAAGGCAGAAAAAGAATGATATAAAATTGAAAGTTTGTGCTCTGAATGGACCCTTAAACTTTTACTGACCATCACATTATTTTATATGTTCCTAGCTAAATGCAATGTTTGACATGAGTTGTTGTCTCAGCACCGAAAATGAAAAAAAAAAAAAAAAAAAAAAGTTGTGATTAGTGTGCCCCAAATATTAAAACTGCCATGAGGGTTGTTGGGTTCCCCACATCAGCAGACAGAGTGCTGTCCAGATTCTCAGCTTTCCCACCATTGTAAATGTAAACGTAAATTCAATCAGTATATATATATATATATATATAGAGAGTTATATATATAGTTATATATTTTCCATCTGGGTCGCCAAATTTCCTTCCATATTAGTAACTCGTCTGCTATTTTATCCGAAGTAGGACCTCAACAAACAAAAATGGGTAGCCAAGGTTGCTCCGACTCGGACCACCACAGCAACAACCTCGAGCCATGGAACGACCTCCGTGGCAAGGTAGTGATGGTCACCGGAGCCTCCTCGGGCCTCGGCCGCGACTTCTGCCTCGACCTCGCCAAGGCCGGCTGCTCCGTCGTGGCCGCCGCCCGCCGGGTCGACCGCCTTCAGTCCCTCTGCGACCAAATCAACCATGTCGTTTTGCCCACTCTGTCGTCGTTGTCGTCGTCTGATGGGTCGAGAAGAAGCGCCGGCGGAGCGGTGGCGATGGAGCTCGACGTCTGCGCCGATGGGCAAACCATAGAGAACTCCGTTCAGAAAGCTTGGGACGCCTTTGGGAAGATTGATGCTTTGGTCAACAATGCCGGATTCAGAGGTTTTTATTTATTTATTTATTATTTTCTATTGTTTTTCTTCTGTTAAAATTCAGTTCTGACTGTCTAATATGCAAAACCTGTGTCACGCTATATATATAAATATATATATATATATATATATATATATTAATTATGCTGATTAGAATTCTCGCTCTGTTTTGGTTACTTGGTCTAAATGGGTTTGTTGAAGGGTTCTGTTCTGAACTTATGTTGAGTCAAAGGTTGTGTGTTTGTATTTATATGTGTATGTATACACATATATACGTATATAAACATATATATATATATATATATGTATATATTGATTACTTGGTCTAAATGGGTTTGTAGAAGTTCGTTCTGAACTTATATTGAATCGAAGGTTCTGTCTGTGTACATATTACTTGGTCCAAATGGGTTTGTAGAAGTTCGTTCTGGACTTATATTGAATCGGAGGTTCTGTGTGTACACATACAAATATATAAATATATAAATATAATATGTTGGTTACTTGGTCTAAACGGGATTGTAGAAGGTTTTTGTTCTGAATTTCTTCTTTATTCTTGTTACTGAGTTTGTCTTTGTAAGTAGGTGTTGGTAAAGGAATTCCCTTTTTTATTCTAATCTTGTATGTGGATTTTCGAGTAGTCTTTGGTTGTTAGAGTAGATACTGAATTCGATTGAATTTATTTATTTATTCATTATTTTTGACTTGAGATATAGATTAAAATTAAAGGACCCCAAATTTTATAAGCGGCTCGTACGATATACATATGTAAATTTGTCGAATTTGAGCTATTTTTCTATGGCACAATTTGATCCAATTATGTTGCTTAGCCTGCCTACATTTAGATTCGTTCTGGGGATGTGTCGACAAATTTTCTTTTGTTGTTATGAATTTACGGAGAACATGTGAAGATAGTGGTTTCGGGTTTTGTCTGTGTACCTTAGGTAATGTAAAGTCTCCACTGGACTTGTCTGAGGAGGAATGGGACACTGTTTTCAACACAAACTTGAAAGGAACCTGGCTGGTGTCGAAGTACGTCTGCAGAAAGATGCGCGATGCAGGTCGTGGAGGATCAGTCGTCAACATTTCCTCTATTGCCGGGATCAACCGTGGCCAGTTGCCTGGAGGTCTTGCATACGCTGCTTCGAAGGCAGGTGTGAACACGCTGTCGCATGTAAGTAAATGACATGAAACTTTGAAACTGATTTACGATGAAGACACTGTTATGCACATGCTTGTCAAATTTTGGCAACAAAGGGTGCTATGCGACTGGGAATTATCCTCTCTCTTATGATTATTTGGTACGGCTTTTGACCTTTAACTGAAATGATAAGAAAATTCTATGCATGGATGAGAGAATGATCAAATGAAGAAAAAGTTAAATGTTTATCAACTTCTTAATGGAAATCTTCTGACCCTTCCCATAAGCGGTTCGACATGTAAATTGGTCGCTTCAAATTCTTAAAACACGAAAGCTCAACTGTTTATTTAGTTAAAACCAATTTTTTCACAAAAAGATATTCTTCTTAGCGTTTTAGTTGTCTCTTATTATACATTTTTATCCTCTGATCTTGTAACATGCTGCCCATGTTGCTTATAAATTTCTGTTTCGCCATCTCGCAGCGTTTTTCTTTCTCTTTTCTAATATCCTGTTTGTCTAAGTGTTGTGCACTTTGCGGATTATCTTGATTTCATTGGTGTTTAACAGGTTATGGCTCTTGAATTGGGGGCTTACAAGATCAGAGTGAACTCTATATCACCGGGGCTTTTCAAGTCTGAGATTACCGAAGGTCTCATCAAGAAAGATTGGCTATCCAATGTGGCTCTTAGAACCGTCCCATTAAAGACTTTTGGCACCTCAGATCCGGCGTTGACATCACTAGTTCGATATTTGATACATGATTCTTCGGAATACATTTCGGGAAATGTTTTCGTCGTTGATGCCGGTACTACCTTGCCGGGGGTCCCTATTTTTTCTTCTCTTTGAGTTTTGTAGTATTTTGGGATTTCATTTGTGTAGAGTTCGAGTCCGAGAAGACAAGGATTCTTGCATGATTTGAACCTTGATAAGGGGCCTGAGTGTTGCTTCCAATCACAAGTTCACATTTACAAAACGAAATGGAGGCTTACTTCAAATATCACTGTTAGGATTTCTAATCCCATACCTAAAATATCAATCAACTGAAGTATCTTTGTTAGTTTGTGTTTATGTTTGACTTGATTGATTGTCTTAGTTTATTTCCAAAGAAAAACAAATCGAAATCGAAAATAGAACTGATTTGATTTGAATTGATTAGCAAATAATGTATGTTCTATGGTTTAAATTTTGGAATGTAAAAAATTGTATGCGGACACCTAAATTTGTAATTGTTAATTGTTGTTTACTAAAGTCTGTCCTATTTTAGTTGGTGTTTTCAGTACCCATGGTTCTTTTCTTGGGAGTTTTTGGTCATGTTTCTTTTGCCTAGACAATATTCTATACACTTTTGTTAGGTCTTACAATTGGTATCCAACTAGATTACCATATCCTCATCGATCCTAAGGCCATATTTCGCCAAGTCATGGGCTGGTTTGTTGCCGGTCCTAAAAACATGCTTAAACTAAGAGTAGTATTGGGGATATCAATTCTAATATCAATTTTTTTTAATACCAACTAAGGTGTCATATTTTCACTGGTAGATGCAATCAATTGATGTGACAATATTTTAAACACTTACCAATAAAATAATGACAACTCATTTATCACATAAGTTGGTACTCAAAAGTTGGGATTAGAGTTGGTATTCCAAGTATTATTTTAAACTAAAATGCCTGAAAAAAAAGATGAAGCCTCAACCTCTTCACATTTCAGAACTCCTACCAGCTTGGCATACAGAACTGCTAAGAGATCATCTATAGAAAACTGAATAAGGCGATTTCAGAGAGTTAGTTTGAGGTCCATGCTAGCCGCACGGTCATACATGAAGCTAGGTAGAGATGAGTGAGGGCACGTGTCCCTTAATTTTTCAAAATTGCACCCCCCCCAACCACCACCCCAAAAAAAAGTAATTATTTTTTTTCTTTCAAATAATATTTTTTCTTTCAAATGTACCCCCTCTTAATTTTTTTTTCCCTTAAACCCAAATCATGGGTTTGTCCCGCTGTACGAGACACCATAGTTTTGTGGCTTTACATGAAATTTCTCTCTTTCATTCCAAATAGCAAGTGAGCGAAGATGAAGTGCCTCAGATGGAGATGTTAAAAGGAGTGTCTTCACTAGCTGCAGCTATCCAATAACCAATTTTGACACCATAGAAGCCTTTGGAAAGAAATTGCCCGTCAGGGATTCCTTGACTACCACCCCACACCCGCATTAAATTAGGCGGCTTTAATGTAGCAACCGAATTGGAAAGATCATTAATTGACACATATGAAGCTTTTTACTCATAAGAAAACAAAAGAATAATCAAGAGCGATAATTTGTATGATTTGTAAATTGCAAACTACAACATATGATTTGTATCTAGTTCATGATGACAAATACCAAATAAGCAATTTCTGAATATTTGCAGACCTAACTAACTTGGAAAACATAGAAAATAGTGAAACAACAAAATAAACTTGGCATGACAACTTTCAAGATCAAGCTAACAAAATAAATTGAGACTGAAAGGCAATGTTAGTCCTTTTTCTTTCATGCACTCTTTCGCTTGGAAACTTGGGGCTCCGCCTCACAACGGCGGTGAGATTGGCTGTTCGCGAGCCTCACTTACCGGCGTTCTCCTCCGGCGGCTTTAAACTGTTGGTGATGGATGCGGTTCCAAAATGGGATTTCCTTTTTCATGTGGGGCAAAATTTGAATTTTCAGAAAATTATTAGTTTACTAATGTTAGTAATGGTAATTAAATCGGCAAATACTAGTAAATAAAATTTTCCTATGATAATATGTGAAATAATATTAATAGGTATAATTTTATCTAGTAAATATGTGATTTACGAGACAATCTAAGATCAATGAGTAAATACGTTTTTTTAATGCATGGAAATAAATTGTTTATCAAATAGTTTTATAAATACCGTATTTACACGCAAAATGATATTTTTCTTCTTTTTATTTCTAATTAATTTTCAGTAGTCAATCTCTAAAATTTTAGTAAAATAAATCTTTCACGAAGTAAATCCAGTATTGTTTTAAAAGTAAAACATGATTTACTAGTAAATACGGTATTTATTAGTAAATCCAATATTTAATAGAAAATATATATATATCAAAATTACATATATTGTACATCCAATTGATGTCAAGTGGAGCAGTCGACTAAAAGCTACCCCCCCAGTTATCTTCAAGGCATTGCAGTTGTTTTAGATCATAACTTCGCTCTAATCTTATGACATTTTTCTCACACATTTTAATCCCTGCTGTTTTGTTTGGATGAGTATATATGAAATTTATTTATTTATTTTTAGCTAAAGGGGGTATATGTGAACTTAACAGATAATGTATGCTTAAAAACTTGAGAACTATACTCTCTCTCTCTCTCTCTCTAAAAATAAAAATTTATGGCAGTGAGGAGAAGAGAGCAAAAACACAGTACTGGAGTTCTTTCATGAGTGATTTGGCAATAAAATTAGAAAATAAAAAATAAATCAAAGACAGACAGAGAGAAACATGTTGATCGTATAAATGAAAAGTTGATGCTACAAAATATCTTCTTCTTGCTCTTTCTTTCTTCTTTTTATTTTATTTTATTTTAATGCTACTCTAATATAACCCAAGTTCAATACACATCCAATCAACTTCTTTCTTCATCCAAAATTCTAAATTTGGCAAATGGTAGACAATCAATAATTTAGTTTCACGAATCAAATTTGGCGTTTCTCTTATACATTTGTTGTTTATGTTTCTCATTTGTAATTTCATGAAAAGAAAAACATAATTTACCTAAACGAAAAATGTTTGTTAACTATTATTTAAGCCAAAAGAACAAATAGGCAAAAGAAATATATTTGTTCTACCTCTTTAAAAAAATGGATTAGTTTTGCGCCAGAAAAAATAAATAAATCATACTAGCTAAAATAGACGTAAGAAATATTAATCTGCCATTGATATTCAAAAAATAAATACTTTTGGTAATAACATTTTAGTAAAATGAAAATATCAAGAAGAAACTAGAGTAAATATTATTTTTACTAAAATTAATTTAAAATGACTAATAAAATTTTAAAATGTGTAAAGGATATTGTAAATTTATAAAAAAAAAAATATTTGAGACAAACAATAAATTTACTAAGTAAATATCCAAGAAGTAAATAAATCATTTATGTACTAAATTTGTTTTTTACTATTATTTGAAGTAAAAAATATTTTTAGACAAATAAAAATCTAATTACTTCTTTGTCCCCTATCAAACAGTTTTACTGTTCAATATGGTGGGCTTGAGACAGATTTAAGAAGCCCAGTGAAAAATGGGCTCACGGTCCATGAAGTACTCACTCCAAGGTTAAGCAAGGAAGTCCAATGGGCTCTTGGCCTATTAAGTGTTCAGTTTCGCCATAAGGAGCCAAGCACAAGAGTCCCACATCGCTAGCTACAAGAACATTTGCCTGTTTATATACAGTCGTCTCGAAGCGTTAGAGCGTCCCTTCGGGGACATCCGATAAAATTGGAACGATACAGAGAAGATTAGCATGGCCCCTGCGCAAGGATGACACGCACAAATCGAGAAATGGTCCAAATTTTTTTTCGATTCTCTGCTCCTTCCCTGTCCGTTCAATCAAAGCTTCGATTTTTCCAGGTTTTGGGTCTTCTACATGTTCAGGGTTTGTCATTCTGAAGCTTCATCGTTCATTTTCTGGGTTTCTTTTAATTTCTGCGTTGCTTTTGGATGATTTTGGGTTTTTATTTTTTGGTTTTTGATTTTCGCAGTAGTGCGTATTTGAGATTTGATGAACTGGGCTCTGCTAAATTCTGCTAGAATTTCATGCTCATTTGCATTAACGAAGTGGTACTGAGAATTAATAATGGTGGTGGGCTTTTTTTTGGTCCTTGGGATAACTGTTGTGATGTTGGCTCTGTGAAAGTCATACTGAAAACTCTGTAAAGCATTTGTATGTTTATTTCATTGGTGCCAGCAAAAAATGTTGCATACCATCTGTTTGATGATATTACCAGGAGACAATATCATATGGGTTAGACTTTGATTGGTCTTTGATTCTGAGTTTTTTGCGTCTTCTTTCTTTTTGTAGTGATTCAACCAGAATTGAGAACAAGTAAATAATTCTTTAGAGGAAGTACTTCCCTTTTCATCCGGGGTATTCGAACCAATGCTATCATCAAAACCCTTGCGTAAACTTTTCAGGTAAACTTTTTGAGGACTTTTAAGTTCTTTTAGTTAGATTTTTCAACAAAGCAATGGCCTATGTCAGAAAGATCAAATTTTGTTACCATGCTTTTCAGTTTTTGGTTTCAAATACCTACATGAAATGGAACAATTTGGTGTCTGATATATGAATTCTCATACAAGTTTGGTTTGTTTAGAGTCGGTTGTTAGAAAAAAAACTTTTGTCCATCAATTACTTTGCCATGTCAAGGATTGCGTTATTCCGATTTTTCTGGTCGCTCTCTTTACGATATATCTACTGAACGGTATCATGGCTATGTTTTGAACGTTGTAGCTTAGTGCTGTGCTCTGTCTTCCAAGTCTTTTTATGTTTTCCTTCAGTGATTTATCTTGTATTTGCTGTATAATTGACTCAACACTTTGGAAGTAGAGGAGGTCTCCCACCCTTCGAAGCTCGCAAGCTTGTGGCGTAATAAAAGCCAATTTTCAGAGATATTATAATTAGATGGGGAAATTTATTTGTTCTACCTTTTTTTTTAAAAAAAAAAAGGATTAGTTCTGCGCCAGAAAAAAAAACAAAAAACAAGAAACAAAAAACAAAAAACAAAATCATACTAGCTAAAATTAACGTAAGAAGTATTAAACTGCCATTGATGTTCAAAAATAAAGACTTTTGGTAATAACATTTTAGTAAAATGAAAATATCAAGGAGAATATAGAGTAAATAGCATTTTTACTAAAAATAATTTGAAATGAGTAATAAAATTTTAAAATGTCTGAAGGATATTTTAAATTTATAAAATAATTTAAAATGACTAATAAAATTTTAAAATGTGTAAAGGATATTATAAATTTATAAAAATTATTTGAGATAAACAATAAATTTACTAAGTAAATATACAAGAAGTAAATAAATCATTTATCTACTAAATTTGTTATTTAGTCAAAAATATTTTTAGACAAGTAAAAATCTATTTAGTTCTTTCTCCCCTATCAAACAGGATTACTGTTCACCATGGTGGGCTGGAGACCGATTTTATACGCCCAGAGTTAAAGGGCTCACATTAAGTGCTCACTCCAAGGTTAAGTAAGGAAGCCCAGTTCACAATGGGCTCTTGGCCTATTAACTGTTCAGTTTCGCCGAAAGGAGCCAAGCAGAAGAGTCCCACATGCCTTGGGTACAAGAACATTTGCCTGTTTTTATAGAATCATCTTGAGGCATAAGACTGTCCCTTCGGGGACATCCGATAAAATTGGAACGATACAGAGAAGATTAGCATGGCCCCTGCGCAAGGATGACACGCACAAATCGAGAAATGGTTTAAATTTTTTTTTGATTCTCTAACCCTTAATTCGTGGACAGCGTTTTTTATAATTGGTTTATATGTTTATTTAACATTTTTGTGTTCTTTGAATTGTTTCCAACTATCAGTTTGATGACTTTATGAAACTCTAAAATTTTTTTGTACCGATGCCAGAAAAATTAAAAGGTGCATACCATGTGTTTGATGATAATACCAAAAGAAAACAGATGATGAGTTAGACTTTGATTGGTCTTTGATTTTGAATTGTGTGCATTTTCTTTCTTCTTGCAGTGATTCAACTAGAATTGACAAGAAGTCTATTTCGTTCAAGGAAGTGCTTGCCTTTCACCCGCTGTGTGTAACCAATGCTAACATCAAAACCGCCGCGTAAACTTTTCAGGTAAACTTTTGAGGATGCAATATGGCCCGTGCTACAAATACCAAAATTTTCATTATGCTTTCAGTTCGAGTTTGGTGTCTTTTACTTACAGGGAAAGGATAATTTTGGTGTCTTCCAAGTGTGTAACTTTTGATTTTATTGAAGATTCTTGATGGTTCTATGCTATTTGAGATGTAAAACATGTGAGCTCTGATTGGAAAAGAGCTTTTATTGTTTTTAAAGTATTTTATGAAATTGTATAGAAGGTGTTTGGGAAAATGTTTGACTGAGAAAACTGAGATTTCTATAACAGGCAGTCGGATTCCGAGTTACTTTTCTCTGTTTATACTTGGTTTTTGAAGCTGAAATTTTGTGGAGTTAAAGTAGACATATGAATCCTGCTCTCCACAAAATTGCAGGTGAAAATGTTATAAATTGGGTTTTTGATGAATTTTCAAAAGTTAGGTTCTGTTGTTGGAAATTTGTGAACAGCAACTATGTAAAGATTTTGTTTGCGCCTAGAACTTGTCTTAAAGGACTTTAAATGGTCTAAAACGTTGAAAAGTGATACTATAATGCATATATTTCTATTTATATGACTTTTAATTGAAGATACTTTTAAATGTAAAATGACTTGATCATGGACCTTAGGATAAACACGATTAGTTTTCTCGAAACGGTGGAGTCAATTTCTCAGCGGTAGTTCAACTTTAAAGAGGTAAGTAAGAATTCTACTTATTGTGTCATAGAAACTTAAAAAGTATATGGTATATCATTTTATTGTTTTTGACAAATGTTTAACATTTTATATTGAGACTATGGATATAATGTTTCTCCTTATTGGAAAGAGGATGATTTGCAAGTATGGTTTATTGAAAAGTTTTATGACATGTTTATAATATTTTAAAGGTTTATAACTATGAAATGATAGGAATATCTACGGAACGTGGTAAACCAACAATAATAGTGTCATTGAGACTGACTGTTACCCACGGATGGGTCCCGAAAAGGGACATGACTGATACTAACGTTTAGGATCCCAATAACAGTAATGAAAATATTTGGTCAAACTTAAAGTAAATGAATAGTAAATGGTTCTGTAGCTTAAACCCAATATGCGCCATATCTCATGGGCTTTCATGATATATTTTAAATGTTGTTTTATATTTCTATTTGCAGTAAGAAGATTCGAAACTTATTGAGAATGTATTTTAAATACAGATCGTAGTTTAATTGTTTTGTTTTAATTATGTTCCGCTTACTGGGCTTTTAGCTCACTTTAAAGTTTCATAGCACAGGTGGTTAAGAAAAGAATGAGGAAGCAACATAGTGGTGGGCTAAACCTCTTTTGGGAACCTAATGTCCTGAAACCTATGTACATACTAAGCTAAAGTTGTTTCATGAATATGCTTATAAAGAACTCTGTAGGCTACATGTAACACCCACCCGATACAACTATACAACTCCCAAAAAGCCATATCAGGTAGTGTTATTCCCTTAACTTCAACCCATGTTATTCTCAAGTAGTTAAATAGATAAAGTATGAAAATGAGGGCAAATTTGAACTTTTGGGTACTACCTCATAGATAATAAAACAACTGAATCACACTCAAACATATGATTCATATGCATGATATCATGAAAAGATGCAATGCATTGGCCAACAAGTACGTGATAATTCTGGGGATCACACTACACTACAAAAGTTTTGTTTTGAGATAGTACTAACAGTCTGGGACAATTGTAATACCAATTTTTCATATTGTTGACTAAACTATGATAAAGAATTTTGTAAATATTTTATATTAATATCTTATCATACAACTATCTTGGTTTTATTGTGTTTCTGTGTTATAACAGATTTTATAAATGTATAGATTAGTGACATGTTCTTATTAAGTTTAGTTAAAGGAAAAACTGGCTAGGGGGTATTACAATGGAAGAACTAGTAAAAAAGAATGGCAGCTATTGGAATGGTTGCTCTCTCCGGCCAGATCGAAAAAGGCCTCAGTTGGCACACAGTAGACCGAGAGAGAGGGTAACTTGACCATGACACTTTTGCCTACTTGAATTGAATTTCCTTGGAGCAAATCGATTTGGCTGTTCTTATTTTGGTATGTTCCAACGATGTGCTCAATCTTTTGCACCAAAAAAGATGTTAACAAAAAAATAAAACCGAATACAAAAGCTCATAAATCATGATAATGCTGTTAAGTGATGCAAGTTCTCCAATTGGAAGAAATCAAATGACGTTTTTCAAAAACAATCACTTTGTTGATATTTTTGGGGATCTTCTTTTCCCGTCCAAGTGAGAATTTCTAGTAGAATGGAAGCTTACATTTGCTTATAGTATAATGTTTACTGAAACTACTTGTCGGGCAACTCGATGGAAGCCGTAAATGATCTTGATTGTAATTGACATTCACAAGACAGAGACCATGAGGAGGGACACACAAGGCATATTTAAGCGAGCTCCTTTCGATCTCAGTGTCGCCAGAATCTTGGGGACAATATCAGGAGGAATTGCTTCCCTTCCAACTTGAATGAGCAGAGCAACCTGTAAAAAGGTGTCAAGAAATCAGAAGATTCTTAATACTTCAAAGACTTGCCATTACATTCATATGCGTTAGTGGGGATGAATCGTTTACCATGTTCCGGACTTCAACTTCTAGCTGTAAAAGAGCACCCTGAATAATATTAGGAGCTAGTAAGAAATATGTAATAACTGTATGGAGCGTGATGTCCTAAAACTCGTTCAACAGCATAGAAATCATTACCATTTCAAAGACATCAAATCGGAATATATTCTTTACAGGATTTGGAACTCCGTCGTTGTGGGAAGCATTTGCAAAAGCAGAGAAATCATGTTTTCCAACAAAATGCTTTGCAGCTTCTCGCATGACATCAGCATTGAGCTTATAAGCACTGTGGTAAGCAAAGTGTCGCTGAAAAGGATCCATGACGGTGTCATTATGTATCTTGTAAAAACAAACAATAAAGTTTTATATGCACTGTAAATTTAGTTTAAAATCAAAGATTTTATAAATAAACCAAATTCTAAACATATACAAGTGAAATCTTAACCATAAAGCCATTTAAGATCTCATTAAAATATTACAATCTCTGAAAACTAAACCTTTATAAAACACTTAAGCTAAAAAGCTTTAAAGCATAAAAAATAAACATAAAATTCTACTCATTTATCTATTACTCATAACTTCAATCTTTATTTTATGGATGCACACAAATTTAAAAATAATTTTTTGTTGTATATTATATATTTATAAATAGATGAAATCAAACATATGTATATTGGAACGAGGACGGGGCGGGAGTGCTTCACCGTCCCCAACCCCGCCCGTTCGGATGCTAATTCAAAGCATGAAGATTTGGACATGAGTGAAGTTTATGGTCTCACTGTTCAGAGAAAAGTTCCTCTTAAACTTGTCCCAATATCATACACCCCTTGATCTATGTTTGAGGTATCTAAACTTATGGTCGAGGCCAATTATGTCAAAAAAAAAAAAAAAGTAAATAAAATCTCTAAACTTATACCTACAAATATCCCTTTGTTCTTCTTTAGAGAAATATATGGTGGCTGTGCATGTTGATGTAAAATATCTTTGTTCTCGATGTGTGGTCAATAAAAGTTGCAATGAAAACAGAGTGCTTGCCTTTTAATTAATGATGCAGTTTTATTTTGATGTAGTAGTCATTTTAGTTCGGACAATATTCTTATGGAATGTCCTCAGGAAATATAAGGTTTTCATGAGCTTAATCTTGAGTAACCATCCAAGCATGAATACACTTGTTTAAGAAAATATATTTATCTGAAAGTCAATTGATGACTTTTCCGTTGGGACTAGCTTAACAAGTGTGAAGAGTAGTAGCTCATAAATTCAAAATCTAAGAGTATATTTCCATACCTCTATGGGTTGGAGCCATAAATGATTTGGGATATCAACGACATTAAACATTGCAATTAATAAGAGTGAGTTCCATCTCAAGGTCCCAAGCTATATATGATACCTATTTTCTATTAATATGCGGTGTTGAATACTACTAATATCCTTTAAGATTGTTTGGGAACCATAAGCCCGATGCCACTAAAAAAGAGCAAGGGACAACAGCTTTTAGAAAGAGAAATTACAGTAAATAGCCTTTCCACAAGGACCAGGAGATTGGATCTAGCCGTAAGAAGAATGCTTGGTTGATAAATAACTCACTTCTTGGTTTTCGACCCCCTCAGTCACTACGAACGCCCTCAATCAGTGTCATTTACAAAAATATTTAAAATATATAGCTTAATTTAAAAATATTTGAGGTAAATATAAATATAATATATTATTTATTTACAAGAATTTTAAAGGTAATTTGTCGTAAATATGCTTTACAAATAAATTATTTATTATAAATATATGGTATTTACGCAAACATTTTATTTACAAAAATATATTTTAGATAATTTTGTAATTAATAGACTTCATCAATATATTAATTACCATGAATTTAATATTTATCTCAACCATTTTTTAAATATTCTCTTACCATAAATTATTACACAAATTTTGTATTTGAGTTGACCTCTAGCAATTATACAAGGTCATGGGATGAGTGAGGCTAAACCTAACAAGAAAACAAGTGGACTAGCTAGGTAGTTAACAATTTTTTATTGCAATATATAAAACGACGAAGGTTAGCAACTATATTAAAGTTGGAGTTATTATATTGAGAAGAAATATATCTTTTTATTAGAAATTATTTAATAGACCGGTATGTTATGTTATTATACTTATGTTGTATACCTACCCAACTAAAATCTGACATTTAGACTTTTTGTTTATATTGGGTTTTTATGATTACATTTTCCATTCGTCGTGTGTATCACATTAATTACTAATCCGAAATCTTTATAAATATCCTTAAATATCCTTGTTACATGACATGGAACGTAACGTCTGATGGGAAATGTCGAAGAGCAAAGACATTTGGAAAACAATTTCATTGATCATGACGTGAACTTTAATCACAAGAAAAATCTGAAGAAAATTCTAAAATTAGTTTTCTTGTATACATAAATAAGTTTGACATCTTTTTCTATTTGTACACGTGTGTGGTCAATATTGAATACAATCAGATTTTTTTTTTCTGGGTAGAAAAATACAATCAGATATTTTAAAGCATGTAATATGCTTCTATTTCGGTTGGCTTCACCTCCTTACTCTTTTCCATTCATGTGTTGGAGCTAAGAAATCTTGTTTTGGCCATTAAAGTAAGTGTTTCTCTCTTTCTAAAATGCATATTTACTTGCATTTTCATGCCAAATATAAGTAAACAAATGTAAAAATGCTACTAACTACTCTTTTGATTTTGTCCATACAGATAACAAATATTGCTAGAGAAATGGCTGTCTTACAAATTTTGAAGCAATTGTTGCAAGAGCTAGACTTTTCCATACTCTTTAAGCACCCCTTCCTTGTCTCTCTATTCCTCGTCCCGCTTCTCCTCTTGTTCACACACTATAACCTATCAAGTGACCGAATCAAGAACTTACCACCATCTCCACCAAAGTTGCCATTTCTCGGACACCTTCACTTGCTCGGCACTCACCCACACCGCTCCCTCCGTGCACTCTCCGACGTGTATGGCCCTTGTATGCTCTTACACTTGGGTCGTGTTCCAACTCTTGTTGTCTCATCAGCAGAAATGTTGAGAGAAATCATTAGTGCACACGACGTCGTTTTCTCCAGCCGGCCCAAAACCACAGCTACCGATATCTTACTATATGGACGAAAAGACATGGCGTTTGCTCCTTATGGCGAGTATTGGAGACAAGCTCGGAAAATCTGTGTTTCGGAACTTTTGAGCCTTCGTCGAGTGCGACAATTTCAATCCCTGAGGGATGAAGAGACGGCTTATTTGGTCAACAGGATACACAAAGCTTCCGAAACAAGTCGAGCAACTTGTTCTATTAATCTAACTGAATTTCTGATCGAAACGACCAACAACATATTATCTAGGTGTGCTGTTGGGCAAACTTTTGGGGAAAAAGATAGTCGGAGCAAGTTAGGAGGGTTGTCAAGAATTGTGATGACGCAATTGATGGCCTTGTGTGTGGAAGATTTCTTTCCTTATTTGGGATGGATTGACCATCTTAGAGGCTTTATTGGAAGCTTGAAAGCAACTTTTAGAGCATTGGACCGATGTTTTCAATTGTTGATTGACGAACGCAAGGCAAAATTACAAAGTGATGGAGAGGGAAACTCCGAAAAGAAGAACTTCGTCGATATTCTCCTTCAACTTGAGAAAGATGCCGTGCTCTCAGCGGATGAGATAAAAGGAATCATATTGGTCAGCTCTCTATCTCACTCTCCCTGAAAAATACGACAGAACTTTAAATTCAAGACTGATAAAACTATTATTAACTCACCTCCTAATAGCTTAAGCTTTTGGATGGATTGATAAATTTTGACATTGCTATTCATGTCCATTATTACAGGACATGTTCGTGGGTGGAACTTCCACCACCTCTGGAACGTTGGAGTGGATGATGACAGAGCTTCTAAGAAATCCAAAGATGATGAAGAAAGCCCAAGAAGAAGTGAGAAGCATAGTGGGGAAAAAACAAAAGATCGATATGAATGATATCAACCAAATGGGTTACTTGAAATGTGTCATCAAAGAGACCCTAAGGCTATATCCGGCGGCTCCTCTTTTGGCTCCACGAGAAACAACCAAAACCATCGAGATCAAAGGCTACCGCATTCCTTCAAAAACAAGAGTGCTATTCAATGCATGGGCCATCCAGAGGCATCCAAGTTCATGGGACCGGCCAGAAGAGTTTTTCCCCGAAAGGTTCGAGAACAACTTGATCGAATTCGAAGGTGAAGATTTCAATTTGATTCCATTTGGTGTCGGGAGAAGGGGATGCCCTGGCTCAAAATTTGCCATTGCTAGTATTGAATACATTGCTGCCAACCTTATTTATTGGTTTGATTGGAAGTTGCCTTGTGATCGTGGTGCATTTCCTGAGGAGTTAGACATGACTGAAGTTTACGGTCTCACTGTCTATAGGAAAGTTCCTCTTTATCTTATACCGACACCTTACTCCCCTTGAAACTTGATGTAGAGAGGAATTACTCTGGTACCGGTTTATATATTTATATATTTATTTATTTTGAACTTGAATGTGAGGGAATTAGAACTTCTCAATTATGGTGGATTATGGTGGAGTGAGGTGTGATTCTGGTGTTGGTTGTTTAATAGTTAGTCCAAGTACTGCTGTCGTTTTATTAGAGCTGTTAGTATATATTGTGCCCGTGATATCTCAATATGCGTAGAACTTATATATCAATTAGATGCAAGGAAAATTAATATATCCGAATACTAGTATGATTAGGATGATTAAAAGCAAATATAGGTAGAATATTTTATGCCTCTAATATGTTTGAATGTGGGTAGAAATATTATATTGAAATAAAAATAAATTATTATAACCTAATACGGAGCTACATACAAATAAGTGAGAGCATGTACGAGTAAGTAGAGTAATATGTTTAAGTTGTAGAAATTGTTTAAGATGTGCCACTTCTACTATTGGTGATGGGGATTTGTGCCCCCACATACCCTATATTTCTTTCCTATGTGATTATTTGAAGTGTTTAGAGATCGGATTATATGGATTAGGCCTTAATCCATTGTCCAATCCGTGACATCAGATTAAGAAAATTCCAATTCATCATTAATTCGTGAAACACTCAATTCAATCCCATCCAATCCGTAAACATCAGACTACACGGATCGGATTGATGGATTCAATCCGTTTACTCTATGAACTAAAATAAAATATTTAGATATAAAATAGTTCGATAAAATTGTAACACAATTAACTTCTAGTCCATCATAAGCTAAACTGCAGCATAAGAATACAAATTGTAGCATAATAATACAATACAACAAACAAATATTGACTAAACTCAAAATAAAATTTTCGTACTTATCAACTCAAAATAAAAAGTAGTTTTAGGTCAAATAACAGAACTACTAAACAAGAATTGAGACACATATTCAAATCAGTGAAGTCACACTTTAACATACACATACATAATTTATTTAAAGAAAAATATATACATCTTAATAAATTTATCAGATTATATAGATTAGGCTTCAATTCATTGTCCAATCCGTGACATTCAGATTAAGAAAATTCCAATTCATCACCAATTCATGAAACTCCGAATTCAATCCCATCCAATCTGTAAATATCGGATTACACGGATTAGATTGGTAGATTCAATCGTTTACTCTAGAAACTAAAATAAAATATTTAGACATAAAATAGTTCAATAAAATTGTGACATGATTAACTTCTAATCTTCCATCATAAGCTAAATTGCAGCATAAGAATACAAATTGTAGCATAACAATACATTACAACAGATAAACATTGACTAAACTCAAAATAAAATTTTCATACTCATCAACTCAAAATAAGTAGTTTTAGGCCAAATAATAGAACTACTAAACTAGAATTTAGACACATATTTAAGTCAGTGAAGTCAAACTTTAATATACACATACATAATTTATTTAGAGAAAAATATATACATCTTAATACATTTATATACATATATATATATATATATAATTCAAATTCAGTGATTACATAGATTGAAAAACCTTCAATCTGTAACCCAATCCGTAACCTTTGGATTGAAAAAATCTTAATCCGTAACCAATCAATTATTCTCTCAATCCAATCTAATTTGATAGATTGGATTTGATTGAATGAATTTACAAATTCGATAAACACCTCTAGTGATTATTTTTAAGTTTTAACTTTCCTTCCTCCCCCTCCCCATTTTTTTTTTCCTACACGTTTGTTGTGGCCTCTCCCGCTTTTTATTTTAACCTTTTCAATTCTTTTTCCTCTGTTTTTTTTTTTTGTTTTTTGTTTTTGACTTTACTGACATTCACCTTGTTTTCACATTTTTTTAGTGGGAGTTTACCATTTACTCCCACTTAATTGACGGTTATTTATTGGTTGCCCGCTTTTTTGTTTTTTAATTCTTTTTTTTTTTTAAGCGCCATCCTTAAATTTATTGAGGGCTCAATTATCCGACAATGCTATACGCCGCCTAGGGAAGTCAGAGAATAGGTAGGATTTTGACAGCGGGGTATCATGCCAGCTCATACGACTAAAATAAGTGAAGCAATTACAGTTGTCAAGTTCAATGATTGATAAAATATCGACTTTGAGGGCTGAAACGTAAAATCATTCACGATTTAGAGAAGATATTATTTAGGTGAAAGAAGGAATTGGTTTCCGTACCCCAGATTTAGACTAGATTATAGCAACGGTGTACAATGGATATGTTCCCACTCTTTTGTTATCTCAATGCAATGGTTCGTAATTTATATATATATATTTTTTATGTGTGATAATGTTCAAAAATATGTAGTATATATTGATAGAAGTATTTTATGTGGAACATATGCGAATGGATCTTTTAATAGTGTGTTAAATAAAAATTTCTATTTTTATTTATATTCCTACTGATTTAAATCTTGGATCGAGTCATTAATTATCACCTAAATATTATTAAAAGTAACTATAAAGGTAGCATTAGGTTGTGTCTTTAAATAGAGAGCAGAGACTCATTTCCCTTCTTTCAAACTAGTATGAGCAAGGGCGTGCCTGGTAATACAAATTTTATTACTTTTTATTTTTTAACTTATATTTTTAATTTTTTTCTCATTACAAAAATATCTGTAAACTAAATGTAAACATCAATTAAGTTAATCATACATTGTTGTCTGTCAAATTAAAACAGAAAACTGTTTTCTTTAAAATAATATAGTATAAAGAAAGTATAGAATTTACCACAAATAAAATAAAAATTAGACAATACTAATATCTACAGTTAAAATTCTCCCAAAAGCCAAGCAAAAAAAGGAAGAAGTTCAATTGAGTAATTCCTCTTATTTTTCTTAATTTTTTGTGTGCCCTTATTTAGTTGTTTTGAATTTCAATTTATTGCCAATTTTCAATTCATGTCGAACATTTCTTTTAAGGTTTTGTCATTTTCTAGGCAAAAGTTTTAAACATGAGAGACCTCAATGGGGCACTTAGCTTAGATAAAGAAGTATTTATTGGTAACATATATATATATATATATATATATATATATATATAAAGACGAATGCCTCAAAAAAAATATTTAAGTAGGGATATTAGAGGGAATTTTTTTTTTTTTTGAGAAAATTAAGGAAAAAAATGTTAATAAAAGACATTATTGGACGAAATTTTCAGCAAAAAAAAAAAAAAAAAAAAACACAAAACAAAAGTTAGAGAAGAAAATACTTTCTTGATCAATATTACTTAAACAAAAAACCGTGCTTCCAACAAACTATGCAACTGATTTAATGCACTTAAAAAAAAAATCAAAAAAAGAAAACAAGAATTGAA
The DNA here is from genome assembly GCA_008635985.1 of Ficus erecta. Lineage (NCBI taxonomy): Eukaryota > Viridiplantae > Streptophyta > Magnoliopsida > Rosales > Moraceae > Ficus > Ficus erecta. The sequence goes on from BKCH01002132.1 coordinate 148,078, forward strand.
ATATTATCATCTAGTCAGCACAAGAGACAAAACTAAGTCTAAGTACAAAACTGAGAAAATGATTTTATCCTCCCCTACATATATTGTGGTATTAGGTGTTAGAGAATAGAGATGACATTTGGACTAAACATAAACCATTTGCTTTCAACAAAGCAAATTAAAATAAATTTTAGCCATTAGACCAAAAGATTGAAGTGCAAATGTTTCTAAACTATTCTCACTTCTATATTATAGTAGTTTAAAAACATTTGCGATGTACATAACTGAACATATTTGAGAAAATTTATTAAAATAGGAAAAAATACATGTACGTACAAAATAGACAGAAGAAACAAAAAAAAATCAACAAATTACCTAAAACTTAAAAAAGGAGGTGTGAAAATGATCAAAAAGATAAAAGGACTAAAATTAAAAAATTAAAAAAAATCAGGCCAAAAGAAAAAAAATAAGAAAACAAAAAAAGACTAAAATGATAAAAAAAAAAAAAAAAGGCTAAAAGAAAAAGAAAAAGAAAAAGAAAAAGAAAAATGAAGGACTAAAAAAAAAGGGTTTTTGTTTTGGATAACTACGGCAGCTTTTTTCAACTTTCTATATGCTACATGCTTGTTGGACATATTTGAAAAAAATTTTATAGGAAAAATAAAAATAATAAGTTAAAAAAGTAAGCCATCAAAATTTATTTAAAAACAAAAACAAAAAAACCTGAAAAGTAAAAAAGAGAGAGAAAAAAAATATATAAAAAGACTAAAATGAAAAAAATTTATCAATATAAAAAAGGACTAAATTGTCACAAAAAAAAAAGAAGAAGAAAAAATAGCTTTGACGGTAATATTTTATATATTTTTCTTTCTATATATATCTATAGATATAGAAAGGATAGACAAGCAAAGCAAATTAATAGCAAAAGTGTAAAATAAAAATTAAATAAATAATAAAATTTTTTAGAAAGAACCAAAAAGATAAAAGGACTAAAATGAAAAAAAAAGACCAATATAAGGGACTAAAATGAAAATAGATATATTTTACGGTGAAAATGAAAAAAAAATGAAATGAAGGACTAAAAAAAAAAACTTATTTAAAAGGGACCAAAATGAATTTGGATAGGATTAATATATTCGGGAGTTGAATAGGATTAGGATTATTATGGAGGTGCCGTATTTTGTGACTTTAAAAGACACCCCTTGTTCAAGAGTTTTATAGTTTTATTTAGTGAGCATTAATCAATTTTTTTCTTTTGTGATAGTATTTAACTTCTACTTTTACGATAGCTTTTTATTATTATCTTAATCTAAAATGCTCAAGTTAAATCAAGTTCGAATTCTTTTTTGAGTGTTGCGGAGAATAGTTTTGAGATGTCATCATCCACGTTCATGGTAACTTTGATGTTAGTGAGCGTGGATCATGTCATCACACAATCGTTCTCAGCAAACTCAAAAAAAGACTAGCAACTATTCGCGACAACAAACAACAAGTTCAAGAACTTCCTATGCGACAAAATCTACCATGTCATTTCTCCTACTCAGCTGTCATCTGTACTCTATACAAAGGACCGGAATTAGAGGTAATCTCTATGATTTATGACTTTTTTCTCTATTGATTGGTGTTCTTTGCTTTGGGTTATACTTGTTTGGACGGGGGTGTCCAAATACACCGTAAGCTAAACCCATGCTTACAAATAACCAACCCGCAATGAATAGGGAAGGTATAGTAATGCTATGAATGACCAATGCTAACAAATAACCAACCCGCAATGAATAGGGAAGGTATAGTAATGCTATGAATGACCCAGTAATGAATACTGGTAATAATATCTACAGAAGAACGTTCTCCTGTGCTTCCAAACATGTTAAGCTCCACATATTCTTGGAGCTTAACAATTGAGTGTCTTTTCTTGTACCTGAAATCAGTAACATACCAATAGTTTTGCAGAATTAGATTCCTGCTAATTTTCTGGGAAGTTGATTTGTTGGTGTCGAAATTCGTCTGCAAACGGATGGGTGATTCAGCTCGGGGAGGATCAATCAATTTCTTATTTGATTAGAACTTTAAAGGATCTGTGTACCATGATTTAAAAAAAATTGAGGTAAGTAGTATATTTATAATATATTATTTATTTGCAAGAATCTTAAAGGTAATTGTATGCTTTGCAAATAGATTATTTATCATGAATATATGGTATTTACGCAAAAATTTTATTTTACAAAAATTTATTTTAGATAATTTTGTAATTAATATACTTCGTGAATATTTTATTTACCAGTGAATATACTATTTATCTCAAACATTTAAAAATATGCTCTTTACCATAAATTATTACACAAATTTTGTATTTGAGTTGACATCTAACAATCATACAAGGTCATGGGATGAGTAAGGCTAAACCTAACAAGATATCAAGTGGACTAGCTAGGTAATATCCTTAAATATCCTAATTACATGACAAGGAACGTAACGTCTGATGGGAAATGTCGAAGAGTAAAGATATTTGGAAACATTTTAATCTCCATAAATATCCTTAAACATCTTTTGCTATCTCTCCGCCGTCGTGATCACCAAGTAACTTTGTTTACCTTATCTACTGGTTCTCCGAAATATTCCTTTCTCTTAACATTAAATTTGAAACATGTACTTCGAATGCATATGCTTAGAGTTGGTTTTGTCTGATATTGATTTACTAAGAATTGAGTTACATTCTTCTTCTTTTTTTAATTTGCTTTATCTGCTTCTGGATATATAATTCTGATATTCCGTTTTCTTTTTACAAGAAAAGTTGAGCCCTTTTGAAATTGGATTATGTGTGACTATGTTATACATATACATATAATTACACACATTATATATAAAACTAGGGGGTTTTGCATATTACGTGTTCGATAACATGCTTGAATGTGAAAATATGGTTATAGTTGTATTTGATATCGTTGAGTATAAATATTTTGCATATTACGTATTCGACAAAATGTACAAATGTGAAATTAACATTTGAAGAATTTCAATTGCTAATTGTGAGAGTGATTTTGGGTGATTGGTTTTCAAAAAAAGTGTTGCTTTATTAGTTGGTGATTGCGAATGCACCATAAGAATTGTTGTAAGTACAATTTTTTCGCTTTTATGATTTTTTTTGGGGAAAAAGTGTGTATTGTGACAATGTGAAATGAGTTTGAAACTTAAATTATGGATAGTGAAGATTGAGAGTTGTATTTGATATTGTTTTGGAGTATAATATGTGTATTTTTGGTTTTGCATATTACATGTTCGACAAAATGCTCAAATGCTCAAATGTTTGAAAAAATGTGTATTGTGATCATGTAAAATGAGTATGAACCTTGAATTATGTACATTGAAGTTTGAGTATGAACCTTGAACCTTGAATTGTGTGCATTGAAGTGTGTATTGTGATCATGAAAAATAAATTGTGTATTGTATTCTCAACACTTGAAATTCTTTGAGATAATAATGCTTTGATGTTGCAAGTGTGAAAATATCTATTGAACTAAAATTAAAATTTCAATGCTAACTTGTGTATGATTTTCAATTTGAGCTATATGATATAGGTTCCATTGAATTGTTCTTTAGTTTTCTTTTTAGAGGCTTGAGGTGGGGTTAAGAATTTACAAAGTTTTAAAGTCAATTTCTTTTTTGATTGGAATTTCGAAGGATCTATGTACCGTAAATATGAATTTGCATATTTGTATTAGGTTGGTTTTGAAGCTTCTTAGGTCAACTATAGGGGGGGAAAAACACCAAAAAATGTGTTTCTTTCCCTTTTTTTTTTTTTTTTTTTCCTTTTCTTTTGCTGAAAAATATCTTCACTTACTATATCTTTATAAATGTGTATTCTTTCTTATGTAATAGTGTTTGGCTTTGCAAGTTTAGCATGTTGTTAACATTTATGGGGTGCAAATTCTTTTAAAAAAATTAATGCACATTCCACGATGGTTTTTTAGGGAAACCGTCGTGAAAAGTACACATTCTATGATGGTTTTTCATGGAAACCGTAGTGGAATATACACATTCCACGATGGTTTCCACGAAAAACTGTTGTTGAATGTTCTACGTCAAAAATAGAATGAGTAGGTAGCAATGAGTTCCACAACGGTTTTAAAACCGTCGTGGTATGTTCATGACATATCACAACTATAGATTCTACAATGATTTTCTAACTGTCGTGACATCTTTCGATGACGATTTTTAACCGTCGTGGAATCTAGTTTTTCTGCTAGAATTCCCTCCAAATCAAAATCATAATCAGTTTTTTTTTTCTTTCCCTTTTTTTCTCCATCGTCGCTCCTTTCGAGCGTTCTCTTCCTTATCTTCACTTCCAACAACTTCGACGATCTCTACTTTCGACCACCGCTAGCTCTTATCTTTCTCAGGTTTTGATTCGTCCTCTCTCTGTGTTCTGTCTCTCTCTCTCTGTCTCTGTCCTTGTCCCTGTCTCTCTCTCTCCCCGTTTCTGATTTAGATGATTTTCTCTTTGTTGTTCTGGGTAGTTGCTGATTTTAAAGATAAACACCCTTAGCATCTGAAAGAAAAAAGCTTAAGCGATAAAGGTAAATGAAAAAAATCCTATTTTATTTTCTTGAGTTCTTCATTCTTATTATTTGTATTGTTTTTTTCATTGTCAATTTGATGAGTTTTCTGAGCCTTCAAGTGCTTACATTGTGATTCTGAGTGGCGTGGTATGGGTGGGTGACAGAGTTACCATCATTTGTTATTATTATTATTTTTTTTTTGGGGAACAGAGGGGGTGAAGGGTATTGAAAAGAGTAAATAGTGGGGACCATCTGAGAATTTGTTCAATGGAGCCTTCATATTGGAACTTTCAAAGATGATTAAAACCTTCGAGAGAGGATGGTTGGTATGAGGGAGAGTTTCTTGGTAAAGTTCTATTGATGGTGGAATATTAGATCCTTTTGAACAGGTATGGCTTTGTGGTATAGATTGCTTTAATTTTGCTCAAGCTTGCTGCATGGATTGTGCTTTTCATCTCTTCATATGGTTGGAGTTTTACTAAATTTTGTTGTGTCCTATGTAGATGCAAGGTTCTAACTAAACGGTTAAGATACTTAACGTTTGGGTGAAGATATTATTGTCTATGTTTTTTATTTAGAGTAAGTGTAAAGTGAATCTTTATCCATTTCTAAAATCCCTCCTTAAATTTAGCGATATCTATGGTAGAATCAACTAGACTTGTCAATTTTATATGTAAATGAATGTGAAAGTTAGACCAAGGGGAATGGCCAAAAAAAAAAAAAAAGAAGAAGAAGAAGAAGAAAAGAAAGAAAAAGAAGAAAAGCATCATCTCCTTCTCCACAAAGGAATTTTGAGTGCTTGTCAGTTTAGAGTTTCTTGAATATTTAAGGGTTAATTTCATTAATAGCACTTGTAGGAATTTTATTATTAAAAATAATATCACTTTTTTTCCTTCATTACAAGCACTTAATATGGGGCCCAGCAGCATTTAATGTATATCAAATTACGGGTTTACCCTCATCTCCTACCTATCAGCTCAAATATCCCTCTCCCTCGCATGGCCCAAAATTTTTTTTCAAACCAACATCTACAGTGTTTTAGAGAGAGAAAACTGAAATCTAGAGAGAGAAAAAGTTACCACCCACCGGAATCTTATTTTTTTTCACTTTTCCGCCTAGCCCCCCACCCATTTTGAAACCCAAATCTTCATATAATAGAGAGAAACTTCCATCTAAAGAGAGAAACTTCCATTTAGAGAGAGAAACTTTCACCGTCGGAAAAAAAAAATTAACACTTTCATTTAACAAAAAAAAAAATTAAACAAAATCTAATATTTTTGGTCATTTTTGAGTAAAGGTCATTCATGTTGTGAACCTATTTCTAAAAAAAAAAATTTTTAAAAAAATCTAATATTTTTGGCCATTTTCCAGTAAAGGTCATTCCTGTTATGACCACCTGGTCATAACAGTTATGACCTATGTCTAAATTTTTTTTTTAAATCTAACATTTTTGGGCATTTTTGAGTAAATGTCATTCATGTTATGACCACCCGGTCATAATAGTTATGACCTATGTTTAAAAAAATTTTAAAAAAAAATCTAACTTTTTTGGCAATTTTTGAGTACAGATCATAACAGTTATGACCACCATGTTATGACCAACCGGTCATAACAATTATGACCACCCTGTTATGAACACCCGGTCAAAACAGTTATGACCACCTTGTTATGATCACCAGGTCATAACAGTTATGACCACCCGATCATAACAATTATGATCATCTTGTCATGACCACCCGGTCATAATAGTTAGGACCACTCTGTCATAACCACTCTGTCATAACAGTTATGACCACTCTGTCATAATAGTTAGATTTTTTTTTAAAAAATTTTTTAGACATAGGTCCACAACAGGAATGACCTTTACTCATAAATGACCAAAAATATTAGATTTTGTTTAATTTTTTTTTGTTAAATGGAAGTGTTAAATTTTTTTTCCGACGGTGAGAGTTTCTCTCTCTAAATGGAAGTTTCTCTCTTTAGATGGAAGTTTCTCTCTATTATATGAAGATTTGGGTTCCAAAATGGGTGGGGTCTTGGCGGAAAAGTGAAAAAAAATAAGATTCCGGTGGGTGGCAACTCTTTCTCTCTCTAGATTTCAGTTTTCTCTCTCTAAAACACTATAGATGTTGGTTTGAAAATTTTTTTTGGGCCATGCGAGGGAGATGGATATTTGAGCTGGTAGGTAGGAGATAAGGGTAAACCCGTAATTTGATATACATTTAATGTTGCTGGGCCCCATATTAAGTGCTAGTAATGAAGAAAAAAAAAGTGATATTATTTTTAATAATAAAATTCCTACAGGTGCTATTAATGAAATTAACCCAATATTTAATATGAGTTATAATGGGACTTATTACTCTTCCGGTTTTGCTTCTTCTTACTTCACTTTCAGTGATTGATGTTTGTTCTTGTAATTGTGCCACCGGTTACAAGTTGGAGCTTTTTTACTCTGAAGTTGGAGACTTGATAAGCCATATGAAAAATGGTGAAAAATTATTGCAAAATCTGTTAAAATCAGAGGTGATACGGTCTTCATATTTTAAGAAATTATTTATATTTTATTTGTCAGTTTCTAGCTTTTTCTATGCTATTGTTTTGGCATGTTTTGAGACACTAGAAGTTAATGTTCATTCATTCTTGTGCTTTTTTAATATTTTTTCTTGAATTAGTATTGTTATTTTGAAGTTGTATACTTTAAGCTCACAAGTTGGTGACAAATACATTTTGCAGAATGTTTGATCGTGTTTCTTCCAGAAATGGAGACTTGGAAAGTTCTTGTCAATGCTTTACCAAAGTCGTCAAGCTTGTCTTGATAGTTGATGATGTTTATGATCTCTATGACTCACTGGAAGAGCTTAAACACTTCACCAATGCCATTGAAAGGTCAGTCATTTTGAGACATGCATATAGAGATGTATAGAATGATATATCAGGAGCATGTACATACCTGATATGTACTTATTTATGTTGGCAGTCTTAAATTCAAATGGGATGTATGTAAGGGAATCCGAGCAACCAGATTGTATGGAGATTTTTTTTCAAAGCAGTTTACAATACTAGTGAAATTGGTAAGGAAATTGAGACTTGGAAGTTTAGTTGCAAACAAATTTTACCCCATTTGCATAAAGTGGTACATATATCTAATCCTCTAATTATACGAGAATTGAAAGGCAAAGCATTCTGACGACTTTGCTTTGATTAATGTTATATTTGAAATTTGTTAGTTCTTATTTCTATGTGGTACTTTACTCTAATTTGATGATGAACTGAGTTTTCTTTCAATGACAAGAGGCAATTTGCTATAGTTTAATGCTGAAAGAAGTATGAGAATATCATTTTTTTTTCTTTAAATCTTTTTAAAGCTTTCATGTTTGAGTTGGCTTTTTAAAGCTTTCATGTTTCTCCACTTTGAGTTGGCACTTTGTTTGACTATCTGTTGGTTTCTATTGCCTGCCTCCATTATCTAAGCTTGGCCTTGACACTCTCCCAGAATGTTGCAGCTTTGCGTAAGAAGAAAATTGCAATTTAAGGCTCTGTTGCTTGATCAGGTTTGTATAACTTCTTTATTAAAATTACTATTGAACATGAAAACTGATAACTCTATTAAACTAGAGTTATTTAGCATTCTTTTAAGCTTATTAATTGTTCTTATTTCAAGATAATATGCCTTAGTTTTAGTATTTTATTTAATATTAATTAATTTATCTTAGTTAAAGAAAGAGTGAAAAGTTGTGAATAATTTTGGCTTTTAGCACATTTTTAAGCTTGATTTTGTGTTACTTTACAGGTGGAGCCCACTATGCCAAGAAAAGGGTGGAGGCCCACTGGACCAGAGGATAGGCACTCTTGCTGCTGGAGTGCTTCAGTTTTGCTGCAGAATGCTATAGCAATGCTACAGCAAAGTTACAGCAGTGAGGAAGTAACTTGAAAGAGTATGTGGACCCCAATCTTGCCTTACAGCTGGCAAAGACTCATTTGTCCATTATGTTTGTGCATGACAGCTGTGAAAAGGTTACCAATATTAGCAATCAAGAGGGCACGTGGAGCTAGGGCATGTGTGGGAGTCTTGGGATAAAAAGAAAAGTTAACAAGAAAAAAGGGGGGAGCCGTTTCTGAAAAAAGCAAAAAGGGGCAGCCGAATATACACCATTTTTGGGCGGAAGGAGAGTGGAGAGAAAAAAAACCAGAGAGGAAAAATAGGAGAAAGAGGGAGATCGAAGGAAGCTGTGAGCTATTGCTTGGATAGAAGGAATTCATCACTTCGCACACGCTCATCTCTTTGATTCTTCACTTCTAGTATCTTAATTTTTTGGGATTCATCTTATTTTCTCTATGTGAACTATGATTTCTCTTGTTGTTCCTTTTGATTTCGATTTTGTTGAACAAAGCATGAACTAATTTTCTTAGCTAGGATTGTTGATGGAACCGAGGTTGTAATGACGATTTGCATATTATGTTGAATGCTCAGTGATTTTCGTTTCAGTTTATTCAAGTGTGTTGGAGTGATTAATCTCTGTTTATTATTTGGCCAGTAATTTATGGGGGGAAACAAACTAGAATTAATTCTGGGAAGGTTAATTTTGATTGGATCTAGCTTGAATATTGTAAGAGTATGATATAGGAATATATTAATACCTTGTACAACCCATTAAAATTGGTGCTTAATCTTATGTTTGGAAAACTAAAATGCATAGGAATATGTTGATTTTGGTTTAAAGAACTGTAGGCATAAATCTTTCGGAAGAGGATTGTGTAGAATTTTTGGTTGACTGAATGAACTTTGCTACATCATTTGCAATTAGATTTGCAACAGAGGGAAAATCAGTAATCCTAGCCATTAACCATCGTTGATTCGCAGCCTAATCCTTTAATATTGCCACATTTTACCTTTTGCTTGTATTTTTAATTACACCATTAGTTTTTATTCAGTTTTTATAATTTTCGTGTTCAAATCAATTTCCAATTTGTTTTAGATTGATTGTTTTCTATAATTGAGTTTTTGGTAATACAATCCCTGTGGATACTCTACTTACTACTATATTACTTGTTCGATTACGTGCACTTGTATAGTATTTTCGCATACATATTTTTAGCGAACAAGTTTTTGACGCCGTTGCCGGGGATTGTGATTATCGAAAATTAATATTATAGGGACCAATTTTTTTTTCTCATTTATTTTGTTTTTCTCAATTTTAATCAATTATTGTTGTTTCCTTGCAGGTGTGGTTTTCTTGCATGAATAGGCCGAGGGACACAGATTTAGTTCCCTTAGATCCAGAAATTGAAAGAACTGTCAAAGTAAGAAGAAGAAATCAACATGGTACTGCAAGAATGGAAGAAAGGGCTGAAGGAGCAATAGTGAATAATAATGTCAACAATGCTGTAGCAATGGCAGATGACAGAGACAGGGCACTAAGGGATTATGCCATCCCTATGTTGCATGGGCTGCATCCTAGCATTGTTAGACCGGAAATTCAAGCCCAACAATTTGAGTTGAAGCCGGTTATGTTTCAGATGCTCCAAACAGTGCCAACTGAAGATCCTCATCTATACCTTAGATTGTTTATAGAAGTGAGTGATTCTTTCAAGCTTCATGGTGTAACTGAAGAAGCGCTTCGACTCAAGTTATTTCCCTATTCTCTGAGGGATAGAGCAAGAGTCTGGTTGAATTCCTTACCACCAGATTCGGTAGCAACATGGAATGATTTGGCTGAGAAATTCTTGGTGAAGTATTTTCCTCCGAATAAAAATGCCAAACTTCGGAATGACATCACATCATTTCAGCAAGTGGATGGAGAGGCTCTCTATGAAGCATGGGAGCGTTTTAAAGAGTTGCTTAGAAAATGCCCTTACCACGGACTTCCCCATTGGATCCAAATGGAGATTTTTTACAATGGTCTTAATGCTCCAACTTGGAGTATGGTGGATACGTCTGCGAATGGGGCACTTTTGATGAAGTCTTACAATGAAGCTTACGAGATTTTGGAGAGAATGTCTAATAACAACTACCAGTGGCCTACTGAGAGAGTTGCTATGGGAAGGCATGTAGCGGGAGTTCATGAGGTAGATGCCGTTACAGCTTTGACAGCTCAAGTTGCTTCATTGTCCAACATATTAAAGTCCATGAACACGGCAACAGGAGCAGGTTCAGTGCATGCTGTAGATGTTGCATGTGTTTATTGTGGTGATGGTCATTTATTTGAAAACTGCCCAGCCAACCCAGCCTCGGTGTGCTATGCAAATAATTTTAGTAGGAATAATAATCCATATTCCAACACCTATAACCCGGGGTGGAGGCAGCATCCAAACTTTTCTTGGGCAAATCAGGGAATCAGTTCTTTAGCAGGGCCAAGCAAACCAACACACCCACCAGGTTTTCAACATCATCAACACCAAAGGCAACAACCTCAAGAGCAATCAAATCCCATTGAAGCGCTACTCAAGGAGTACATAGCCAAGAACGATGCTATCATTCAGAATCAATCAGCCATTATTCAGAGTCAAGCTGCATCATTGAGGACTTTGGAGAATCAGGTGGGGCAGCTAGCTAATGCTTTGAACAATAGGCCCCAAGGATCGCTTCCTAGTGATACGGAAAACCCCAGAAGAGATGGCAAGGAGCATTGCAAGGCTATTACACTTCGGAATGGCAAACAAGTTGATCAACCAGTTCGACAACCTGCCAAAGAGGCAGAACCCTCTTCAATCCAAAACCAGCCAGGTCCTTAATCAGAAACTAAAGCAGATCAGAGTGTTGCAGCAGAGCGAAACGCTACAGTAAAGTCGCAGCAAAGCTACAGCAAAGAAGATCAGGATGATGCAGTAAAGCGAAATGCTACAGCAAAGCTCCAGCAAAGCAGATCAGAGAGACCTCCACCACAATTTCCGCAATGATTCCAGAATCAAAAGCAGGACAAGCAATTTAGAAAGTTTTTAGATGTGTTTAAGCAGTTGTACATCAACATTCCACTTGTGGAAGCTTTGGAACAGATGCCTAGCTATGTTAAATTCATGAAGGACATTCTTTTGAAGAAACGAAGGCTAGGTGAGTTCGAGATGGTGGCACTAACTGAAGAATGCAGTGCGATATTGAAGAACAAGCTGCCACCTAAGCTGGAAGATCCTGGCAGTTTTACCATACCATGCTCCATCGGGAATCGGTACTTCGCAAAGGCACTATGTGATTTGGGAGCAAGTATAAATCTGATGCCCATGTCTATCTTCAAAAAGCTGGGAATTGGAGAAGCAAGACCGACTACAGTCACTTTGCAATTGGCGGACAGGTCCTTGGCTCATCCGAAAGGAAAAATTGAAGATGCGCTAGTGCAAGTGGACAAATTCATTTTTCCAGCAGATTTTATTGTGCTAGATTATGAGGCAGATAAGGACGTGCCGATTATGGAAGGAATACCATTTTTGGCCACTGACAGGACCTTGATAGATGTACAGAAGGGTGAATTAACCATGAGAGTTCACGATCAACAGGTTACCTTCAACGTCTTCAAGGCTATGCATTTTGTTGATGATGTTGAAGAGTGTTCGGCCATTAGTGGCTGCTGAGTTTGAGAAGAAATGCTCTCCAAAGATGATAAATGAAGATGATTTGGCTGTGTCAGATGAAAATGAGGAAGCTAGTGATAATCAAATGTCTTGGATGGAGAGAAAACATACGGCAGTTAGAGGAAGGAAGCACTTCGAATCACTGGAGTTGTTAGAAAGGGCCTTTAAATCCCACAAACCATCTGTTGATGAATCACCTGTTTTGGAACTAAAACCCCTACCTACACACTTGAGGGATAGTGGTAGCAGAAAGAAAAAATGAAAAAAAAAAAAAAAAAAACTGGATTCACAGGACATCGGCTGCGCTTTGGAGGTTTTGCTATAGAAAAAATTATTTGTCAGAAAGACATGCTGCAGAAAACTCAGGAAGAACTTTCAAAGTTAATGGACAACGACTTAAGCATTACTGGGGTGATGGTTTCAGCCGTCAGAAGACCTCCATATCGCTTCGGGATGCTTGAAATGCCGTATAGTCAGGCTGAAGACTCTAAAACAAGCGCTTGAGGGAGGCAACCCTATAGTCTTTAATTACATTTGATTTGTTATGTTTGTGGATTTTCAGTTTATTTTGTGTTCCACTCTGTTCTTGCTTTTTAATTTTCTTTTTCTTTCTCTGGTGTAGGGTTTGCAACAAATTCTGGTGATTTTGCTGCAGCATTTCTTTATGATGCATCAGATTGCTACAGCAAAGCTGCAGCAAAATCGGGTAGAACTGGGGGAGCAATCTGTATAAGAATGCTACGGGATTGCTACAACAAAGCTGTAACAAAATCGGGCAAAACTGGGTGAGTAATCTGTATAAGAATGCTGCGGGATTGCTACAGCAAAGCTGCAGTAAAATCGGACAGAACTGGGGGAGCAATCTGTATAAGAATGTTGTGGGAATTGCTACAACAAAGCTGCAGCATTTCAAAAAAAAAATTTAATTAAAAAAAATTTAAAATTTTTTTTATATATAAATATATATAGTTGCAGCCCTAAGGACCCCACTTCATCTTTTTCTTCTTTAGCGCCGTTAAACACCCATTGCCGCTGACCATCCCAACCGCCCAGTGCTAGCCCAATCCCCAGTGTCAGCTGCCCGACCGTGCCCATCCCCCGATGCCAGCGCTCAGCTCCGCCGATCAACCATTTCCGCCTGAGCAACCGCCCCATTCCCCAGCGTCAGTGCCCAGCCCATGCCCACACACCGACCCACACCTCGACCGAACCAGTGCCTAGCCATTCCACCGATTCCCATTGCCGATCCCAGCCTCCACCAAGCGCTGCCCAACCGCCAACCAGCCCCACGACCAGCCATTACCGCTTCAGCCCTTGCGACCAGCCAGCCCTGCTAGCGCACCAGCCACCCATTACATCAGGGAGCTTCTAACTTTCTCTTTTTCTTAGTTTTGCTATGTTTTGTTCTGTTCTGTTTTGCTTTGTCTTGTTATTTTTGTTCTGTTTTGTGTTGTTTTGTTCAAACAGTGAGGACACTGCTGTAATAACCAACATTTTTACAAATTTACGATTTCCTTTTTAGGAATCAAAAGTTTGTATTATGTATGTTTATATGAAATGCCTGATATGATTTATCAGAATTAAGGTTTATGCATGATTTTATTCTGGTTAAAGTTTGATTAGAATAATCTAAGGTATGTTTGAGATGATATTGCAGTTTTTAAACAGTATAAAATTATACTGTGAAAAATTGTTATTTCAGATAGTGAAGGGAAATTAGGTTTAGGATTACTGTAGAAAAATCAAGCACAATATTTAGAGTATTAAGAACCAAGTGGCTTTTAGTTCTAAGAGAAACTTTTACGCAGTTCAGTTTAGTGCAGATAAATTCTGGACTGCAGTCCAGTAAAACAATACTGTTATTAGTGAAAACAGTATTTGTAAAATCTGTATTAGTATGAAATGGACTGCATTTGTGGAAGAAAGCCAAATGGAACTTTAGTTAAGGACACCTCACATTGTGATCATTACATGATTTATTGGATTTTTGGAAATTATGGAAAATAAGTTGCATGCATGAACAAGGTTGAAATTTGGCCAACAAGCCACACAAGGTGGCCGGCCACCTCATGGACTCTAGGGGGGGCAAATATTTTTGCTATTGAGGACTAAAATGCAACTTAAGCAATAAAAATAATTCTAGGAAATTAAATTAAAATTTGCCTATAAATAGGTGTGGTGGGGTTTTGCCTTGGTCCACCTTTTGACACCTCACTTTCTTTAGTTCACAAATTAGCCTCTCCCTCCCCCCTAAAAATCCGAAACTTAGAGAGAAGAAAAAGAGTGAAGAGTGCTCGGTTTTGAGGTAGAAATCAAGGAGGAAGTTTGTGATTCAAGTTTAGATCTACTTCTAAGTGTTAAGGTAAATCTTCTAAACCCCCTAAGCTTTTCATTTGGGTTTTGATTCATTTATTTAAGTGTATTTTAAGTTGGTTATGTAAGAGCATAAGCTCACTTATTTTTCATGCAATGATTTAGTTTGATTAGTATGTGCTTGATTAGGGTTTTAGTAAGCTAGATCTATGTTTTGGTTTATGTTTTTGAAGTTATGCTCTAAAATTATATGCTTAGTGTGTATGTCTATTAGGTGTTTATTATATGTCCCCATATGCTTAGGAAGTTATATAGTATGTTTGTATGATGATGAGTTGATTGTATGTTGAATTAACATGAAAAATCAACTTAAAACCCTAACTTGGTAAAAGTTTACTATATGGATTAATTGGATGAGAACCAAGTGTATGTGATGGAAAACCTACGTAATACGCTGCATGTGTGATATAGGCTCACGGTTGCGACCGTTTGAGGTAGGGTGTGCGTTATTTTACGTAACAAACAATCCAAAGTAAATTTGCCAGTTTTCGGATAAAATTGGGCAGTAATCTGGAAACGAAATTTTGAAGCCCTTAGAGGCAGAATTTGAGAAAAGTTAAAACTAAAAAGTTGTAGAAAATTGAAATTCCTAGGGGGTGACGGACAGATTTTGAAAAATAAGCTCCAAAGGCTTTCGTTTTTGAGAAAACCCGAGACTGGCCATCCCAGACCCTAAGCACGGCCAGGATGCTTCAACAAGGATTATGAGCAGGTTAATAGCAGAATTAAGTTTTGATTAAAAAATGAAAGTTGCAGGACTTTATGAGATCTACAACTTTCATGAAGGAAACTTTTTCAAATTCAAAACATATTTTAGAATAAAACTGAATATTAAAAACTGAGCAGGAAATAGGCAATTCCTGCACAAGATTTTCAAAACAAGGCATGAGCAGAAATTTTTGCACATGCACTGCTTACGTAAATTATTGGACTGTTTTCAATGAACAATTTTCAAAACGTCACAGTTTTAATATCTTTATAAAATAAATCAATTGTAATTTTATAATAATGATTTAAAAAGAATTAACCATGGTTTTTGAGAAGAAAAAAAATAAGTAAATTATGCTAAGTAATATGTTAACCATAGTAAGACACATAGTAATCGGTTATGATACTAAAAATTATTTTTGAACTAAGTAAATTGAAAGTATACTTATAGTAATCAAATAGGTTACTAAATTTTATATGCTAGATTTAAAAACCCAAGGTTACTTAGAATAACCAAATGGGATACCATTATTGGGTATTGGTAACCCAATAGGACATTAACCTAATTATGATTGGGCTTATACCCAGGGTTACTTTTAGTAACCTAAAAGGATACTATTTAAGTATAACTAACCAAGATTTTATTAAGAAGTCAAACAAGATATTGTTTGATTATTTTTAAGGTTTGGTGCCTTAAGGTTACATTTAGTAACCGAATAGGATACCATGTTAGTAGGGGACATATAACTAGGATAAATGTTAAATGTTGGTTAGGATACCAACATTTAATATAATAATTTATGGTAAGATAGGATGATACTTATCTTACGTTCTTTTGAAAATAGGAAGGTAACCTATTGTTGTGTTTCGTTGAAGAAACGAACCCCAGCTCTAGTGTAACCAGTAAGTACAACTCCGCCTACAGCATAGGCTAATTGTTTTACTGATTGCATGTTTTTTTTAAAAACTCATGCACTTATGTATGTGTTGCATATGATTATGTTTTATTAATGTGACATCATGAAGCATATTCATTAATGATAATTTATATGACAAGTGTAAGATTAAGTTTCAAGTAAGAAACTGTTTTTAAGAAACTATTTTCAAGAAAATGTCTTCAAGTAAGATGTTAAGTAAGTTCAATCGTGTCGTACCGACCTGCACTAGGTCAGGGTTGGTTCATGGATTGAGTTGGATTGGGCTGGCCGCCCCAACCACTCCATGACTGCGCGCCATGGTACGTACACTTATTATAAGTAAGGGCCCAAAAATATGCTAACATAAGAAAGCATAATGAAGCATAATTAGTTCATGCATTGTTTAAGTTCATATTGTTTTTGCGGATTAATAGTTGTGCTTGTTGAGCGAAAGCTCACAACTTAAGTTTATGTTGTAGGTAAGCTCCCTATTGGCAATACTTGATGCCAGACGGTGGGGCATGGCTGGGCTAACTGTAAAATTACGGGATGGAACCACTACGCGTTTTGTGTTTAATTATATGAAATTATTATTTAGTTTTATCAGTTGAATATCAAAATAAGTTTAATACTTTAATACTCAAATAAGTACGTATATATGTTTGTAAGAAATTATTTGGTCGAGTTACCTTTATAATTGTTTTTGATGTAGAAAAAAAAATATATTTTGTATTTTCCGCTAGTTTAATAAGTGTTAGTATTTATGTAATATAAGTACGGTAACGGCCTACGTAAGGCGGGTCGTTACAACTGCTTAGTTTAAGTTTGGGGGTATTGGGTAGGTTTGTTTTAATTTTAGTTAATATGGTTTTGTTATGTGTTTCTCTATTTGTGTTATTTGTGTGGTTTGATTTTTTTCGGTTTGCTTAGTAAAAATAAAAATAAAAATAAAAAATTTGTGCAGTGTCTTTATTATATGTTAGAAATTACTCTAGTTTTGTTGCTGCATTGTTGGTTTGAGGAAATTCGATGAAGATTACTAGAGTTTTGAAATTTTCAGCTTATGGATTGATTGAGCTTGAATTGAGTAGTGGTAATGTCTGCTATTTGTTTGCTCTTTGAGTGAGACTACTCTTGTCCACAATAGGCTATAGCTTTGTTTTTCTGAGGAAAGCCTAGGGAACTCTAAGTCATCGTGAGAGTTTAGGATTTGAGAACTGGTTGTCAAACCCTTGAGGCTATGCTTTAGGAAGTGAAACATTCTGGGGATAGTGATGTGTATTAAAAGTAATAATGTTCAAGGGTGTCATGAGTGAAAAAAAAAAACAAAAAAAAAGAAGAAGAAGAATAATAATAATAATAAAGAACTCAGCTATTTTGAGCTACCTAGTAACCAGGAGTAACATGAGCCCCATGTGTACTTTTGCGTCGAACAGTGGTTCAGAATATGAGTATGCTACAGCAATTCTGAAGTGTGACGTTGCTGAGAAATCGGGTGTCTTCATCACTAATGTTGGCATTCGCGTAAAAAGGTAACAGTGACATGATGAATATTAAAAAAAAAAATTGTGTAAATACTCATACACCCAACTCAACAAGCAGTGGAATATGTCTATCCCTAGTTTTTGCCCAACTAATGCTAGTGGAGAGGGAATCATACATCCAGCCTATTAGATCATAAGCTAAGCTTGACGATCGTGATCAGAGGGACTTAGGTGATCTAAAGATGCTTAGATATAATCTTGCACACACACATCTATAGAGGAACCTCACTTGGGAGCAAGCTTATAAAGGATAGAACTTGTATTTGATAAAAGCTGAATTTTGCAATGAGTTGGAAATTAAGAAGCTCTTTTGAGAATGGAGATTCAATTTGTTTAGTAGCCTGAGTAATTTTCTGTTTTGTGTTTTGAGTTTTCTTTTTGTGTGTTGAGATTCAATTTGTGTTTTGTTTATTCTTAAAGATGACCGCCTAAGAATCCTACCATTGTTTATATAGATATTTCCAATTGCTGACAAACTACCGCTAATTTATAATGTGTGGGCATGTGGGCAGGTGAATCCGAAAAAGGCTCTAGTGTTGGTAAAACTTGAAGTACAAACTGGAGCTGACATAGTTGCTTCTATAGTGCAATCTATTTATTTTATTTATTTTGTGTTTTTCAATGATCATTAATGTATTCAATTTTAATATGTATTAGAAATTATTATATTGTCTTTTCTTAGTGACGGCTTGTAAAATTATTTTGTTTCTATTAAATGATCATTTGTACGTGTTAAATTTCTTTTGCTTGTTGCTATAATACTTTTTTAATATAGCTGTCGTTTAAGGAAAAATAAAATTTTGATTTAATTCATAAATGATTTTTAAAGAATATTCCAATAAGATTATTAACTTTTAATGACTACATATTGTTGTTGTTATATGTATGATTTTTCACGACAAAGTTAACATTGTCATTTAGTATTTGAAAATTACCATTAATGATAAGACATTCAACGACAATAGTATGTCTTTAAAAATATATTTGCCGGTTTTCCAAAAAAAAAAAAATAGCGACAACATGTAGGTTGTCAAAATAAGTATATTGTCGCTAAAATTTTGTACAATCAATGATGACTACCTTGTCATTGTATTCATTTAGCAACAAAATGCCATTGTCGTTTAAAAGTAATTAACGATGCAAATTGTGCTTAATAAACGACTATTACTTATTGTAGAATAACACTTTCAGTGACAATGTAAGAAAGTCGTTGTTGACACAATAAACGACATGCATATACAGTGACGACTGCTGACAACATGATTTTTTGTTGTTAATAACTTTCAATGATGACTTTCCAATTTTTAACAGCTACTTTTGTCGCCGCTAAAAATTGATTTTCTTGTAGTACAAAAGACTGGAATTAGAGGTGTTCTCTATGATTCTTGACTTTTATCTGTATTGATTGGTGATCAATGCTTACTTGTACATTTAAATGTCTTTTCTTGTACCTTAAAACAGCAACATATATCAATAGTTTTGCAGATATAGATTCCTGCTAATTTCCGGGAATAATTAGTACAATTGAGGTTTCGAATCTATAGTTAAATGCCTGTCTTCGGCAATGCGAGATCTTCACGTGATTTGTCTGAAGAGGAATGGAACAGGGTATTAATAACAAACTTGATTTGTTGGTGTCGAAATCCGTATGCAAAAGGACGGGTGATTCAGCTTGGGGAGGGTCAGTCATCAACGTAAGTAGTCGCTTGCAGTGGCTGCCAATGCATCTTCAAAGGCGGACCTGAACTCGTTAACAAGTGTAATGTTCTGTGATTTTGCGATAGATTTTTAAGTCAAACCACTGTTGTTGACATGCGATTTCATTTTTGGAAACAAAGAATCAAGGTATGGAAGAACTGGTAAAAAAGAAAGGCAGCTATTCGAATGGTTCCTCTCTCCAGCCAGATTGAAAAATGCTTCGGCTAGCACACAGTATGGCAACTTGACCAGGACACTTTTGCCTATTTGAACTGAATTTCCGTGAAGCTAATCGATTTGGCCGTTCTTGTTTTGGTATGTTCCAATGATGTACTCAATCTTTTGCACCAAAAAAAAAATAAAAAAATAAAAACGAATATAAAATCTCATAAATCTTGATAATGCTGGTAACTGATGCAAGTTCTCCAATTGGAAGAAATAAAATAACGTTTTTCAAAAAACAATCACTTTGTTGATATTTTTGGGGATCTTCTTTTCCCGTCCAAGTGAGAGTTTCTAGTAGAATGGAAGCTTACATTTGCTTATAGTATAATGCTTACCGTAACTACTTGTTGGGCAACACGATGGAAGCCTTAAGTGATCTTGATTGTACTTGACATTCACAAGACAGAGACCATGAGGAGGGACACTCAAGGCATATTTAGCGAGCTCCTTTCGATCTCGTGTCGCCAGAATCTTGGGGACAATATCAGGAGGAATTGCTTCCCTTCCAACTTGAATCAGCAGAGCAACCTGCAAAAAGGTGTCAAGAAATCAGAAGATTCTTAATACATGTGAAAACTAAAATCTTCAAAGACTTGCCATTACATTCATATGCGTACGTGGGGATGAATCGTTTACCATGTTCCGGACTTGTCTATACAAGAAACCTGAACCTTCAACTTCTAGCTGTACAAGTGCTCCCTGAATAATATTAGGAGCTAGTAAGAAACATGTAATAACTGTATGGAGTGTGATGTCCTAAAACTCGTTCAACAGCATAGAAAACATTACCATTTCAAAGACATCAAATCGGAATATATTCTTTACAGGATTTGGAACTCCGTCATTGTGGGAAGCATTTGCAAAAGCAGAGAAATCATGTTTTCCAACAAAATGCTTTGCAGCTTCTCGCATGACATCAGCATTGAGCTTATAAGCACTGTGGTAAGCAAAGTGTCGCTGAAAAGGGTCCATGACGGTGCCATTATATATCTTGTAATGATAAGTCTTGCCTTCAGCAGAAAACCGAGCATGGAATTCAGGCACCGCGGGGCTAATTTCTCTAACTCGGATATCCGCAGGAAGAAGACCGTTCAGGGCAGCGTGAATGCCTTCCAAGTTGTCATAGTTAAAAGGGGTGATGAAGTGTGCCACCTGAAATCTTTACAAAAAAGTAATGTTTGAGAATTGCCAATCAGTGAATAGTTCTACAAGCCTCAAGACAGTAAAAAAGTAAGACCTGGCCCCAGGCATGAACTCCAGTATCTGTTCTTCCTGCTCCAGCCAAGCGGAAATCCTTCCTCTCTAGCTTTGTTACCCGACTTAGAGCATTTTCCACATGGCACTGTATGGTTGGTGGCGACACCTGATATTGCCAACCTGAAAGAACAACCGTGAGACCAACGGGATCAACCTAATTAGAAAAAAGATCGGATGTCTCCTAAATAACTTACTACTCAAAAACAAGACAACTCGTTACTTATTAAATAATGAAACATGGAAATGATCCTAAATATCAGTACTTTTATCTCTAACATTTCCAATCGACACGTTAATACAGACGTGATCATAGCTATTCAAATAGTTAGACATCTCGCCACCACACTCAAGGTTCAATGTCACACAAAAGCCAGGCCCAAACACCATACTTGATGATTCATGGTGCAAGGACTCTTGAAGACTCAAGTTGCAACCTTCCCATCACTACCTCAGTTCAATCCTCGGCTGACTTGAGGATACACACCAAATATCAGGATCTTCTGCCAGTGTTTCCCTACAGTTCCCATTTATGTTCACATAATCCGTTGAAGTACAAAGTCTTGTGCCTCATGAAATGGCACGAAGATAATCTAACCAACAAACTGCGCATGCAAATTTTTGGGTAGTTTAAACATAAACAGGGCAGTGGAAGGACAAATGCCATACATCCGGACTCCGCCATGGGACATTTCCATTGGGAAATAGTAGGATTCCAAATTCATTCCCAAATACTTAGCACTTTTTCGAATTATAATGGGTAAAGATGCTACAAATACAAAGAATTTCTTAGATTATGTATTGTACATGAATTCATTCAAGGCATCAGCAAACTCGATATTAAGTTTCACTCGTTGAAATTAAATTTCATTTAATTATCTTCCAAATAGATCAGGTTCACATCAAAAGTAGAAAAAAGCAAAAGAAAAAAACAAAACATTGTAAGACAACTAATAAAAGATAACAAGAGGATATTTCAGCCTCTTACCAACTAACTAGACAAACTATCAGTACAACATTTCTAGATAAACTAGTAAAACACAGACACACACATTATATATATATATATATATATATATGGAGGGGGAAAAGACCTGCATAGCGAGTGCCGTCGTAGGCGATAAGAAGACGCCATTTATACCCATCAAGGGCGGGCTTCGTCGCTACACGGTTAGCCTCCTCTGAGCTTCCACCACCACTGCTCTGCTAAAATCAGAGACACCCAGTTGTTGTTTTCATTTGAGCACAATTTTTTTCACAGTAACAAACATATAGATACATATACATATATATATGTGTGTGTGTGTGTAGAGAGAGAGAGAGAGAGAGAGAGAGGGGGAATTACGGAATTAAAGTTGGAGGCTGAAGAAAGAGAGGGATCGAGAAGGGGAGGAGTAGAGAGGCGTAGAAGTGCAGAAGAAGAGCTCATCTCATCCGCCGAAAGCGAGCGCTGCTACTTTGCTCCCACTCACTCTAGTTTTTGTGTCAGAAATGGAGGCAAGGCAACCCAAGCCAACCCAAAAGGAAAAAAGGTCCAATTTCCTTTCCATCCGCTAATATTACTGCTACCGATAATTTACAGAGCCAATTTCTGTCGGTATGTGTGTTTTTCTAATGTACCTATTTTTAAATTTTTTTTTTTTTTTACTTCTATTCTTTTTTTTTATTTATCTATTTATGAATCTATTAAATTACTCTTCTTAAATATCTTTACGGTCGATCTGTCTTATAAGATATGTGTATTTACTTACTTGTGTGAATACAAAAGAAAAAATAAATACTATTAATTACTAAGAAATGTGTAAATATATATATATATATGATCTCTTATCCTACATCCAATGGTATCCGATAATGTGAACTTCAGTAACTAAAAATGTAAATTCATACAGAAAAAAATGTAAAATGAGGGGTATTCATATTTACTTTAGCTATTTTTATATGAATTCACATTCCTAATAATTAAAGTTCACATTCACAATAACTAAAGTTCATATTATCAGATATCATACGGTACCGGATACGAGACTTTGTATGTGTGTGTGTGTATAGAGAAAAATAAAGTTGGGTGACCTATTTTGGTCACCAAATCTTATAAATGGCCGAATTTTTTTGTATTTAGCAAAAGAGTCATTTGTCGTTTTTTTCAGATTTGGTCAATCACTAATTGATCATGGTTAATCACCGATTTACTAAATTAATAATATTATGTGATTAATCACTGGTTCATCATTTAAAAAAAAGTTATTTTAACTAATTTTAAAAAATTCGGTCATTTGTTAAAAACTTCTTAAAAGAAAGGTTATTTACCTCTAAATCCCATATATATTTATACATATATTTTTCTTTTCTATGCCTCTTACTTTTAGGGTCATTCTCACTTTATCTCGAATTTTAAAAACTATTATTTTATCCTTTAAGCTTTGAATTTGTCCCCCCCTTGACTTTTTATACTGAAATTTTTGTTAAAAAAAAAAAAGAAAAATGAGTCCAATTAAACCTAATATATTAGGAAATTTGTTAAGAACAAACAAGGGAAATAAAAATCACTTGATTGCATTTAACTAATTTTTTCTGTTAGCTTTTAAGTAAAACTATGTTGAAAGGGGTTGAGTGGGGGCAAATTCAAAGTTCAGGGATAGAATGAGAATTTTCAAAGTATAGAGAAAATGGAAGTAATCATAAAGTTCAAAGGCATAAATAAAAATATTGAAGATATATTTATTTATTGACTTTAATTGTTTTCTTTCTGACAAGAAAATAAGCGAAGAAAAAAGTTAGAAACAATCACAATTTTTAAAAAAGATTTAGACATTAAACCGGCAATTTATTCAAATAAAATATTGTAGATGTCGCTATTGAATTGGAATAAATACAAAACTTTACCAAGCACAAAAAATTCAGAGGATAACCGTGCAAAAAAGCCATTACTTTATAGTCTTCAATTTCCGATAAGAA
Source organism: Ficus erecta (assembly GCA_008635985.1). Lineage (NCBI taxonomy): Eukaryota > Viridiplantae > Streptophyta > Magnoliopsida > Rosales > Moraceae > Ficus > Ficus erecta. The sequence goes on from BKCH01002132.1 coordinate 171,853, forward strand.
ATGTCAAGATTTTTAGTTCAGGATTGATTTATCAAACACAAAACATTCAGAGTATAACCACGCAATAAAGAAATATTTTATCAATTTTCCCTTAAATAAACTCGCCCTTAGCCTTCTGCCGAGAAAACAAAATTTAATTAAAACAAGGGTCAATAGTTTTGCACATCCCTAAACTTTTTATAATTTCATTACCTTTTAGTGCTTAATCTGATTTTATAAGGAAAAAAAAAATCCCCAAATTGAACTTTTAGTTTTTTAATTGCTAATCAAAATGTTCAACCCCCTCATTCCTATCACTATCAGAATAAAACTCGGGACTCATTAATTGAGCAGAAAGACCTGATTCAATTTTATTTAAAAGATGGGCGTAGTTTAAAAAAACCATCATAGGTTCAACACACACATCGTATTTGGCACACAATACCTTCTATATTGAGATTGTTGAGTATCAAATCTGAGAACATCCTAAAAGTAGAAGAGTGAAAGGCACACTTACTGCTATACCAATCATTGATAGAACATTTAATGGTGGTCCAATGTGTTCCTGCGGAATGCATCAGGTGCATGTCACATGAAAATCTTCTAAAGGACAATTAAAAAAGCCTAAAATTTCTGCCAAAAAAAAAAAAAGTTAAAATACTTTAAGCAATATCATCCGTCTATCAAATTAATGTTTTAATCTTCTACAAAAAAAAAAAAAAAAAAAATGATGTTTTAAGCCAAACACCACATACGACCACCGACCTCTCATGAGCCAACGTGAGCCACCCATACTGACGCCCCCGGTCAACCCACCCCACAAGTGTGGCTCACCCCTCATGCACCTATATCTCCCCTCTCAACGACCACCCCACCCCGTGACATCCCTTCTCATGACACTACTCCCCTTTTTGTGAAGATGAACTCTTACATTTCACTAGGGCTTGGGACTTCCTAAATCGAATTATAATTTTTCCTTTCCAACACTCATCACATGTGTCACTACTTCCTCACTTTTGTTTTATTATTTTTATTATTATTTTTTAATTTGAGGATAGGAGAATTCGAACTATACACCTTATGGTGGGATCAATTATGAAATTATAGTTAGATTATGCATGTAACCTCATTAATCTGTTTGTTTTGTTTTTTGTTTTTTGTTTTTAACTCCAAATAATGGTTGAAATACATTTTTAGTTAAAACTTAGTTGCAAAAGATTTTCACCTTTAAAATGTAATCGAGAACCAAAGGTCAGAAATGTCACTCGCTTGAAAACTTCAGGAACTTGTAACACCATTAGCTCTTAAGTCCGGTGTCGTTGTGTTTTTGTCATAATTTTTACTTTTACTTCTAGTAAAATGAGAACTAAGAGTAGAAGGACAAATTTTATTTCTTGTTCCCTGAATTTTGATGTTCTTTTAACTTTGCTTACGAACTTTGAAAACTTGTAGAAATACTCCCTGAACTATTAGATATTATATTGTTTACTCTTTTCGTTAGTTAAATAAATGGAATTAGCCCTAAACTTTAATATTGTTGTAATTTTGTCCCCCAAACTTTGAAAACTGGTGTTTATATCCCTTAAACTTTAATTAGTTAGCAAAAATATCCCCTTGAACTTTAAACCGATAGCAAAAATATTATTTATTTCATACTTTGGCACTATTATAATAGAAAGTTAATTTAGATTTAAGTATTTATAATTTACCAAAATAACCTTAAAAATATATTAAAATTCAAGGGATTCAAATATACAAGTTTCTTTTTTTTCTTTTTTTAGTAAGGACTTCTATTTTAAAAAATAAATTGACTTTTTATTTTTAAGATTATTTTTATTTTTAAAAATAATATAAAAAAATTGTAAGGTTATTTTTGTAATTATATAAGATTTTAATATTAAGTTAACTTTTTAATGTAACATTGACAAATTATAAAACAATGGAAATTTTAACTAACGGTTTAAAGTTTGAGGGGCATTTTACTAACTATTTTAAGTTTGAGAAACATAAACAGTAGTTTTCAAAGTTTCGAGAGCAAAATTACAAAAATATTATAGTTTAGGGCCAATTTCATCTATTTAACTGACAGAAGAAGTAAAGATAATAACATTTCATTGTTTTTTTCTATCTCAAAGTTCATAGAATAACGTTAAAATAGTATCAAAATTCAGTAAGCAAAAATGAAATTTGTCCAAAGTTAAAAAGCAAAAGTAAGAACACCCACATGATGGATATATTGGCAAAGGGGTGAGATGCCTTTGTTAGGTTTCTTCACTTCGTCCATCTAGGTTTGATTTTCATTATCTCTTCTTAGATCTCGCTCTAATTTCGACTGTTGAAGCATAGTTTGGTGATAACAGGGTAGGTTCTACATGAATAACTGAGAGAAACTAGTATAAATAACATGTTTCTACCATATCTAAAGAAAGAGGTCCCTGCTTGTAAGACTGAAAGCCTGAAAATAATGAAATTACTCTAAGATCCTTTTATTTACAACAAAAAAAAAAAAAAAGGAAAAGGAAAAGTAAGAAGTTCTAAAATAATTGACATTAGTTCTTGTTATCATTGCGATTTGCGCCTAGGGGGTTTGGTAAAATGGTATACGAAATCAATAAACGGCTTTGAGCAAAAAAATAAAATAAAATAAAATAAAAATAAAAATTCAATAAACGGCTTTATGCTTTAACCAATATGTGAAATTAAACCTCTCCACTCTCCGTTACAACCATGTGGAGCACATGATGATGCCCCTATCAATCAAGCAAGATCTAAAACCATCACAACAACAACAATAGCTCTCTTCTTCTTCTTCTTTCTTCTCCAATGGCGTTCCACAGAACTCCAAAGCCCAAACCAAACAAACCCAGATCCTCAATCGTCTTCTTCATCTTCTCCGTGTCCGCCATTGCCCTTCTCTTCCTCTTCTCCTCTCTGATTTCCACAAATGGGTCCCTCTACAAAACCCAAGAGTTCGGTCTCAGATTTAGGAAACCCAAGTACCCGCCACACGGGCAACGAGAAGTACTTGTATTGGGGCAACAGAGTGGACTGCCCTGGAAAGCACTGCGACTCCTGTGAGGGTCTCGGCCACCAGGAGTCCAGCCTCCGGTGTGCCCTCGAAGAGGCCATGTTCCTTCAGAGGTCCGTTCGAGATATATATATATATATATTCCTGTTTTTTGATGGTTTAAGCTTTGGTAATCCCTTTGTTTGGTTGCTGAGAAAATGTGTGGAAGCAGAAAATTGACAATGTCGACATTGTGAGAAATGGGTTGTGTTTGGAATTTTGAACTAAGTTATGTGTGTAGAAATAATGGGTAAATACATTTTAATTAGTCATGCTTTTTGTGTTTTAAGGAATCTGAATTTGAGAAGTTAACTGCTGTTATGGTTAGGCCCTAAGAGCATTTATGTGTATAGAGGCAAACAAAAACACACAAATTTCACCATGATGAATAAGAAGATTACAAGAGAATTGCATGCCTCACGCCTTTCAGTCTTTGGAGAAGAATATGACGTGATCGATCCGTGTGCTAACTTTGCATCAGGGCAATAATTAGGCTTCATACACGCACTCAACAACTCGAACATAACTAGGTACCAAAATTTGGTCTAGAAATTAAATGCGTATTGTTTATGAGACTATCAAGATGATTTTTAATAATCTTCAATGAACTTATCCATGTTTCCAAGGTTTGGTTTATGAACTTTATCTTAGAAGTTAGGGGATGTCCAGTTATCACGAAATGGTTTGGTTTCTATATTGATAGGATTGTGGTTTTGATGTTTTTCCTATTTTGCTGGTGTTCCTTGTTACAGAACTTTTGTAATGCCTTCCAGAATGTGTATAAATCCGATACACAACAAGAAGGGAATACTTCATCACGACAACAATGCAACTTCAGAGGAATTGTAAGAAAGTTGGCTTCTTTTTCCGTTAGTTTCAAGAAGAGAAATGACTTATTTATTTATTTTTTTAATCACTACCATTTACTGTGATAAGTTCAAGTTCTGGATTTTCGAAAAAAGTATATTAGTATACACTTTTGTGACCTGGAATGGTCTTTGTGTGTGATTTGAACTAGTTTCTTTCTATATGGTAGGTGGGCAGCAAGTTCATGCGCCATGGACTCTTTGTATGATATGGACTTCATATCGGAGACCATACCGGTAATTTTAGACAATTCCAAACTATGGCATCAGGTGCTGTCGACAAGTATGAAGTTGGGGGCTAGAGGAGTTGCCCATGTAGAGGGTGTTAGTCGAGTCGATCTCGAAGAGAACAGTCGTTACTCAAATCTTTACTGATAAACAGAACTGCAACCCCTCTTTCATGGTAAATTCTTTTCTAAATAATTATTTTCCCTTGATCACATATCTTGGACAGACGTAGTCTATATTCTTATGATGAATTGTTTGTAATACGATGCATATGTTGGCAGTTCTGTGAAGTTTGTTAGGAAGCTAGTGTTAGTAGCTGAATACTGGCGTCAGTAGCTGAGTTTTAGTGTGAGTAGCTGATTTGGATGGTCAGTATAACAGGGGGTAAGGGCTGTTGGGAGGGAGGGGAATGAGTATTATGTGTTTTTGAGTGTTGGCTAAGTCCATTGGGAGGTTGGGAGTCCTCGAAACCACCCGTTATCTTGTTATTTTCAGTTCATGTTTCCAGGTTCCTATCAAAGTCTTATCAGGAGATAAAAGCTATGTTGTTTATTCTAAAGTATGCACGACTTTGACTTTATTCTCGCCGTGCTTGTTATTTGAGAAGGAAAACAGGAAAAGCAGAGTCAGTTTTCTCATTTTATGTTGACCCTAACATCATCTACAATATGAACACCTCTGAAATCTAATGTCATTTGAATTAGTTACTGAAAGCTGCTGCTGTAGATGTTACAAATTTTTTTACCATATTAGTTCACCGTCATTGAGTGGAGTACAGTAGTTCATCTGGATAGCCTGGAAATTGTAGTGCTCCTAAACCTACAGTCTCACATTTGTCAGTATAACTGACCAGTCTTAAAATCCATTGAACTTTCAAATCTAGGGTAAAATGTTTATGTTTTCCCCTCATTTACGTATTGTCTTGGTTGGGACTGCAAAAGACTCTGGACTAGTTAATTTCATTTGATTGCATCATAGTCATTTCACGTCATGGTGCTTGAACAATGGTAAATTTTTTGTTGGAAGACATCATAGTGCTTGATATTCAGGTTTATGGAGTGCAAGGACCGAAACAACCGCAGTGCAATTATGCTTCCATACTCATTTCTCCCCTCAATGGCAGCACCAAAACTAAGGATTGCTGCTGAAAAGGTTCGTCTTACTGGATTTGCTAATGTATAACACTATCACATGCCTATTATTCTGAACACTTTTACAAATCGGTGCTTTATATGTGGAACTTGGCTCTTCTTGGTGTTAGGCTACAATTTAAAGACTAGATGACCACAAAGGGAAAATCTTGCAAAAAATTTATGTCAGCAAATAACATCTAAGCTTTGCTGCTATGATACGAATAATTGCTAAATATTTTGGTGACATCTTTTTAGGGTAAATATTTTGGTGGTTTGGTGCCATAAAGAATTCAATATTATTTCTTCTTGTTATGTTTATATATTTCAAAAGAGTTCAGCTGTTCCAAATTTATGCACTGCAAATTGCAGTAGTTAGTGCTAAACGAAAGCTGACATAAGATACAATATTTGCAAGACCGTAGACTAGAAAAATGGATGGTTAAAGGAATTTGCTAAAAGGTGCTCGTGTACATCCACAAGATCAGAACTGCAGATCTGAATTTGGACGTGCAATTATGAATTCTTGTATTAGTTCTTGATTAACATAGATCAAAGTGATTAATTTGTGGTAGTCAAATATTCATTGTAATCAAATACTCAAGATTTAAGCCTCGTTATTACACATTGAGAGGGTGGAGACTGGACTAAGTGACTTGTTATCCTTGCATGGCTGTCTCTTGAGCACAATCAAAGAACGACGATATGTGATTCCTAGCAACTTGAAAGTCGAGAAATGTCCTTGAAGACTGATTGTCATGTCACAGACAGTAATGAGGGTCATGCTTTTAAATGGTCTCATGAAAGAGAAAAAGGAGAGATATTGAAAAGAATTTTCCAGTTGTAGGTGAAGATTAAGGAAAGGAAGAGAGAGGGGGGGGGGGGGGGGGGGGGGGGGGGGGGGGGTGTGTGTAAAAGAGGTCAATAACGGAGATTAGTGGATGCTTTTCCGCTTGAGATACATCTTTGTCTGATCTAGATGGAGGAGATCTAACAATCTTGCCAGCTTCAAATGGATTGAGTCTGTCAATTGACAAACGAAGAATAATTTATTGACTAAGTTTAGGGATTTCAAAAAATACAAGGTCATGCTTCATTCGTATATTCTCTGTCCGTTAGATGCTGTTGCTCTTACAGCGATTTCTGATCTCAAGACACTGGACATCTCTCAACATGTACCGGTTGGTTTCACCTCGTGTGTTTGAGTTTCTAGCAACCCTTTGTAATAAAGTGAAGAATTTAGATTATAATTTAGGTTGTAATATGTAAACCTAACTTCATTTGGACGTGGCACTGTTGTCCACATGGCTCCTGCTTTGTTGAATGCCCACATATGATTTATGCTAGCTAAGTTTGAAATCAGATTTAAACCGAAAAAATATTTTAATTATTCTTCAATAACATTGCTCTAGTTTGTTAACTGTCTGCATGCAATAGTCGAATATATTCTGCTGCACTTTGTACAAGATTTTGAGCTATATACTTCTTTCATGCATCTGAGATTTTACAAATATCATTTTCCAGATTAAAGCACTGCTTGGTGATTATGCGGCCATCCATGTTCGTCGCGGCGACAAAATAAAGACCAGGAAAGATAGGTTTGGAGTTGCAAGGGCCCTGCATCCTCATCTCGATAGGGATACACGGGCAGAATTTATTCTCCGCAGAATTGAAAAATGGGTTCCAGATGGACGAACTCTTTTTATTGCTTCTAATGAGAGGACACCAGGATTCTTTTCACCTCTTGCTGTGAGGTAACAAACCCGGAGAAAAAAATTGTTTTGGTGATCCAAATGGCCGCTTTCTTATTTTGACCGTCAATGGCTCTTATTTGCAGGTACAAATTAGCATATTCATCGAACTATAGCCACATTGTGGACCCCGTGATTGAGAACAACTACCAATTATTCATAGTTGAGAGGCTTATCATGATGGGGGCCAATACATTTATTAGAACATTCAAAGAAGACCCTATGGATCTCAGCCTCACCGATGATCCGAAGAAGAACACAAAATTGTGGCAGATACCCGTCTATACCTTGGATGAAGACTCAAGTTGACATGCCTTTCAGAAGAAGGCTTTCCAAGTTTTCAACGACATTCATCGTCGTAAAGAAAATCGACGACAAGCAGAGTATCCGAAAGTTTTCTGCAGGTACATATTCTTTCCAGGGAAAGAGAGAGGCTGAATACTTGTGAATTTTGTAAATTAAGGTATTATTATAAATGAGAACATGGTGCTGTTTGGCCTGTTTTCTTTTTTTCCACAAACATTAATTTTTCAAAAAAAAAAAAAGAAATCTAAAAATGAGAAGTTCCTACCCCCCTTTGTCGTATAGATATTTAGTATCATGGGTTTCCTCAACTTGTTTTGTATTTCAAATTTTTAATTTAAATTGTTGCTTTGCCTATTGGGCAGAACCACTTACAATGTTTGTATACTTTCTTTCTCAATCTCTTGCTTCTTTTAATCGTTAATAGTATTTTTTTACTGTCTCTCTTTACATCGTTGAGTTTAAAATTCAGGTAATTTGTACTTAATAAATCATATAACCTTCCATAAAAATATTATATATATATATATATATATATTTATATATAATTAGGTCATGTTTATTCATCTCAATCTACAGAAACAAGTCAACCGAACACATGTTTATTAATCGTTTTCATCATGTAATTACCCAAACTTATTTATAACAAACCCAAACCTGCTAATCTTGTGCGGATTTCAAATCGTGTTATCATATCATGACTCAAATTGTAATTTCTAACAAAAACAATAAGATAAATACCTTAAAATCGTCGATCTCCGGCTTCTATTTTCCCGGATATTGTTGTTCTTTGAGTTTCATGTGAAAGGCTCCTTTTTCTTCTTCTCGTTCATGTTCACAAGCATATCATATAAGAGCATGGAACATAAAGGAGAAGAAAAAGAAGGAAGCCTATCACAGTGAACTGAAAGAAGAATCCGGATTACAAATTTTTTTTTTTTTTAATATGAAAGTCTTGGGAGTGAAGTAATTAAATGCCTCTATTTATAAGCACTAGTTCAAGTTATACTCAGATTCACGCCGTTGTTTATATATAACAAGTGTTTCGCATTACAAATAGGAGTTCTCGTCATTGTTTGTGTTTTATTTGGAGTAAGACTTACTTGCCAAGCAAGAATTACGTGGTCTAAAAATAGTAAAAAAACATAATCAACCCTAAAAATTCCCTCACAATATTTTTTTTTGTTAGAGAAAATTATCTAAATAATCACATTTTTTTCATTTATTGATTAATATGACACAAATTTCTCATTATTGGCCAATATGACATGAATTGTAATAAATTCTAATATTAATTCTTTGTATCATATTGATATAATAATCCTTAAATTTGTGCAATTCAGGTTGATTTTCCTTTTTTATTTTAAATCAACAAACAAGCTACCTCACAAAAAACAAAAAAGAATATGCCAAGGGCAAAAAACTAAACATGCAGATTACGTACCTTGGTCAGCAAGAAAATTGTAATAATTAGACTCCACTAAGTAAAAAGACAAGGAAAAAAAAAGAAAAGAAAAGAGGAGTGACAATTCGTATGACAAATCATGTTTGTGTCAACTCGTTTATTAATCTTGTCAAAAAATATTTATCCAAACAAAATCTATTTAATGTATCAAAAAAATGTCAATATACACATGACACGATTCATTAATAGTATTGATTTTTTCAACTCGTATCCATATAAATTATTTTGTTCAATAAATGATTGAAATTTATCTTATTTACCAAGAATAAAACATGTTTTTTTTTTTTTAAAGAAAAATAAGTTATTTAGATTAGATGCTCATCTTAATCGGCACTTTACAAGTTTAGTTAATACAATTAAATTACTAATCATCTAAATATGTTAACACCCAAATTGATTCATTTAAAATAAAACCAAATTCACTAATTCCATGAGTGTTTCGAATTGTGTAATCATGTCATGACCTAAATCACAACTTCTAACAAAAACAATAAGACAATGAGAGAAATACCTTAAAAATTTCTCGATCTCCTGCTTCTATTTTCCCGGATATTGCTGTTCTTTGAGTTTCGTGTGAAAGACTCCTCTTTCTAGTTCTCGTTGTTGTTCACAATTATACCCGAAAAGAGCCTGAAACAACAACAAGAAATAGAAGAAGGAAGCCTCTCACAGTGAAACTAAAAGAAGAATCCGTATTAATTATTTAATTCTTCATGTCAAAATCGTGTTAGTGAAAAAAAAATGTCCCTATTTATAAGCACAGGTTCAAGTGATATACAAGCGGATTCATGCCATTTATATACGTATATATACACACACACACACATATATATATATATATATATATAAATAGCTAGTGTTTCACATACAAAAGGACTTCTTTGCAATATAGTGTCCTCTTAGGAGTAGGATTTGCTTGCTGTTAGCAAGAATTACGTGGCCTCAATTAACGACTCGTTTTCTTTTTAAATGACCGAAATCTTCATACAATAAATATTATCAAACATCTCTCTCTCTCTCTCTCTCTCTCTCTCTCTCCATTTTTTTTAAAACCCCTTTACTTGGAAGAATGAAAATTAAACATGACAAACAACGTGACAATTTTGTAATTTAACAACAAAGACTATAGACCCTGTTACTTACCCTTCCCTTGATATACATGGAATTAGCAGGTTGGGTTAGAATTTTTTTATTTTTTATTTTATTTTTAGAAAGGACGTGAATCAAATCAAATCATATACATTGCTTTTACTTATACTTTTTGTTTTTTTATTTCCGAACTTAGCATCTGTTTGGTGTTAAGAGTAGAATTTGAGTTTGGATTGATTATACGTTTATCGAGGCGTTTGAATTGTTTGAGTTAAAAAGTATAAAAACTTGAAATATGTTTAGAAAAAAACAATCAATATAGAGCTTGTTTCGTTCGTATCGAAATTCTATGCAATTTAAAAAAAAAATCATCTTATTTGGACTTGTCTATACAAATTTATGAACTTTTAAAATTTAAATTACAAAACTGTTTGAATACTAAAGCTGAAGAGAAAAAATAAAAATGGATTTTGATTGTACTGTTTGGATTGTAGTACTAAACACCCCCATGAGTTTGTACTAGAGTTAAAGATAATTTTAAGTTTAAAATTTGAAAACTTGTGAGTTTATATTTTAAATATGATCATCAAAAAAAAAAAAAAAAAAACAAATTTTGGGTGAAATCAATAGTTTTTTTAAAAGTATAATGTAATTATAGTAATTAAAAAATTCGAAGGCTCAAACAAGCGACATAATTGTCAAACTTTATATCAAAGGGAGGAATGTATGCGGAGTCATTGGGATTTTCAAAACATAAAATAATAAAAAAATTATAGGATAAATAGTTCATTTAGTCCCTAAACTTTTATTTTGTGTAATTTTGATATCTAAACTTTATTTCGTAGTTGGAATATTCCTAAACTTTTAAAATGTTATTATAATAGTCATTTCCATCAATTTTTAGATATAATCCATTAGTAATCTGGTTAAAATACGGTGCTAATTACAGATTTCGTCCAAAAATTAACAGAAATGACTATTGTAATAACGTTTTTAATAGTTTATGGTCTTTTTAGCTATAAAAAAGAAAGATAGAATGATCTTAAACTATTAAAATATTGATACAATAGTCAGTTCTATTAACTTTTAAACGGAATCCGTTAATAATTTAGTCAAAAAATGATGTTAAATAACAAATTCCATCCAAAAATTAACGTAAAGTACTATTATAGCAACATTTTAATAATTTAAGGACATTTCAACTATATAAAAAAAGTTCAAGAATCAAAATTACATAAAGGCAAATGTTTAGGGATCAATCTAGTAATTTACCCAAATATATATATACACAAACAACATATTTACATAATTTTAAAAATCCAAGGGGCCCCGGCCTCGCATCCCTCCGCCCCCACATGCAATCGAGCAAAATAAATGTTCTAGAAAAAAATAATAAAAGAAAAGAAAGAAAGAACGAAAGAAATAGCAAAATAAATGAACAAATTAAAATAGGATGGTTCTATTGATAGTTTGGCACACCTCACTTATCTTTTCACATCCTTGTTATCTCTTCACACCCCCTTCCATACCTTTGTAAATTTTAAAGTAATCAAATTTACTTATTACACATCTTATTATTCCAAAATTACCCCTAATTACTTTTACAAAATAAATCTTATTTTATCACTTCAATTATCTTTTTACCTCCATTTTATTTACTATACTTTATTTTTCTCCTTTCTCTATCTCTCTCTTGATATATATATATATATATATATATATATTTAAATGGAAGCTTTAGGCAAGAAGCATTATCTTTATCTTTTTTCTTTTGATTCTCCTTTCTCTATCTCTCTCTTGGTTTATTTTTTTTTTTTAATGGAAGCTTTAAGCAAGAAGCTTTATCTTTATCTTTTTTCTTTTTTCCATACGTAAGGCAACTAGAAAATTCTAAAAGGACTACTTATTTTTAAATGGGTACATTTACTACAAGCTATATGAACTTGAACATTTTTAATAAAAAAAAACACCTCAAAAATAGGCAAGAAAAAAGGGGAAAAAATAATAATTGAAAAGTGAAAAATTAAAGTCGTTTTAAATTTTTTTTTTAATTACGTCTTACAATTTTCAAATAGCAAGGGCTTATATATATGTTCGCATATGAGTGTGCAAAAAGAGAAAAATGAGTATCATTGGGTTTTTTATATGTTATTATTTAATTTTTTTATTTATGGGGTGTTTCTAATAAGAAATTTTAATTAAAAAAGTGTGTAAAAATTAAATAAAAAAATAATATTGAAAAAATTCCTCAAATTAAATCAGTAAAATAATACATCTCATTTGTTTATGGGCACACATTCCAGCAACAAGTTCATGTTATACGCAGATTCAAGCCATTGTTTAGATATAACAAGCGTTTAACATTACAAATAGGAGCTCTTGGCATTGTTTGTGTTTTATTTGGAGTAGGACTTGCCAAGCAAGTATTACGTGGTCTCAAAATCGTATAACCCCGAATAAAATATTTTGTGCACTAAATGATTGAAAATTATCTTATTTACCAAGAATACAATACGTTAAAAAAAAATGTGGAATTTAGTCACAAATTTTAAAATTCATGTTATTTATATTAGATGTTCATCTTAATCCGCGCTACACAAGCCTAGTTAATGCAGTTAAATTTAATAATAATGTAAATCTGTTAATAACTAAATTCATTTAAAACAAATTCATATTCACTAATTCCGTGCGTGTTACGAATTGTGTAATCGTGTCATGACCTAAATCACATCTTCTAACAAAAATAATAAGACAAATACCTTAAATTTCTCGATCTCCTGCTTCTATTTTCCCGGATATTGTTGTTCTTTGAGTTTCCTGGGAAAGACTCCTCTTTCTAGTTCTCGTTGTTGTTCACAGGCATGTTCTAAAAGAGCCTGAAACAACAACAAGAAGTAGAAGAAGGAAGCCTCTCACGGCGAAACTAAAAGAAGAATCCGGATTAATTTTTTAATTTTTTAATTCTTTACGTCAAAATCGTGCTAGTAAAGAAAATGCCCCTATTTATAAGCACAAGTTCAAGTTATATATATATATATATATATATATATATATATATATTCAACTTGTGTTTCACATACAATAGGACTTCTTTGCGATGTTATTCTATTAGGATTAGGATTTACTTGTTATAAGCAAGAATTAGGTGGCCTCAAACGACTCGTTTTCTTTTTAAAACTTTTTTTTTTTTTTTTTTTTGAATTCAAGAAAGGTCGTGAATCAAATCAAATCACATACATTTCTTTTTCTATTTAAAGATTTGGTTTTTTATTTCCGAACTAAGTTTGAAATAAAGTTAAATATAATTTTAAAGTTTAAAATTTGAAAACTTGTGAGTTTATATTTTATATATGGTTACTTAAAAAAATCAAAATTTTGGGTGAAATTAATAGTTTTTTAAAAGTAATATGTAATTGTAGTAATTAAAAAAAATTTCAGAGGCTCAAACAACCGACAAAATTGTAAAACTTTCTATCATAAGGGAGGAATGTATGAGGAGCCATTGGTATTTTCAAAACTTAAAATGATAATATATATATATATATATATGTATGTAATGTATATATATATATAATTTTAAAAATCCAAGGGGCCCCAGGGCCTCGCATCCCTCCGTCCCTACATGCAATTGAGCAAAATAAATGTTCTAGGAAAAAAAAAATTAAAGAAAAGAAAAGAAAGAAATAGCAAAATAAACGAACAAATTAAAATAGGGTGGTTCTATTGGTAGTTTGGCATACCCGTTCCACACCCTTATAAATTTTAAAGTAGTTAAATTTACTTATTAAACACCCTATTATTCCAAAATTACCCCTAACTACTTTTACATATTAAATATTATTCTATCACTTCAATTATCTTTTACCTCCATTTTATTTTACTGTTCTTTATTATTCTCCTTTCTCCATCTCTGCCTCTCTCTTGATTTTTTATTTACTGGAAGCTTTAGGCATGAAGCTTTTTCTTTTTCTTTTTCTTTTTTCTTTTTCCATACGTAAGGCAATTGAAAATTGTAAAAGGACTACTTATTTTTAATGGGTACATTCGCTACAGCCTATATTAACTCAAAACTTTTTAATCAAAAAACCTTAAAAATATACAATAAAATAAAAATAAAAATAAAAAAAGAGGAGGGGGAGGGGGGGGGGGGGGGGGGGGGGGGGGGAGCAGTAATTGAAAAGTGAAAAATTAAAGTCGTTTTACGATTTTCAAATAGCAAGGGCTTATATGTTGGCATATGAGTGTGCAAAAAGAGACAAATGAGCATTATTGGATTTTTATATATTATTATTGAATTGTGTTTCGAATAAGAAATTTTAATTAAAAAGGTGTGGAAAATTTAAATAAAAAATATACACAGGCATAAACTTATTTTAAATATTTTGTTATATGCACTATATAACAATCAAGGAAATGTTACAAATAATATATTAAAGCTTATGTAGATAGAAAAAAAGTAAAAATCTACAAATGTTGCTATATATAAATAGTGTTAATATGTATGTATCTATGTTATATAATGTTCATTGTATTTTATAAAGTTGTTATATTGATATATGAAACAATGCAAACATAAAATAATAGACTACAGTTTTTTTTAAATAATAATATATACGAATTTTTAGAATAAAGTAAAGAAAAAAAATTTTTGGAAATATATTCCACTATTGTTTTTTTAGATTTTTTTTTCAGTAGTCATTAAGAGTGAAAATATTTAAATTAATAATATATTTTAGTTTGACTTAAAATTAAAAGGTTTTATTTAAAAAAATTAAAAGGTTTTATTTGAAAAAATTAAAAGGTTTTGATTTTAGATTTCAGAATATAAAGATTTAGTCACAAATCATCTTTTTTCAGACTTTTTTTTTTTTTAGAAAGTACCTGAATGACACAAATTTAAAGACTATTGCACTAATATGGCATAAAATAGTAACATCAGACTAATATGACACAAAATTAAACTAAAGTTTGTGTTATGTTAGTCAAGATGGAGGAGTTTGTGTTATGTTAGTCAAAAGTTGAAAAAAAATGTAGTTATTTGGGTAATTTTCTCTTTCTCTCTGTTTTTTTTTTTTTTAAAAATTTCTCACTCTATAATATTATGAGCTAGTGTATTCTATATTTACCGTACACATACAACATCTCAATTCTCAACCTTTAAATTATATCTGGACGCCATGAAAATGTACAGCCATACGATCGAGTAATTACTCTCACTGGGTCTTTGTCACATGTACTTTCTTTATTTTTAATGTTTTCAAATTATGCCATCTATCTAAAAATTTATGAGTAAGAGGTCTATTTGGTGCAATTTTCATTTTAGTCTATGTTTGGTAAGAAGGAGAAAAAAGAAGGAAAGAAAAAATGGAAGTGAAGGAAAATAAGAAGGAGATGAAAGATTTTACTTTTTCTTTATATTGCCTGGTATTATAGAAGGAGAGAAAAGAAAAAAGTTGTATAATTACTATTTTATTTATCTATATATATATATGCTTTTACTTTAAAAGTAAGGACAAAAGTAATCTTAGTAGTAATAGGGTGGATTTTAGCTTCTTCCCTCTTTTGGAGAGATTAAAATTAGGGAATTTATAGCTAAATAGTATTTTTTCAAGAAGTTTTTTTAATAAATGGCCAAAGTTTTTAAAAATTAGTTAAAATGCCATTTTTTTTCTAAAATGATTAATCAATCGTCTTAAATGATCAATCAGTGATTGACTGCATGATAGTCAATCAATGATTGACTTCCGGTTAATCAATGATTGACTTACGATCAATCACTGACTAACCAAAACGTAAATCACTAAATTTCATAATCAATCATCAAATTTCATAGTCAATCACTTATTGACCAAATAAAAAATAATAATAATAATAAACGGCTATTTTGCTAAATAATAAAAAAAATACTTTTTATTAGATTAAGTAACTAAAAAAAAAATACCCAACCTATCTATTAGTCAATCACCTAATTTTCCTTAAATTAATGGGTCTCACTATAACTTTTTTCGACCCAATTTTCCGTTCTCTCTTCTCTTCTTTCCTACCAAACATGCTAATCTATCATTTTTCATTCAAAAAACCCTCCCCCACTTCTTTCCCTCCTCTTTTCCATCATACCAAACATATCGTTAATAAGCGAGACCCATCAAATTTCAACTTGATCAAAACAACGGCCATGATATTGAATAGGACAGAACATGGCACATATAATATTCTTTCCACTTTTTTTTTGTTTTTTGTTTTTTTTCATTTTTCCTTTATCTTTTTCACTTTCTCACTCCCCAATTGCTTTTGTTTGACTTCCTCATCATATATATCTGGCTTCATAAGCTGTCATAAATTTTCATTAGTTTTTCTTCTTTCTTTCTTTAGGGATGCATACGTAGTGGAGTACTATATCTTGTTGGGTTGCTTGGCCAACCTCCCAATTATGCTGGGAATCTGATTCATAAGCATATCTCACTTTCCCAAAACTCTAATTATTAATTTATTCATTATTCATACATATATATATATATATATATATATGTATTCTCTTCCAACACTTCACACGATGCCCATGTAGATGTTTCCCTTTTTAATTTTTAATTTTATTATTATTATTATTATTTTTTTTTTTGGGTAAAGGTCCATTAATTTTATTTAATGGGGAAATCAAAGATGGTACTTTGTCATTGAAGGAATAGTTATATGATTCAATTACTAAAACAAAGCACACTCATATTTCTCTCTCTCTCTCTCTTCTCTACCCTTTCTGTGCGGCTTCTCTCTCTCTATCTCTAGCGGATTCATTTCAGGATTGCATGGATGATTTTTATCTAATTCAAAGAATTTATGAGGAAAGTTCAACAACATGTACATATTGCATTTTTTTCACATATTTATCTCGTTAAAAAATAATTTTTTTTATCAGTTTAATTGGTTTTTCATTTTTTCAATTTAAAAATAATATTTAACATTGTTTTTCATATTTATCCATTTCATAACTCTGAATGGAGCATTACCTTTCGGGGAAATGAAAATTTTAATTTTATGTTGATAATTATATTCATTTAAATAGCTCAATTTATTTATTTATTTATTTTTTTTACAGATACATGATTTTGATATCAAATTTTAATTTATGTAATAGTTTGTACAAAATATATACTATAAAAAATACAAAAAAAAAAAAAATGAAAGTTTGAAATTTAAGTGAAATTTAATCCTATCCAAAAATGTACAGCACCAAACATGGGATAGGATTAATCAAAATCCAATCTTATCCTTTCCTATACACTCCAATCCTATCCCCTTAAATTATCCTATCCAATACTATCCTATCATGTGTACCAAATAGGCCCTTAGAGAATAGGGACACAATTAAATAATTCAGTTACTTAAATACAAATACATTATACTTTCTTTTCTTCTTTCCAGTCGGTTTTTGAAAAATTATGAGATAAGTAAAATTAATTTTTCAAAATTATGTGATAATATATATTTATTTAATGACACTAAAACATCATCACTTATAGAAGGATTAAGGAATGATATCTATTACCAATTTATTTTTCAACTACCATCAATAAGGTGGCCATAATTTATAAAAAAAAAAAAAAAAATCCTCAAAAACTAACGAAATTAGATTGGTGTATTTCGTAAGTCATAAGGTGAAATAATACAAGTAACATTATAGCGGGTAAATATAAGAACTATCCTAAAAATTATGGCACTTTGATTATATGAAAGGAAAAAAAAAAAAGAAAAAAAGAAAGAAAGAAAAAAGAAAAAGAAAACAACTTGGCTTCAAAAGTAGCTCTCAAAATTGTCTGCATATGAATTATTTACCGGTCCCTATCCTTGAAGGCTGTCGTATGTGATGCATGATTTGCCTTTCAATTTCAGTATAATTGAGTATGAACAATGAAAAACAAGATTCTGCTTTAAAAAAAAAATGGAAAGAATATTTAATAATTTTGGGAAAGTTACAAAAAAATAAAAAATAAAAAAAAATAAAAATTGGCTTATCATCAACGTGGCTCCTTCTTTATAGGATGTCAGACTACTTGACTGCTTGACGCTGACGGGCATGTATGATGTATCCCATGTATAACGGTTTTCGCTAACCGACATAACGATTTTCAAGATTTTCTTTCTCTTTCTTCTTCTTCTTCTTCTTCTTCTTCTTCTTTTTTTTTTTTTTTTTATTTTTTTTTAATTTTTATTTTTTTTAATACCATTAATATAATTACAAAAACATCACCTGTATCCGAAGGAACTTTTATGATTGAAGCCTAAAGCATCTTAAGATCGATAGAGAGAGAGAAAGGGAGACAGAGCGAGATCAACAGAGAGAGAAAGAGTAGGAGATCCAGAGAGTGATTTTTTGGTTTTTAGATTTTTTTTTTGGTTTTTTTTTTATTTTGTTTTATTTTGTAAGGTAAATTTAGTAATAAAAAAATTGAGCTTTCAACTACAAAAGGAAATTAAATGTCACATACCTAAAAACTTAAAACACAATTTGAGCAATTAAGTCAATCCATTATTGGTAGTTAACGAATTCCGATAAAAAATGATATTTTGTATCTTTTTTAAGAATTCAGAGTTTTTTGAGCTTAAAAAAAAAGTGATTTATAATTAAATAATCTTTTTTGAAGAAGTTTTTAATAAATGATCAAAGTTTTTAAAAATAAATTAAAATGTCATTTTTTAAAAAATGGTTAATCAATTTTCTTAAATGATCAATCAATAATTGATTATATGATAGTCAATCATTAAATAATTATAACGTAAATCATCAAATAATTTCATAATCAATCACCAATTTTCATAGTCAATCACTGATTGACTAAATCTGAAAAATGACAGACAATCATTTTTTAAAATAAAAAAGTTTGGTTATCTATTAGATTAGATGATAAAAAAAGACCACCTAGCTTAATTTTCCACAAATCAAAAACGGGGAATACTACATAAGATAACAAACGTAATGTGTTTTGCAAAAGCATTTTTTCAAAGGAAAAAAAAAAAAAAAAGAAAAGGAAAGAAAACCATCTAATAGATTTAACTAAGAAAAAAAAAAGTTAAAAGTTTTCAAAATATCAATTTTACCCCTACTGTACTATATCCAAACAAGAGACTTACGCTGATTAGAGGACAATAGAAGATAGAGTTTTAAAGATATTTTGATTGGAGTTAAGTTGAGTTTTGAAAATTTGCATTTGGTTGGGAGAAAAACTATTTTTAGTGACAAAATGTAAAATCTTGGGGGGTGTTTGGGGATGTCTCCAGACAGAGTTTTACCATCTCGTTTCCAAAAGTACATTTGGGGGAGTTTTGGATTTCTAATAAAACTTTTGTAAATATCTACAGTAAATTCAAATTTTAAAAGTCCACATTTTTGTTATTTCAAGTCGAAATAAGATGATTTTTTTAAAATTGTATAAAATTTCGAAAGGAATGAAACAAAATCCACATTAATATTTTTATATTTCGATCACATTTCAAGTTTTATTCTTTTTCACTCCAAACATATATATATATATATATATATATATTTTAACCAAACGCACTTTTCCAAAAGTCAACTCAATTCTAATCAAAATATCTTCAAAACTTCATCTCCACTTGTCCTCCCAAACAACCCCTTGAAATGTATTTGGAAAAAATATATTAGTATGGATTTTGTTTCATTACTCTCGAAATTCTAGGGAATTTTAAAGAAAAATAATCTTATTTCAACTTAAAATATCAAAGTTGTGAACTTTTAAAATTTGAGTTTTAAGAGAGATTTCGATATGTGAATAGTAAAAAGTAATTTTAAGTTGAAGGGGAGAAAAAAAACATTTGGAAAAGTGATTTGGAAACACCAATTGGCCCCTTAAAAATTTAAAACATGATTTTTCTTTTTCTAGATCCTATTGATGAAGGGCTTAGCTTTTAATCATTATATCTGTAGTAGATTTTGTCAGTTTTATACTATTTTTCATTTTAATGAGATTTTTATTCAAACCGGCGAATCTACGGCCAAAAGAAAACTAAAGAATATTGAATAGATAAGGTCGTTGATCACTATTATAATTTACACTATCATGTTGATTATAACGAGAGAAAAATTACACAAATTATATGAACGAATAATAATAAAACACTTAAAATAAATAACAATATTGTAAATTTATAATGATTCACCCTTGAACGAGCTCAATTCAGTGTGTTCAGAGGTTTCACCATGTATGAAAATGAGTACAAATATGAGTATAAGAGCTTGATTAGCAAATTTAGCGAAGGGCATATGGATGTTATGATATTCTCATGCATGTACCTTGGAATTAATGTCCTGTTTATAGAGCTAAAACCCACTAATCCGTTTTGTTTAATTTCGTGTCAATTTGGTTACGGAAAGCCCATATAAGTCTCATGTAAAGCTGGAAAATCTTATTTCTGATAAAAAAAAAATCTAAATCTTATACATATCCCAAAGCAACTATTCCAAATTAGAATATCATTTTTTTTGAAAGTCAAATTAAAATATTCAATTTCATGTAAAGTTAACAAAGTGAAGTATATTGTAGTAATTTATTAAATTTAGGAAGTAAATTGTCAAAATTAAAAATTATGATGGCAAATTATCAAAGAGTGACAAGTTTTGAGGACATCGTTGCTACATATCCTATTTTATATTGACAAGATTTTACGGTGGATTTCCAAATAATAATCTTAAGACTCCGTTTGATTGGAAGAATGAAAAGATGGAAGGATGGATAAGGTATGAGGGAAGGGATGTGTAATAGAAAGGAAAGATTGAGGATTAACTTAAAGTTGTTTGGTATGATAGAAATGAAAGATAATGATTGTCCATTCTTTTGCTTGGTATTAAAAGGAAATAAGAAAGGAAGGATTAGTTTTATTTATGAAATTACAAATTAAAAAAAAAGGTGAATTTGTAATTTCGCATATAGATTTACGACAATTTAATTAAAATATAGTGTTTTATAAAATTTTTGGGTTGATTTTTTTTTTTTTCCCCCATGTCAACCCAAATCATCCATATTTGGAAGAATTGGTTTTTGGTGAGCCGCAGGGACTGACAATCTCTACTTTATATGCTTCCTCTTTTCATCCGACTAAACAAGGGTTAATTTTCAATTTCCACACCTTAATCTTTCTACTTCTATCCGTCCACATTTCTATCCTTCCAACCAAACACATCCTAGATTTAAATGAGACCATTCACATCATTTAAAGTTGGATATTACAAAAGAAATTTTTTTTTTCTACACAGTTATACCTACCTAAAAAGTACTGTCGCGTTTAAATTATACGGTCCAAATCAATCATTCTTACAGCAGGAACATTTGTCATTTTTTAAGACTAAATTTGAGAATAAAGGTTTTTGTTTTTGTAAGGCAAGAATAAATGTTAATTTGGTAGTCTTCGTACAATTGGGGAAAACGAACGTCAAAAAGATAGTCCGTGGACTCACAATATGAACCAACAAAAAAATAAATAAATAAACAACTGATTAATCAAAAATTAAAAATTTTGAAATTTTAAAAATTAAAAAATTAAGGATACATTTAATATATCTGTTTGGAAAGAAATTTTTAATTTAAAATTAATTGATTTTATAAAAATTAATTATAATATTTATTGATTTTTAAGAAAAATATAAGAACTATGATGAAAATTTTAACTCGGAATGATAGGCCAAACTCATGTTAAAAAATTATATATATATATATATATATATATCCATGAAAGAGAGAGATGATGTGATGGTACCACGTCAGAGACAGGCCAGCAAGAGCACCGTCCGTTGAGCGAAAGCAATTCAGCGGGGCCCACTTTGACACTCCTTTGCCACGCGGTTTCTTCGACACGTAGACTCCCATTACTCGACGTAAGGATCCCGTGTGCCAACCCTCCCATTGGGCCAAAGCAGTTCCTCACACGTGTGTACCACTATATATATGTGGGTGTATATATATTTCCGAAATTCATGTTTCATTGAACAAAAAGCCGATAAGTTCCCATAGACAAATTTCTACAGAAAAGTACTTTCATCGCCGGAATATTTCGACTATCAAAGGTTTGATTTTTGTTTCTCTTAAGGATTTCATATTTGCTATTTTAATTCTTAATTTTCTGATCTAGAATTTATGAATATCGAATTTTTTGCAGTTCGTCTTGATTTATATTTGATTTTTACATTTCCCATTTCCTGCTTGAAGTGAGTTTACTATTGGTTTCTCCCTCCGTAAATCCCTGTTTGAATGGTTGGGAAAATTAAGGAAAATGGTGATTATAATTCTTGTTCTAGTTTATACCGTGTTATTTCTATAGGATTGGAAAGGTAAATTTTCTTTCATGGCATTTTTCAATTATCAGATTGTGTATTTCCATTTCCAGCTGAAATAGCTGGGCTAAAGCTACCAGTTTAAACGCATAAATAGTTTATATATATGCATATATATATATATATGTATTTGTGAATTTGTAATCTAGAATTCATGGATTTTCTTTCCTCCCAAATTTCGCATTTTCTATTTGGGAATTAGTTGATGTATTTGACTCAAGTAGTATTTCCAAATAATCAGCTTAAATGTAATTTTGTAATGTAAATGGAAGAGTGAGAATTTTCCATTTCCATTTTTTTGAAACTAGGCATTGGTTGTCTGCTGTGATGCCGTACTTAGTTCGTGAGAATCTGTTCATTGGCAACATTGGGGACGCGGCAGAAGTTCTCCAAAATGGTAGCAGTGAAATCACGCATGTTCTGTCGATGCTTAGTTCAGCATCGATCTCGATTTTCTCTGAATGGCGTAGCGGTCTCACAATCCCAACGAAGGAAATTAAGAAGGTTTATGTTGGTGCCTCGGGTTCTGAGGATGATTCAGTTGATCTGTCAAGTAGTGCTTTGCCACCAGGGAAGATTTTGTACTCGTTGGAACATGCAGGCAAGGACTTGAAGCTGGTAAGGATGGCGGTGCCGATGAGAGATATGGAGAGTGAGAATCTGTTGGATCATTTGGATGTGTGCTTGAATTTCATTGATAGAAGTAGAAAAGAAGGTTCTGTTTTGGTGCACTGTTTTGCCGGCGTGTCAAGAAGGTACAACTTTGTTATGGTGCAATAACTTTTTTTTTTTTTTTTTTTTTTTTTCCTTGTGAAAGAACTAGGCTAAGACTTCTATATTTTGAAGTATTTTCTAATGTTTACTTTGGATTGTTTGATAGTCTTAATTGCATGTGTTAGATAGAGCAGCGATTGATTCTAATGACTTTATTCTTTTCATGTACTTGTTGCAGCGCAGCCATCATCACTGCGTATCTGATGAGAACCGAACATCTCTCTCACGAAGGTGCGAATGAATGTAGTTTGTTTGAAGCATCTTGAGTCTTTGCATTGGTATTTAACTTTTTTTTTGGGCGGAAACATGGGGTAGCATTTTCATTGTTATGGTAAAGTTTGGTATATTTCTTTCAGGAGCGTGCCATGCTTACATGATTACACCATTTATGTCTTTCTTTTGTTTTTTTTTTTTTACTTACGCATCATTATTGCAGATGCACTTGAATCTCTGCGGAAAAGCTGCGAGTCTGTTTGCCCAAATGATGGTTTTTTGGATCAGGTGACGCAAAGGACATCCAATGCCAAATCACTTTACAAGATGGCATTACACCTGCCGATCTCATCATATTACAATCTAATTCTGATTTTTTTTTTTTCCCTTTCTTATCTGGTTGCAGCTAAAAATGTTTGAGGAAATGGGCTTCAAGGTCGATCGTGCTAGCCCCTTATATAAGCGATTTCGCCTTACAATGTTGGGTAATTTCTCTCTTTTCTAAGTCGCTCTCCTTTTAGATCAACTTGGTATGACTTAAGTTTAGATCTATTACTTTTCAGTTCAGAAAGTCTATAGTATGGGTGCTAATAGCAGTTGTAATAAGATTTTGCATGGTGGGAGACAAAAGGTGGCATAGACTTT
The DNA here is from genome assembly GCA_008635985.1 of Ficus erecta. Lineage (NCBI taxonomy): Eukaryota > Viridiplantae > Streptophyta > Magnoliopsida > Rosales > Moraceae > Ficus > Ficus erecta. Next base: position 195,703 of record BKCH01002132.1, read on the forward strand.
ATGCCGAAAATTTGCAGTACCATCATTATCTACATAGGATGTTAAAAGTTTCATGATAAAGTTGATTGCACAAATTGTTATATGAAGGCTTTGAGGAGGGGGAAAAAAATACTGAACTGGTCGCACACTATTAAATTTAGGTTGCTTTTGTTCCGCCACTTCCTAACTTATGAGGATAACAAGTCATTTTGGTGGTGCATGGTATTATGTTGAAATATAAAACTATTGTTGGCCCACCTCCTAAAAGCTTAAGCTTTTGGGATAGGTTGGTAAACTAACATGGTTTCAGAACGGGAAGTTCCCTGCAATTGCACTCTTTAACCTCTTTATTATCATTTTTGTGTTGGGCTTTTAATATATTCGGGCATCGTATTTTTGGACTTTCAAATTAATATTTGTCTACATAGTTGCCCATTGTCAGGCCTACATGTGAGAGGGAGTGTCGAAATATAAAACTAACAATGGCCCGTGTCCTAAATTTGGGATGGATTCATAAACTAACATTTTATCTTACCTTTATGGTGAAAAGTATCTAATATGCAGTGAAAAGAAGTATCCAGCATATTTATGTCTTTTTTTTAACTCCTTTCTCTCCCCTCTAACAATAGTGCATGTGAATTAGATTTTGGTTAAATAGAAGCGGGATAAGCATAGGAAGGATGGAACATTCAAAATCTGCATCCAAACCTAAAAGCTACGTAATAAACAAACACTGGAGCAATCAGACTTTTATATGGCCCAATTAACGAAGTGTAAAACGTGGTATTTCTTTGTGCGTGATATATCTGTTTTTGTGTCTTATCCATTTAGCACAATCGAAATCTTGAGTTCTTTTTTCGCAGCTATAACTTAAAAGTAAAGTTGTGCCGTGTAGGTGAGTGTTACAATCGTGGAGAGAGAATAGACAGTTCTAAATTTGGTGTGGATCCTGGGTTGCCTGTGGAGGTGTCTTCTGAAGTAGAAGCTCCTTCAAATGCCGGAAGTATTTCCAGAACTGCATACCGCTGCAAGAAATGCCGAAGAGTAGTTGCATTGCAGGATAATGTTGTGGACCATATTCCAGGTGAGGGTGAGACGTCCTTTGAGTGGAACAAGCGAAAAAGTGGCAACCCATTCTATAAGTCTGAAGAGTCTGAATGCTCTTCCATTTTTGTTGAGCCTCTACAGTGGATGACAGCAGGTAAATTAATCAGTTAAATTCGCAATTCTTACTCTCTTACGCTTTATATCTAGGTTCGGGCAAATGTTGAGGCGAAGAATTCTAAAGTCAGCTTTTTAATATTTCACACCAAAAGAATCGGAGAAGTATAAATGTCTGGTACTACTCATTTGAACTTATTACTTTTCGATATTATCCTTTCCATCGTCCTATCCATGTGGATGCATCCCACAGGAGCACAAGAAAAACCTCCTTTCCGAAATAAATCGTCATTAAGAGGAAAGGAGGTACAGGATATATTACTATACAGTGATCACCAAAACCAGATACTGTTGGAGATTATTTAATATTTTACTGCCAAATGCTATAAGAGTGTTGAGGGATAAGAATTTGGTATTTTACAATTTAGTACTTAATTGAAATTTAGAATGTATTTTTTTTTCCTCAAAGTGTGCAAAGAATCCCGCCTCTTCTATGTGTGTGTGTGTGTTTTTTTTTTTTTTTTAAACCTTATTTAGCTGCCATTCGTTACTAAAATGCGTACACGGCATATAGTTTGAGACTAGTTCCTAATCATCAAGGCGAATCTTGTTTACTTCCTTCATGCTGTTTGTCATTGACATCGAACATTTTTGAAATTTGTAGTCTGATCCTTGGTAGTAGTTGTCTAATGTCAGTTGAAGAAGGTGCATTGGAAGGCAAATTGTCGTGCGCTCATTGTGAAGCTCGGTTGGGCTACTTTAATTGGTCAGGAATCCAATGCAGTTGTGGAAGCTGGATCACCCCGGCCTTTCAAATCCACAAAAGCCGAGTGGACATAAGCACCGTCTGAGATACGTCCCATGTCCAAAACCGTTCTCTCATTCCCCAGCCTTGGGAGGGATCTATACCTCTACATAATCATACGTCAATTGCATTCCACAAGGTATGCATGTTTCAAGTCAATCTGCACTCGTAAGAGAGGGCGCTGAAAATTTTTAAATCCTTGTGTTTTCTATAATGAACTCAAGGCTCTTCTGGTGAAGATTAGAGCCTGAATAAGTGCACCCTGATATGGGATTTCCGTTTCTTCAGCTAACTAGTTTTAGTTCAATGGTTTGATTATTATGTTGCCTTGGAAATTCTTCACATAAGTATATTTATATATATATATATATATCCTTTTTTGGCGTATTAATATATTAAGTTGAAGACATTGCAATGTGTAAAACAAAAGTATAAGGTTTTTTTTTTGGCTCCGAATATATTATGGATAAAGCCTGTCCCTATTTTTTTGCCTGTCTTAGGATCCCCATCATAAATTGTATAGAGAAAATAAATAAATAAATAAAAATAAATAAATAAAAAGATAAGACCCACCCCCTGATATGTGACTTTTTGTTTGCTTGGGGCAAAAAAAAAAAAAAAAGATAATTTTCTCCATGCTCACATTTTAGATTGCACCTGAAGTAAATGGCGACACGTAATGACTGCTAAATGTAATTTGTTTGTCTACTTTGATATGATTGAGCAATCTAAACATTTAACGTTTTCAAAACGGTTAATTTCATTTTTAGTCCCAGAACTTTAACACATCCTAGAATTAGTTTTTGAATTATCAATTAATTTTACAATAGTCTTTTAGTTCAAAACATTGTAAAAAATAGACTGTAGTTATCATAAGCAGATCAAAAGTGTGTTTTGTAGATCAAAAGTGTGTTTAATTCAGGTTAATTTTGTCATTTCATGCTTCGGAACTATATATTAAATTTGAATTTTTTATTTCGTAAGTTGTAAATTCTCAAACATATTTGTCTATTTTTTAATAGTATTTTGGATGGAAGGACTATTATTGGACAGATTAATAATTTAAAAACTAGTTCTATGACATTCTTATAGTTTAGGAATCAAAATAAAATTGGACCTAAGATCAAAATTAACATTAATCCTCTTAAAAGTATGCCATGAGAAAGAGGGGTAAATGTGAAAAAATAAATATATATTTTTAAATAATGTATACTGCTAAAACATCCTTTAAAAAAGGTCATTGTGCGTGTCCGATCTTGCAATCAATTCAAAGGGGTAAAATCTTTTATATATATGTACATATATTTACACCTAATCTCATTTTCGATTGTGGTGAGGCTGTCTGAAAAGTCTGAGAGAAAGGGAACCGTAGAAGCAAGCATGTCAGGGGAGAGAAATGTATTATATTTGAATGGAGGGTAGAAAAGTAATTGGCAATTGATTAAAAAAAGGAGAGGACAATGTCAAATAGTAATTTGGATGGAAATGTGCACCGCGATGGTGCATTTTGTAATTTGAAGAGAGAGACTATGTAAAGTGCAGAGAAACCAAATGTGTTACACCCACGGGGGTGAATAGGTTGGTAAGCGTGTGTGTTTTTACAAACTTCTCCTTTTTATTCATTCGGATTCGATTTCCATAGCCTCTCCTTTAAGTCTTGCTCTAGCTTCGGTTGTTAAAGTATGGTTTGGTGATGGTTGGTTAGATCCCGGATGGTCGATTGAGAAAAATTAGTACAAAAAACATGTCTCTACGTTATACTTAGGGAAATGAGTTCTTACCTGTGGGATTGAAAACCTAAAAATGATAGGGTCACCTCTAGATCATTTTTTATTCACCAAAAAAGAAACAAAATGTGTTTTGTGATGTCGATTGGTTTCAGCCTTGCATTTTGTGTTATATTTGTTTGTGTTGTTGCGTTTGCATATTCCTTGAATAAAGTAAACCGCGAAATGTGGTAACATTTTAGTTGTAATACGAGGGAAGACAGAATAGAAAGGTTGTTTCCCGGTGCAGCCATTCTCTTGCCTCATTTCTCTCTAAAACCATAAATAAAGCTTACTAAAACTCACTCTCTTATATTCTATCTGTTAACTTCTCTCTTCCAACTTGCTTTCTTCCACAACAGAAGAATAATCATTATCACTTAGAATCCATACAAAGAGTCCACTTAGAAGGAGAATGAGCTGCAATATTTGCAATCTCCTTCGACTCCATACAAAGAAGGAAGATTAGAAATCTCGCAGCGAAAAATCATATCACTTTCTGTGTGTTGGGCTTTGGTAGCTGTCAAAGATGAGAAGGAACAGTTCATCTTATTGATGTCTCCTCTTTTTTTTCTTTTTTCTTTTTTTTTTTAAAATAAAAAATATACATATATTTATATATTTTTTTCCCTACCTGCAGCCTAACATAGAAGGAGTGTCAGAATGCACTTTAAGCTGCCCCTCAATTTCTTTTTAAATCATGCCCGTTCAACTCCAATCGAAGGGTCCATATCAAGCTGCTGAATAGGTCTGGTAAAATAAGTGTACCGGATTTTAGATACATCCTCTATATCCATGTATATTTTTTTAAATTGAAGAAAGGATATTCAAACTCTACACCATTTGATAAAATATTACTGTTAAACTATGTTTGAGTAGTAAAATCTTTAACATTGAAAGTGAGAGTCCAGGCTAAAAGGAGACAAGTGCATACACAAAAAATTGTAAAAACAACCCTAAATTTTTAGTACATCAATCTGCAAAGGCTAATTCGAAATTGCCTATGCAAAACCAAAGATTGTTTAAAATAATGCAAAAAGTAATCTGCTGCAAAGCATTAAATCAGGGCACTATACATCTCTGATTCTCCTCCCAAGAGGATTTTGATTCCTTCCCAATGTTTCCAATATGGTTATAAACAAAATTATACAACCTCCTAATAACTTTTAAAGGCATTGTCGTGTCTACTACACATATTAGCCCTGAGCTATGAAGCGAGAATAAAAAAGAAAATTGAGAAAATGAGAAAAGTCCCTAAGATTTAATAATGATGCCGCGAGTGCTTCTGCATTTCCAGAAAGCATATCGGTTCGATCTGATGATCGAGCAAAATTGTCTGACCACTAAGATTGGATTAATGATTGGAATTCGGCTACTGAATTTGAGTCCCAAAATTAAAGAAAATGCTTTACACAATCAGTGGGACTGCGCTTCAAGAAGGATGTTTGTGGCCACATTGACGTCATTTCGTGCCTGCACTAGCGCCTGTCTAGCGTCGTTCCTGTCAAAACCCATCGAAACTAGAGTAGCAATGGAGTCTTCCGATGGCTCTGTAGCAGACGGCACAGAAGGGTAGTTTCTCTGAGATCAAAGACATTGCAGACAATCAGTTAATAACTCGCTAATATCACAATTATTCATCTTCTTTTCTCTGAATGGTAAATGTTCAGATTGGAGACCAAAAAGTTCATGTAAACTATTTGCACCACAAACCAATTTTCTTTTTAGTTCAAGTAACACTTCGAAATTTCAACTCTACTTCCTTCTCCTATGCAGCTCAACGTCCAATCTTAACAAAAACCTTGAGCCTCAGGTGACTTATGTCAAGTGTAAATCAGTAAATAACCTTTCGAAAATTTCATCGTGTCACATCTGTGCTACCAAATTGACTTACGTGGAGCGTAAATCAAACCATTCCAATCCCAACCGATAAGAAACGTGTGCACCCCTAAGACTTGAATACCTTGGGAAAATATAAAAGAAAAAAGGAAAAAAGGAAGATAACTTGCCTGCACTGGGCGGCCTGCGAATGATGGTAAATTTCCCCTGCTTGGTGCTGCAGGTGGACTCCCAACTGATGGCCAAGAAAGTCTTGAAAAAAACGAAGCAATGAACTCGGGAAACTGTGAGAAAAATAGAAAAAACACACATGATCAGGGTTAACTAAAGTTACTTTAGAGATTTTTACTGAGCTAAAAAAATTTGCAAAGCAAGCAAATTCCTTGACTTCATTCACAATTGAAGCAATTAATGTAAAATAAATAATAAAAAAAGAGACGGTATATTCAGCAAGTGTTAGATTTGTATAACAGTTCCACTCTTTTACCACAAGAAAACTCTATCGAGTAATTACACTTGACAAGTATACTTTAAAATCTATCATTTTTTATGTACACATGTACTGTTACATTTCCATGAATGAACAAATACATAAGACGCAAGCATGCATAACGGGGAAAAAAAAAAGACATCTAACAGAGTATAAAGTTCATAACAAGTGGGTGATGCTCCACGATTTGATAGTTATTTGTAACAGAATCACCGACTTAGAAAACCAGAAAGACTCGTTGAGAATAAAAACTAAGATGCAATCTTGTAGAAGAATATGAAATCGACAACAGTTTAGGGCGCGGCGCGGAAAATTGCTTTAAGTTATCAAGTAAAATGCACTCTCTTTTTTCCCCCAAAATTGACTAACATGTACTTCACATCAACATTTGACTTTTGAACCTCAAAGGATTTAACTTCAGTAGTATATTTACACGAAGCTCTCGGCATGACAAACAATACCAAATTGGAAACTATATGAAGCATGATGCTACAGGCTATACATATCAATTCGCAAATGGTGAAAAGAAAAATGTACAACGATTCTTTTTCTTTCCTTTTGTTTTCATTCATCAGACTACAAACAAACCTTTGCCTTGCGAATGTGGAAGATATTCAGGCGATATATAAAACCAGCAAGGATACCACACACCCCTGGCAATATAGATCTCTTCCACGATGATAAAGAAGCTGCAACAGATAAACCAAAGTTAGGTGAGGATGTCTAGAGACAGCTATTACAAGACCAAAAAATAATAATAATAATAATAAAACAACAAAAACAAAAACAATGCTTCGTAAGATTCTATGAACGTAAATCCTAGTAACAGTTCAGTCGTTACCTGAAGACCAGCTAAGTATATGAAAGATTTATCAGAAAAGTGGACACGGAATACTCGAAAACGTGTAGAAACTGGGATGTCAAAGAAAAAGGGCACAAATGATGCGAATATGAGACCATATGGTCCAGAAGTAACCAGGTTCTTAGCAGGATCTGCAATGGAAAAATAAGAGAAAAACGTTGATTTCTTCACACCAAAAATATAATATCAGCATGCATGGCCTTCTTCTAAGAAAGATTGAAAGATGAAGCATAAAAAAGACTTCAAATGAAGTAGCCTACGAAACAAAAATTAGGACCACAAAAAACCTCTTTCCTCTTAAGCTCTAATACTGGAAAACTACTACACGAAAAGTGAATATAAAAAGCAAAACACCGCGAAAGGTGCATAAGCCACTTGAGCTTTACGATCAGCAGGCAGCTTCTCATAGTCAATTCCTCAAGCACCCTATTGACGCTTTAACGAAACATTATCAGGAAGCTATTATGGGAGGAAGTAGTTGACACTAGGTTAAATACCACCATGGAAAAGGCAAGCAAATTCTCTAAGAAGCTTTTAAAGATTCGGGGTTTATCTCTACTCCACCACTCCTAAAATCCAAGTATCAAATAGGCTTTACTGACTTGACTTTAGAACAAGCAGACACTGGAGAACAAGCTTTAAAATAAATCCGGATACTCAAATTGTGACCCCAACGAAGACCTTAATTTTGAGCCGTAATAGGCAATCTTGCTATTGTTGACTCTTATCTACATTCGAGTCTACTGGTTTAGCTCCACCAATATGTTCTCACACTAGTGCCAGTTACCCTGCTGCTGCTGAAGAAGTTATGTCTCAAATGAGCTACTACACTTCAGAATAAGGTTCACTCGCTACCTAACCAGGGAACTAACAAGATCTGCAAATACTTTTTTAAAAACACGTGACAAGTGCTCCTATCAGGATCTGACAATTTTTGAATTTTCAATCACGTGTTCCTGCAGAGAAATCGATGTAAATGTGTACAAAACCAACTAAGCTAGGTGCTGCTCCATGATGGGCAAAAAAATAACTGTGGTTGTTTCCTGGCTACAAAATAGCAAAGCCCGATGTACCGCTTAAAAACTGTGGCAAGAAAGATGTGACGTGCCAATCACTTCTCAGACATAAAGGTGATCCTTTTAGGCATGGCAATATATATTTTTTCTTTCCTGAAAATCACTAGCAATTGATTTGAAAAACATCAGCAATTCCTCACATGGTTCAAGGACTACCCAGACAGAAAACGTAGGAGAGAAAACAGGATATATTAAAGCTACAAAGGAAAGAAATATAGAAACAGGAAAGCAGCTAAAGACGTTAAGGAACACAACCAAGTGATTATCATTCTGAGCTAGATGATTACAGGCATACCTTTAAGGAGTGCAATTGCAAAAACCTCTAAGAGTAATGAAACCGTCATAGAAAATAAAATAAACACCTGCATAAATTAGGGATGAATTATTATTATTCGAATGTATGGTTACCAGGATGCAGACAATAAACATATATATCTCTTTCCTCCTTCGTTGCACTACACAATGATGCTCATTATGATGAACTAGGAATAACAGAACATGAGTAACTAAAACTAAAGCACCTGCACTTTTTCTTGTTACTGTGTTACCTAAGGTCAAGGCACTTATAATGAGAAGAAAGCAGGATCAACCAATCCCAAATAACAAAAGTAAACAAGATGAACTGATCTTATTCTACAACAAAGAATCCGATCTATCATTAAACAGACGACAACCAACCAACGGTGCTAAATTGCGTTGTTACTCAGCTTACTTCTACAACTAAGAACTACTTTTATTCAATACACTTCAAATTCATTAAACATATCAAATCCATGAACCATGGCCCTTTTTTTTTTTTTCCAAAATTTCCTGGGTTCAGGATTTCGAATTCCAACCTAAGTACAATTCTCAAAGTCCCTCAATTACCAACTAGCAAAGTTTAATTTTCAACAATCAAATAAAACGAAATAAATTAAAAATCTTTCTTTAAAAATACCTAATCAAATAGCCATGGAACAAAAAGGTGCTCATTACCAAACAAGATTTTAAGAGCTAAGATATAATTATAATCAAAATGTAGTTTACAAATGTTAAATCAATACATTACAGGAGAGCTTCTAAGTAGTTTAAGCCAGAATGCTACCCACCGAATACTTATTGGAACCAATCTGTCTCTCGAAGACCCTGAAGTAATATAGCAGATAAAGTCCAAACATCAGCTCTGGTGTAGATGAAAAGGCAAAAACTGACATAATCATCTTCCAAACCCGAAACTTTCCAAAAATATCCTGTCATAACACAGAGTATATGCGGTAAGAACAAACATGTATAAAGAAGCATTCCTAGCTGTTTCTATAGTAGGCAACTAAGTATATCTTTAAGACCACTAAAGTTAAAATGTAATCCAGTACAAGTTAATGTTCTCTATCAACGAGTGGCCATATAAAAGGATAATGCTCACAATGAACCTGTTGGAGTATGGAAGAATAATCTTATAACATACAAAATAGATAACGGCAAATATGGCCTTGAAGGAGCTGAATAGAAGTGAAGGATCCACGTCGCTAACTTCCATTAGTGAAATAGGACGTAGTCTCACATTAAGGCAAACCTGTATAAAACTTTGTATGTTTTGTGGTTGTCTATCTTCTTATGCAAATTTTATTGCTCTTCGTGATATAGAATTTAGGGCACTAATTCTCAACAAGATCACTCTCAAGATTGACCACCAAGTTCGTGACTCATTCCATTAACATCTTTTTTCGACTATTGTAGTGAGGATTGCGGAAAATCCAAATAACATGTTCTTCCAAGTTTTTGGAATGGGAAAAACATAAAATCCGAATCCAATTACATCCGTGGATTGCTTTAGTCAAAAACTAAAATGCTCCAAAATCACAGTAAACTTAATCCCGTTTAAGATCAACTCATGACCAATGATATAAATAAGAGAACACAAAAATAAAAAGAAAAACAGTGTCTGGTTTGAATTGGGACAAAACCCAGTTCCAGTTACATCTGAAAGAGCCTAAATTCAACAAAATCGGATAAAAAAATTAATTAATTAAAAAAGGGGGGGTACCATATATGAGAGGCCGAGCCTGCTGGAACGGCCTTGGATCCCAAAGAAGATGGTGAAGAGAGCGCAAGCGATGACGAAGGTTCTCGTGACAAGTGCATTGTCTGCGGCGGACAAATCACACGCATTGGATCAAACATTTTTACCAGAAAATTATTTTAAAAAAAAACCAAGAAAAAAAAAAAGCAGAGAAGAATCAGATATGTATATTTCAACGAAGAATTTCAAATTTGTTTTTTGGTTTAACTTACTGAAACCAGATGGGCCTCCGTTCATCTTTCGCGGCGAAGGAAAGAGAAATCGACGACTTCTCTCTCTATCTCTCTCTGTTTCTGCAAATTTCTTGTTCTGTGTTTTTTTTTTCTTTTTTTTTTTTCCTTGGGGTTTCGTCAAATTTGAGTTTTGGGTGCTAAGCGACTGTTCTTCTGTCTTCTTTACTCTTTTTTTTTTTTTTTTAACTCTTTTTTTCTTTTTTTTTTTTTTCCCCCAATGTGGTTGGTTGGTCAAGCAGGAGCTTTAATCTGTCTTTTATATTGGGGGAAAAAAAAAGTAATTTTTATATTGTCCGCGATAAGTATTAAGTGGTTTAATTATTTAAAAAATAAAGAAAGGAGTTGTTTACAAGTTAACACTCATTTACCCAAAAAAAAAAAAAAAAAAGTGTCTTCGGGGGATTACTATCATAGGGTATCTTAATAATAATGCATATTTTCAATAGTTAATCACTAAAATTAAGGTTTCATTTTGGGATATCTTTTTAAACATAGTTTCTAAATTTTTTTTTGGTCATTTTCTTCTAATTTTATTATTTAGTTTTTTTAAATATTTTAAAAAAATTTAAATTTTAAAAGTTTATAATTTTATTATTTTAAGTTAAAATGAAATGATTTTTTTTTTTTGAACAACATTTTTTTTTGTTTTTTGTTTTTGCTATTTTTCTCGTTAAACCTTTTCCTCTTTCCTTTTTGCCTTTTGCTTTTTTTTTGTTTTGTTTTGTTTTAATAATATGTGAACAATATCATAAAAAATAAGTGGCTCTATGCGTATAGATGAGCGAGACAAGTTGATATTTCGGCATTTGTGCCCTTCGACAACGCACTTCAACGGTGATTAAGGATTTGAGACTAATTGGATGCAACAACGTTGATTTCTAGGGTGCTCTTCGATGGCATGTTCTTTTTTTTTTTTTTTTTTTTTTGGATTTTGATGGTATTTTTGTTTGCTGGGTGGATTTTGGTTTGATTTCAAAGAGTATGTTCTAATTTGGATATTTTGAGATGGGTTTGATGAGTTGATTTGCTTTTTGATATGACGATTTGTGATTTGTCAATTTTCAGGTTTTGAGTTGCAACTTGCCATTTGTGGGTTTTGATGTGATTTGCAATTTGCGATTTGCCAGGTGTAGGTTTGTTGATGGAATTGAAGAATAGGTGATGGAGAGTATTTTGCTATTTGATTTGCTTTGCTTTTGTTGTTTTGCTATTTATAGTGAATGAAAGGGTTTTTTTTTTTTTTTTTTTTAGGATTTCGAGTATATTCTGATACAAACTTAAATTTTGATATTCAAATAATTTTCATTCACAATTTCTACTGAATTTATACAAGATGTTATATAGAGAATAATTACAATCACAAAATTTAAAAACAAGTCCCATATTAAGCTAATTGACATTATAAAATATCAAAAACCGAAAAGAAATACAAAAAAAAAAAAAAGGTAATTATAAGAATAATCAATCAATCAATATATATTTTCTTTCTCTTTCTTTTTCAGGGAATCACCTATCACACTTTTCTTTTTTTTTTTAGTAATTTTTAATTTTTTAGAGCATCCTTGTACTCCCCCCCCCCCCCTTTTGAAACTATTTTTAGAGGGGGAGAGAGAGCTGCTAGAGAGAGGAAGACAAGCTTCAAAAGTTTTTGGCGTGACTGAGGAATTTATGAAGGGAACGTGTGGAGAAAAAGAGTTAACTTGCGTTTGGTTCACAGACTGAATATAAAATTTTTAAGTTAAAATTAATTGACTTTTTAAAATTTAATTATAAATTTTGTTAATTTTTTTAAAAAAAATAAAAACTGAAAATATAGTTTAATTAGAGTTAAACTTAAACGTCAAACTTACTCTTTTTTGTTTTAGTTTTAGTTTTAGTTTTTTTGTATTTGTATTTAAGATTTGAATTTATGAATAAGGAAAATGCCTTAGAACAACTGCATTTCTTGTTTCTTTTTTCTTTTTTTATGGGTTTGATAACTTCAGCTTTATAGAATGTACTTCAAATATCAGAAAACGCATGTTCAGCTATATATATATATATATATATATATATATATATCAGAAAACGCATAATCTGAGCCTGAGACCTAGCATGACCAACTACAATCCGCAGATTTCCACGAAAACGCAACAAGACAAACAAATAAGAGGAAGGTTTGACTAAAGTTTCTTTACGGACGAAGATGATGAATCGGCCAGTGATTCTTGGGGAAGAAATGGGTAAACGAACACTATTTGAATTTTTTTTTTTTTATGAATTCGTAATTAGTTAAAAAAAAAAAAAAACACAGGCATCGTAAAAGAATGAAAATTTTTGTGAGGCTCTCTGGTTATGAACGATCTGTGTACGAGAGGGAGATAGACGGACGGAGGAGACGGAGGAGGTAGAGGAGAAGAAATTGAGAGAAAAGTTGTGTATTTGGTATTCGAGTTTAGTTTAAAATAAAATGTAATTTTTAAATTAAAATTAGTTAATTTTTTAAAAATTAATTATAATTTTTATTAGAAAAAGATTAAAAAAAAATAAAAACAAACGTAAAATATAACTTAATTCAAAATCAAGTGAATAACAAATGTAAGTTGACTTTTTTACCCTTTCTTGTCATATGAGTTTAAAATTTAAAGTAAAAAAATATAGTACTCGTAAGACTTTTAGGGCCTGTTTAGTGCACAAGTTCAGTTTGAGTTGAGTTGAAATTTTTAAGTTTGAATAGTAATTTTTGTTGACTTTTTCAGAAAAGATAAAAAACTTTTGGAGAAAAGATAAAAAACATGATGAAAAAAGTACAGTTTAGTTTAAACCAAACAGGCAAACCAAACGAGCCCTTAAACTAGATTTAGATTAAAAGTCAAAGGGAAGCTAAAATATTACAAACGGGGGCCATTACTAACCTGCCACCCATCCAAACAAAAAGGTAGGGAGACTTAGCCCACGTTTGGAGAACATGTTTAACTTCAACTAAACTGTACTTTTTCATCTTAATTTTTGTATTTTCTGAAAAATTAATAAAATTTATAACTAATTTTTAAAAAGTTAACAAATTCAAACTTAAAATTTTCAACTCAAATCGTTTTACCAAACGCACACTTGATGTATAGAAAAAGGGAGAGAAAGGTTTTAATTGGAAACAAGTTAAACATCTCTGTTCACATGGCAACTCATGAAGAGTTCTGCTAATTCAACGGTTCAAAATGAACAGCTATTGGAGCACACACTCCAATCAAATTTTTTCAAACGGTTTTTTGTCTCTTTTTTTATTTTTATTTTTAAAATAAACTAATTTCACTATTTACATTTCATTTTTTAACTCTAAGGGTTTGTTTGATGAATGAGTTTGAGTTGAAATTTTTAAGTTTTAATAGTAAATTTTTTTGGATTTTCAGAAAAGACAAAAAACTTTTTGGAAGAAGACAAAAACTTTTTGAGAAAAAGACAAAAACTGAGTTAAAAAATTTGAGTTTGAGTTAAAGCTCTAAACAAACCCTAAATAATTAATTTTCTAACAAAATATGTAACTTCAAACATTCACTTTTTGTGATCAAAATATTTCAAAAACTTTAATTAAAATGTACGCTTCAAATGCCATCTAAAACCAGGATAAAAGTTTTATCAAATAATATGCATGTATACCGTACAAGCTAAGGCATGTCACCCTACTTCTGTCCATTCATATGTCACTAATACTTATCCTAAATTCCTAATATGCGCACAGCTATAAATTTTTTGTACAACAAAACCTTAAAAAAAACGACAGAGAAGAGTAGAGAAAAAAGAACAGAGACCCCTTTCCTTTTGGAGCTTAATTATAAATAAATAAAACTGACCACTCCCTGTTTCAGTACAAAAAGAAAGTTTTTTTTTTTGCTCGAACAAGAAAAAAGGAGGATCATTGATCTCACATCCTATCCAGTGTCCCCTGTCCCTGATTATCATCATCCATAGAAGAAAGCTGGTGCTCGCCAATGGTATAGAAATGACTTGGAATCTATTTGGTAGAGCTTTTCTAAATATTGTTTTTGACTTCCCAAGTCTAAAAGTTATTTATAAAAGTATTGGATGATATGTTAAAAAAAACTTTTTGTCTCCAAAAGAGTTTATGTTAAAAGCCACAAAATATGACTTTCGGAGAAAAATCTTGAACATAAACTTTATTTTGACTTTATTAAACTTCATTCTACTATTTTGGATTATTTACCTTCTTATACCTCGTGTTTTACTTATATTCAAAAAATATATCTTGTGTTTTGAAATTTTATACTTTTATATTAATAGATTATGTTTAATATATAAATTTATATCGTTTCTTGATTAACACTTAAGTTTGACTGAAAATACCCAAAAATACTCTTAAAGAGAAAATCTAAAATAAGTAGTATTTACCTTTTTATACCGAAAGAGGCTGTGGTAGAGCTTCTTTGAGAGTAACTACCAGTAGTAACTCATCCAATGATAAATAGTTATTGTTGCTTTGACATCTATGGTCAAAAAATAGTTGTAGTCTAGTCTCTGGAGTAGCAGATCTGCACTCCAGAGTTTCTAAAAATTCTTTTTAGCTTCTTCAAAAAAAAAAAAAAAAAAAAAAAGAGAAAAACTTTAGCAGGAAGCTGTAGATTTCTATTCACGCTGCTATCTGTCTCCTCGCCGTTGTAGATCTCATCGGCGACCTCTGCGAGAATGATCGGAATCTCATCGGGCACTCTCCAACGTGCAATTCGGTGGCCAGAGGATGTCCTAATCCAGATCTACTGCAAAGGCCGTTTGGGTATCTTGGTTTCAGAAAGTATCGCACCTTTTTTTTTCCCCAAAATATAATATCCAAAGAAGCTTATGAGAGAATTAGTTTGAACTACTTGGTTCAATTTAATCCGTGAACATGCAAAACTGGAAAATGGGTGTTAGTGAGAAAACTAAAGAACGAAGAGAGAGAAAGAAAAGAGAGATAGTGTCTTGAGTCTAGAGAGAGAGTGTGTGTGTGAAAATTGGAAAGAGGAGATGACAAAAAGATTTTAAAACTCTTTTTATGGAGTGAAGATGGAAGGAAAATGCTGGGGTTTTGGCTGGGCCCAGGGAAGATGGAAGTGGAAACGAATATGCAAATGGGTTTGGCTGGGTATGTGAGTTTTTGGTGACTTTGTGGATGAAGACGAAGAACATCAAGTTTTTGCCTTTTTCAGATTTTTTTTTTATTTAATTTCTAAGTCTATAATACCATGAGCTAATATATATTGTAGTTATCATAAACGAGCTAGACGATTATATCTTGATGGCCCAAAAATAAACTTTATCGATAGTTACTCTCAAAAATTTTTTACAACGAACTCTCCCTTTTATATCCTGCATTTTGCTTTTATTTAGGAAAAATATTGTGCATTTTGAATTCTTTATTTTTTTATCATTATAATATATGTAATACATATATCAATATTTTTTTTCTTGATCAATACTTATTTTGATCTAAAAAAAACATAAATACCCTCAAAATTAAACTTAGTAAATAATTTAAAAAATCTAAACTAAGGATATTTTGGACATTTTAAGATCCAAATAAAGAGTTAACCGATAAAATATAAAGATTTAATACATAAAAAAATAGAATGGTGTAAAAATACATGATTTTAAAATGTAGGGTATACTTTTTGAGTAAAAGAAAAATATATAATACAAAAGGTGAACAATCTAAACTTTAGTTTTTTTAAGGGTGTTTTTGGGTATGTTGAGGTCAAATTGTAAGTGTTGACCTAAAAAAAGTACAGATTAGTATACTAACTGAAATCTAAAAGTATTAAAAGGTAAAACTTCAAAATACAAGTTATGCTTTCTGAATAAAAGCAAAAGCAAAATATAAGGTAGAGAAACGAAAATAGCCCTAATATTTTTATTTTTTGTTAGAAAACTTTGAAATCATTATGACTTCAAAAACTCTTTTTAAATATGTGGTTCGCAACATTTATTGAAACACTACAGGTTTTGCTTCTCTTCTTGTATTGATTAAAAGCAAAAGTTTTGTCAAATAAGCCTCTACCGTGTGTTTGGTTAGAGGGAAAGAGGGAAGGAGAGGAGTGGAGGGAGAGGGGTGAGGGGAGAGTCCACTTTCATTGTTTGGTTGGAAGGAAACGAGGAGGGAGAGGAAAGGTGGAGGAATCTCTCCTTTTGGGCCTACCATAATACCTCTTTCCATCAATAGAAGGATGCACACTCTCCTTCTCATTTTCAACTAAATAGATAATTTTGTCCTTAATTTTCTTTTCTTTTTTAAAATGAACAATATAGTAATTAACTAAAAAACTATCATCCATCATTTTAATTCTTTCTCCCTCTTATCAAATAACATGATAGATTTATACAATCCTCTCCATTCTTCACATTCTCCATCCTTCCAACTCTCTCCATCCCTCCTACCAAACATAGCTTTAATCTAATTCTACTCGGAGGATGTGTCTAGTTCACACTAACCATCATGGTTCCAATGCTGTACGTCACATTAGTCGGGTAATAGACAAAGACCGTCGAGTATCAAACTAGTGAACATCCTTAGACAAACGAGTGAAAAGTGCCCTTATCACTACACGAGCCCCTTGGTGGTTAAAACTATATATGGATACAAGTTTCATACACGGGGACTTAAAACATGCATTGAAATGGGAAAATAATGTGTTCCGAAGACATCCCAAATGCTGAGAACATGAAATCTAGGCAGTACTACGAACTAGCCAAGAATATTTCATTTCTCTTGGAATATATTTCATATAACTCCAAACTCTTCATTGTAATTCAAAGACCAAAAGTAAAGGCTTCCTTTTTATTCTTTCCACTATGGATAAAACTTAGCCAAGCTTACTCATCAAGATATATAACTTCTACGGAAAAATAATCGCAACCACTTGGAAATCTCCTCCTCGTCAGAAAGCTTTCTAATTCCGCCGTATAACGTGTCTACGCCGTTCCCTTCTCCAGGATTGTGCTTTCGACTTAACATCGTTCGCCTCCACATTGAGCCGGGAGGGTACTGGTTGAACTCCACTACTATTGTATCTGCTAACAAAAACCTCCTTGTGAGATGACTAAAATATTGTAGCAATGGAGAACAAACAAAACCCAAGAAATTAAACAGATATGAAAAACAATAAGAGCCGAATGAAATGATACAACTCAAAAAGGATGGAGAGAAAAATCCAGACGCTAAAACGACAAATATATCTTGGTCATTTTGCGGAATGGTGAGATTATTTGTTAGCTTAGACAATGTATTGGGTTCGAGTTAATCTCACAATAAGGTAATATATGAGCAATCTATTTTGTGAGGAGTTTATGTCATGCGGAGATGTCTCGTCTCTCGGGAGTTTTGCCCTCTATCCTGATGTCTATTTTTTTAGTATAAAAAAACAAAGGGAAAACCAGAAATACATCAAATTTAGCTTAGATTAGTTTGTAGGAAATGAAGACTCTAGTTATGACTTTTCCTCTGTAGGATAGAAGATATAATTAGAGTATATTTCATATCCACAGAGAAACAATTTAAAAAGACATATTCTTATAAAATAAAAATAAAGAAGTATATCTAATATAAATCCCATTGTTAATTGGCAAGGTAATTTTCAATTTTTGGCTGGATTCCCAAGAAAAAAAAAAAGCAGCAAACTAACCAACCAACAAAAATTCAAACTAGTCTTGTTCGTTCGTAGACTACTAGAATTCTTGCCGGCAATGTCTGCACAAATTCCATCCATATCGCAAACGACAAACAAAAAGAAGAAGAAACCAGAGAAGTACAAAATCTAAAATGATAATCTTAAGTACCACTGTCATGGCAACGACAATGATTCATATTCCCATCGCATTGTTCCAAGTGACCAACAACAGCATACCACCAACCTATACAATGCAATTTCAGAAGATGAGGGCAATCTGACACCATTTAAAGTCGGAGGTCTAAAAGTATATCAATCAAGATTGAGAGAAAATAAAACCATAAGGACACTTTTCGTGACTTTTCCACTGGATCTCAATATGGTCGCCGGGTTTTAAGTCATGTAAACAATCAGACACATGTGGCATAAATGGAGGTGTGTCTACTGGTGGTGCTCGTATCCTTTCCCACTTTACATTTTCCTCCGTTGTCCCCCGAACTTGAGAAGGATACCTGCAGTACAGAACATACACCAAACTCATGGTACGGGCCCGAACATAGATAAAATAAAAATTATTGGTTACGACAAGTGAGATCAGAAACCAACGCAAAAATGATACAGAAACTGTCATTTTTCACTATCGGTGTTGATTCTTTTAGTGATATTAACATATTAGTTTAGCAGTTCTCTTAAAAGCTAAAGCTATTGGAAGGTGGGTCAATAATAGTGTTATATTTCAACACTCCACCTCACGTGCAGGCCAGACAATAGGCAAACGTGTGAACAAATATTGATTAAAAAGTTCCAACAAAAATATTTTAGAGGAAGCCTGAAATATGCTCAACACACATATAATAATAAAGAGGTCATATAAAGAGTGCAATTACAAACTCAGGGATTCCCTGTTTTGATACTATCTTAACAAAAAAGGAAGATGATCATGACACCACATTTTTCATCTCTTATTATTCATCATCAATAAAAGCTACAATTTATAGAAACACGGAATTAACTATCTTAGGAAACTAATTTATAACTAATGATTGAGAAATTAGGAAACTAATTAGAAAACTATTTTAGGAAACACAATCTCATCTCAATCAAATAAATATTCTAAATCTGAAAATAATCACCAAATTCCAACAGGGTAGTGTTTGGTGGGCATCTGAATGAAGTTCGAGGTGAATGATATGGCATGACACCCAAAAAAAAAAAATGATTTAGGATATACGAATGTCCTCATTGAGAGTTTCTGCTATCTTAATTGATCGTACTACTGAAAAATTATCCTACGGATAGTTTCCTACCATAGAAATCTCTACCACAAAAGCATGACATAATAAGCATGTACAAATAAATGAGTCGTTCCATGGCTGACAGACTGAATTTTTAAGCCAACATGGCACGGCAAATAGGACCATCTGACCTAAGAATTTGGGATGGACGGCACGAAATGACACAAAGTTTACATAACCAGATTCTTCTATATCACTACTTTCTCGTCACACACCAAAGACGGATCGGTAAAATCTCAAGGAAGTATTTTTCATGACCAATGTCGATCTTCCCCTACCTTGCTCGGAAGGTGTCAGTTCGGTAATCATAGCTAACTTGAGCATCATTACATAATAGAACAACTCCAGTAAAACCAGTCTGCATCAAGAAAAGAAGCAAATTACATTAATGGTCGCTTTTTTGAACAAGAAAATAGTAGTATGGTACAAAGAAACTAGAGTGTTGTAGGACAATTACGTCTCCGTGGTAGACCTGGGCAGGGAACCAGAACTTGCCACTCTCAAGAGCAAGATACAAAGCCTTGACCATACTAGCCGGTAAAGTAGAACCCGCCTTGCAACTCTTTTCTAGTTTTGGCTTAATCGCTGAAAATTGCGGTGCATTGCAGGGAGAGTGGAACAATCCCTTTCTCCATCTCCAATAAGACAAGTTTGGTCTCGCCGTATGACAGTATTGCCATTCTTGATAAGCAAGATCGCCGATCCATTTCCGGTACGCAGCATCACCAATAATTTTACCCCATTTCTGTGTCAAGTGTTTCTCCCATAAATGGTAACAACAACTACACATATCCCTGAAAAAGGAACAAACTCTTATCATGTTGCACAAATCGGTCGGCGAAAGCCGCTCCAAAATGCACTCCAAGATCTGTTCAGGCAAATCCAGAAGGGAAGTTTTGTTCTCTTCATGACTCATTTTTTTTGCATTTGAACTAGAAGCCATCCTTTTAAATGATAGGGAAATCTTCCACAGTGTAAAATGAAGAGTAAGAGATCAACTGCAAAATTTCGACAGATTGTTGAAGCTTGGCTTTATAACTTCCACCAGACTCCATTACCTTTTATATCACAGGAAAAAGACAAATTAAGGCCCTCGAGAGTTGGGCTTGTCGCTGATGCTTCCAATGCCGTTTTACATTGTTTTCTTCTCCATTAGGTTTAAAAAAAAATTCTCATGATCTCCACATATAGAGTTTCAATTGTACATGAGTCTATATAATATGAGCAAATTCTGTTTATAGGAAATCTTGAGTCACAAGAAATTCAAATTTAATAACCGTATAATAATAACTGATCATAAAAGAATTTGGATCGGTGATTACCGCTAATAAAAATACGAGCATAATCATCATAAATAAGAAATAAAAACTAATAAAAATAATAATAATATCAAAATTTTTAGAGATTCACTCTAAAATGAGCTAATCCTCTATATCTGGAGTTTATCACTATGTATGACAGTAAAAATAATAGTGAGTACAAGAGAATAGAGGGGGTGAGAGTGATCTCCTTCTTTTTTTATGAACTTGATGTCCTATTTATTGAGAAATGCCAACTATTGAAGTTGGTGGGGTTGAATCTACTACTTTTGTTTTGTTTTCTTTTTCGATTTTTTTTTTAGATAGGTTGAATCCACTACTTGAAATAGTGGGGTTGTATCCACTTTTGAGTTAGTAGAGTTGAACCCATTTTCCTAAATATATAAGAGTTGATAATCCATTTTAGTTATAGGTATTAATTCTTATATTGTCATGATTTCTTGATTGTCCAATACTTGACATGTGGAGGGCTAACATTGAAGGACGAAGTCCAACACCTACAGATATTTTATCTCAAAAGGTATAATTGTCCTTGACATCATGTTACCATCAACGAGACTCTTGAAAGGAACGAAAACAAATGAGATACATTTTTTTGTCCTCCTTTTGGAGAGGGAAACAATATGACGTTATTAGGACCTTTTTGTTTTTTGTTTTTTTTTTAATAATTATTTATAATAATTTTTTCTTTCTTTCTTTTTACGTCAATGATGCTGCTGGAAAGTGTGCTAAAGGGAAAAAACAACTAAAGGTGTTTAGTAAACTGTAATTTTAAAAGTGTTGTTACTTAAAAAATCTGTACGGTAGTATTTGTAGTAAACATGAGACTAATTGCTATCTGTATATAATATGTTCAAGCATTCCTCTTTACTTGGGTTATCTTCCGTTGATGCGCCTGTTCTTTTGGTGGAATATCTCTTTATACCGACGATAGACAATTGAATATGATGCAGGAATGCTATTATAAAGATCAAAGTATTTTAATAATGTTATTATTATAATCAATTTTGTTCAAGAGATTAATCTCATCTTAATTTCCCTTAATTAACCAATATAATTTTTTTGAGGATTTAAGTAATTTTAAGAAAATATAGTTCGACCTATTGACTTTTAGGTGCATGATAGATTTCCCCAGTCAAATAAATGTGTCCAATTTGGAGAAAAACATGATAGACAGGGCTCTCCAAGCGCGTTAAAAATTCGTCCTAGCGTCACTCCGCCGGCTGGAACACTTAAAGAAGATCCTGTGTCAATCACTTCCATTCCTCTCATTAAACCATCTGTAGAACTCATAACTACAGCTCTAACTCGATTATTTCCTAATAATTGCTGTTGAAATGAACTCATCTCATTCGTCGACTCTCTCTATGCACTCATCTCATTCGTCGACTCTCTCTATGCGATACTAAAATTTATATCAAATATCAGTTATATTACATTACAATGAGCCTATTCTGCGTTTTTTATTTGTGATTCCGTACAATAACAATGGGTTGAGCCAAGATATGTTGTTCCTTGGTGCCTGTTTCTATTATTGTACCTCAATAACAATTTGCCACATCATCTTAACTCAACCTTAGACATAATCCGTGGAAATTGAAACTAATAGAGTTAAATATAAGACTTTTTTTTTATTCAACTCTTGTGTCCTTTTATTTTTATCTCATTCACGTCCCTTTAATAATATCATGACACGTTTATTAAAAATGCATATTTAATTATAATATCTTATCAAATCAATAAAAATATTATGTTAGTTATATACGTGTCATATTATTATTGAATCGACATGAATGGAGACACAAATAAGGAGACATATGAAGTAAACTCCCTTTTTTTCCCACTTCTTGCTGAGAATGACAATTCTCCTCTGCCCAGCGGCACAATTCCTTGAATCCATATCTATTGGAGATGTCTCCGCTTGTCCGTCCTTAAGGCTACTCTACTTTTTTTTTCTTTTTTTTTTTTTTTTCAGATTTTTTATCTTTCATCATTGGAATTCTTTGCAATTCCTTGGGCCAAAAGGCCTTCTTCCTAATTTTCTCTCAAAAAATACAAAAGGGTTTGTTTTTATTCTGGAGGAAAAAAAAAAAAAAAACAATGCGTTTTTCTTCCTTTCGAAAAGGGGAATAGAAATGGATATAGTTTGAAAAACGGAATGGGATGCTCTTATTTCCAAATCTAAACCCGAGTAAAAGTTTTTTCTTCAAAGTTTGAAACATGAAAGCATACCGAAAGAGCAGCGATTTGCTGTAAGTTGGTTTCCAGGGTTTTTTTTTTTTTGTGTGTCTCGTTTCCAGCTACATGTGTGGCAGAAAAGATGGAATATTTGCTAAAATGATAACTTCAAAATTTGAAATCAACAACATGATCTTCTTTCATTTTAACATAGGAACGACTGTCAATCCCGGTCATTTCTGGTCATTCCAAAATCATTTTGCTAATAAAATTTTTTTTTTGAAGAATATGTAACAAAAAAAAAAAAGAAAGTGTTTGAGGCATTTTGCTAAGAGTAATTGGCCTAAATAATCCCTGAACTCTTTAAAAGGTAACGGTTTGATCTTTTTTTTTTTTTTTTTTTTTTTTTCGTGATGACCCTAAACTCCTATTTTCTTTGTCATTTTAGTCTTTTCCATCTGGTTCCGTTAAAAAAACTCGCGAAATAGTCACATGAGAAGCACATTTTGTGCTTTTTAAAGGAAAATAACCCTAAAAAGATGAAAAACCCTTATTCATATCAATTAAAAACAAATTTAAAAACCCAGCCCCCCCTCTCTATCTCCTCCCTTCCCTCCTTCTCTTCCACAGGTCCAACGCCAGACCCCCTAGATCCAATTCCGGACGAACCTAGGCCCCCCCCTACCATCCTCTCCCCTCGTAGCGATGAACAACGAATCCAGGCAACCCGCACCCCCCTCTCTCTTTCTTCCCTTCCCTCCCTTTCTCCCATAGGTCCGATGTTGGACCCCCCCCCTCCAAATCCAACACTGGAAGATCCCAAGCTTCCTAGATTCGACGTCGAACGAACCTAGGCTCCCCTCCTCCCCGCTCCCTCTCTCCCGGCGTGTCGTATGACAAACCCAGGCCTCCCACGTCCCCCAACCCGGATTCAAACAAAATCTCCCCCCCCCCCCCCCCCCCCCCGCCCCCCGTCCCCTAACGTGACGAACCAAGGCCCGATGCCCACCAGTGTGGCGGCCCCAGACCCACCAGTTCTGTCTTCGGTATGCCGCCGCTAGACCCTCGAAGCCATTCGAGAGAGAGAGAGATGAGAGAGACTCAAAGAGAAAATAGAGAGAGAAGAAATTTTAGGTTTTTCTGTTATTTTTGTTTTTGAGGTTTTTTTTTTTAAATTTTTGTTAAATTAAATTTTTTGTTAGATTACTAAAATTCTCTCTTATGTTAGATCACATGCATTGTGTATGATGAATTATGTTAGAAATTTAACAAATTTGGATGGAAAGAACTAAAAATGGCCAAGAAAATAGGAGTTCAGGGTCGTCTCGGATTAAAAAAAAAAAAAAAAAAACAGAGACCAAAGCATCACACTCTAAAAAATTCAGGGATTGTTTGAGCCAATTACTCTTTTGCTAATTGACTAGAAAAACCCAAATTTTTTTTTTAAGATTTATTAAATGTTAATACAAGTGATCTGGCTAGAGGCACAAAGGACAAGAACAAGGCTACCATATTTAACTCTGTTAGTTTGGTTTTTCACTAATTATACTTATATACTAAAGGAGAGGGGGATTTTAGTGTTCTTTCTACAGTACCGAATAGTGCCTTTTGTTTTTTTTTTTGTTTTTTTTTATTTCTACTGTTTTTGCTACAGTATTATACAGTAATGTACAATACTTTTGCTACAGTGATGTACAATATTTGTTTTTTCTACAATAAAATGACGATTTTACCCCTATCCCATGTGCTAATTTTGGCTTATCTACAGTAGAAGGATGGTTTTGTCCTCACATATTTTACTGTTTTTTTCTACAGTGCAGAGTCTTTTTTGCCCCTCTGATTTAGTTGGTTTTCCTCCATATACAGTGGGTTGACCTTTTTACCCCTATTATGAAGAAATTGCCGGCTGCCCGTACATTATAATTACTTACTGCTGCCCGCATAGTATGATTACCGTTTTACCCCTCATTTTTAGTTGCTTTTCTCTTTCCTATAATGTGTTGTCGGTTTTACCCCTATTTGGAGTTTTTTTTTTCCTTAATAATGTTTTTGCCATTTTTTTTGGACTCTAAATTTTAGACATTAAATTTCGATTTATTGTTGTATTGTGTTTTTGCTCACTTTGTCTTTTTTTTTTTTTTTTTTTTTTTAGATTTTTAAATGATTTTTTACTTTAAATTTTTTATCTTTATTTCGGGTTTTTTTCCTAGGTTTTTTTTTTTTTTTTTTTTTTTTTTTTTTTGTCTTTTTTTGTTTCTTTTGTTCTATTTTTTAAAGACCCCTTTTTTTTTAAGGATTCTGCATGCATTTTTTTTTTGTTTTTGTTTTTGTTTGTTTTGTTTTATATTTTAAAAATCTTTTTTTTAAACGTTTTTGCATGTATATAACCTGATAAAAATTTGTTTTTTGGTTTTTTTTTTTTAAAAATAGTAAAAAAAGGAGAAAATAAGATATATATTTTATTTTGTTATAATTTTTTTTGTTAGGGTTAGTTTTTTCTGGTTCTTTTGAGTCTAAAGATTTTTGTTATTTTTTTTGTTTTTTGTTTTTATTTTTGTTTTAATTTTTTTTCTTTAAATGAGTATGACTACAGAAGAATTTTTTATTTTTTATTATTTTTGCTTTTGTTTTCGTTTTTATTATTGTTAGTACTATTATTATAATTATAATATTTATCTTAACCAACTGTTTTATTATATAATACTCAGTTTATTTATTTATTTTTTTCTTCCTTCTCCGTGTATTAAACTTGTTATGTCTATAGTGGAGTTAAGGTAATATGACAGATTGTTATTCGGCCGGGAGGGGGGGCCATCAACAGAGACAGCCACCAAGGGAACCCGATCTTAACCAGTTTTACTTTTATTTTTAAAACTCAAATTAGTGTAAATATTTCGAAAGTAATAATTACACATGTTTTGAAATACGTCCAGTCCTTTTTTTTTTTTTTTTTTTCTTTTAGGGTAAATTACTCTTTAGTTCTTAAACTCTTAATATTGTGCAATTTTAGTCCCTGAACTTTACTTTTTGTAGCAGGAATGTCCCAAAACTTTTAAAATATTACTATAATAGTCATTTTTATTAGTTTTTGAACGAAATCTGTTAGTAATTTGACCAAAAAGTGAAGCTAACTTCGGATTCCATTAAAAAAAAAATGAAAAAGACTACTGTAATTACATTTTTAATAGTTTATGATCATTCCAGCTATGAAAAGGAATGTCCCTTAAACTATTAAAATGTTATTACAATAGTTATTTTGTTAATTTTTAAATGAAATATGTTCGTAATTTGGTAAAAAAGTAATGTTAACTAATAGATTCCGTTCAAAAATTAACATGAAGGACTATTGTAGTAATATTTTAAAAGTTTAGGGACATTTTAGCTACAAAAAAACTTCGGGGACCAAAGTTGTGCAAAGTTGAAAGTTTAAAAACCAACCTAGCAATTTACCCTATTTTTTAAGAATCAAATTCTTTATTACCTGTTTTGTCCTTTTTTTATATTTTAAGAAATTTTCTTATTTTTATTTTTTATTGATATGTATTTTTCAATTTTTATTCGGTTGACCGCATCATTGACCCTCTCTATGTAACAAGGAGTGTCAGTGGCAAGAGTCATCGTGCAAAAGCCCTCGAATACCTGATAAATACTCGATTTACTTAATAAATACCGTATTTACAGGTAAATACCATACTTGTCATGGTAACTGGAAATACAAAAAAAAAATAAAAATAAATAAATAAATAAATAAATAAAACATGCAGACAAACGATTTATCTAGTAACTACTGATTTACTAAGTAAATAACAAGTTAATTAGATACTGAACTTAGCATAGAAACTATAGTATTAATTAACAAGTTAATTAAAGTTAATTAGATACTGAATTTAGCATAGAAACTATAGTATTAATTAACAAGTTAATTAAATTTTAATCTGGTAAACATAATATTGCAAAAGAAAAAAATTGAAAAAGATTGTAAATAAAGGATTTTTAAAATAAATTTTAGCATAAATTGCTCAGTGAGTCTCTAAACTTTTAAGTTTCTATAACTTTGGTACTTGATCTTTTTTTCATGGCTGTTTTGCCATTAAACTATTAAAATATTACTCTAATAGTCATTTCTGTTACTATGTAGACGGAATCTCTTAGTAACTTAGTTAAAAACTGATGCTAATTAACTGATTTTGTCAAAAATTAACTGAAAATGACCACTGTAATAATGCTTTTATATTTTAGGGGTCTTTTCTTCGCAGTTGCAATGTTTTTAAACTATTAAAATGTTGATACAATAATCATTTCTGTTAATTGTTGGACGAAATCCGATAGTAGTTTGATCAAAAGGTGATACTAGCTAACTAACGGATTCTGTCTAAAATTTAACGGAAAATACTATTACAACAACATTTTAATAGTTTAAGTGAATTCTAGCTATGAAAAAAGAATCAAGGACAAAAAATGCGCAAACTTAAAAATCTGGAGACCAACCTAGCTATTTAGATTTACTAGTTAAAAATAATATGTGATTGTTATTCAATTTACCCAGTAAATACTTTAATTACGTAGTAAATCCATTATTTACTTAATAAATCTATTCTCCTCCAGTCATTTTGTTTGTTTGTTTGTTTGTTTTGAATAGTCGGTCGGTCGGTCGGTTTGTTTGCACCAACGAAAAAAGTACTATTCCACCATAACTGATTCACTGAATGTTTGATACAAATTAATTGAGTACTTAATAGTGTTGTTTCATACACAGGAACTTAAATCATGCATGAAAATGGGAAACAAATCCCAAATTCTGTGAACAAGAAACATAGATATGGACCGGAATAAGATCCCGTTAGAGAAAGGTCCTCTCAGTGCTCTAACGGCCACACCGGTCTCCACGTTTGAAAAAAAAACAGGGGTTAGAGGGATCAAAAACAGCTAATTCATATAGAGCTATCGAACCGGCAGCAACTACATTTATTTTTATGTTATTTGCACTGAAGTTATGGAAGAAAGTTTTGACAATCTTACACTTCTAGAAATTTAACTAATTTGGAAAATAGCTCAACCACTTGCAAACTTGGTAAGGATTAGAATCAGACTCATGAGGCGTAAATGGAGGCGTGTCAACTGGTGGAGCTCGTATGCTATCCCACATTAATTTTGCCTCTGTTGTACCCCATACTTGAGAAGGATACCTGCAATACGGAATCGAATTCAGACTCTTGAGTTCAAGAAGAGTTCCTTCAGTCCTAATGGGCGTGAGTGAACTATAAATGAAACGAAAACAACGATTAAAGTCCTAAAAAGTGACGATTATTGTGGTAATCAAACAGGTCTTTGAGACTTCAATTCAAAGAGCTAAGCCTACGTTTGATATGTCATTTCATTTTGAATTAAATTGCACTTTACGGCTGGTTTTTTGTTTTTTGTTTTGTTTTCTGAAAAAGTCAATAGAAATTATAATTAGTTTTTAAAAAGTCAACCAACTTTAAGTTAAAAATTCCATTTCATTTCAAACTCAACTCGAACGCCAAACGTACCTTAAAAGTTGTTCTATAATTGGAAATGTCAATATGGGTTTTGTTTGGTGGGTTGACATGGATGAATTTCTATGCCCATGATACGAGCACGACATAAATTAAAAATGTTTTGGAGAGGAGGATGCCATGACATATACTAGGAAACTTATTAAAGGCAAATTAAACCTTAAAATTCAAGGCTCAGGTGATCAGGTAAATACCAACATAATTAGGAATACTGCACAAGCACGCGGGCATAAAAGATAGATTATGTACCGTACCATGGCTGACATTTTGAATTTTAATTTGTGCAGATATTACACGAAAAAATCACTCGTCCCATTACCTTTCCCGAAAGCTGTCAGTCTGGTAATCATACCTAACTTGAGTATCTTTACAGAACAACATGACTCCAGCATAACCACTCTGCATCCGAAAACGGATCATGAAGGGCTCATGGCAATATCCCAACACAAAGAAGAAAGCAAACTACAATAATGTTTGTGAAATTAGAGAGATGTGGAACAATTACCATTGTATGGTAGACCTGGACTGGGAACCAGAACTTGCCGCTCTCAAGAGAGAGATAGAAAGCCTTAACCGAACCGGCTGGTAAACTAGTAGAACACACCTTGTAACTTGTTTCCGGTTTTGGCCTACTTGCTAAAGATCGCGGTTCATCTTGAGGACAATTGAACAATCCCATTCTCCTGTTTTGATAAGAGAACTTTGGTCTAGTCCATAAGGCTACATGAGACTGCCATTCTCGGTACGCAGGATCGCCGATCCATTTTCGGTACGCAGCATCACCAATCACTTTACCCCATTTTCGCGTCAAGTGTTGCTCCCATAAATGGTCACTAGCACATATTTCCCTGAAAAAGGAACAAACTTCTATGATGTTGCACAAGTCGGCTGGCAAAAGCCGCTCAAAAATGCACTCCAAGATCCGTTCAGGCAAATCTAGAAGGGTGTTTGTATTCT
The DNA here is from genome assembly GCA_008635985.1 of Ficus erecta. Lineage (NCBI taxonomy): Eukaryota > Viridiplantae > Streptophyta > Magnoliopsida > Rosales > Moraceae > Ficus > Ficus erecta. The sequence continues at coordinate 224,890 of BKCH01002132.1, forward strand.
CTTTATCCTTCACATTCTCAACACTCGAACAAGAAGCTTTCCTTTTCGACGATAGATACATCTTTCACGGTGTGAGAAGAAGAGATAGAATTGCAAATTTCAAACTGATTGTAGAACCTTTGCCTAACTTCCACCAAACTCCAATACCTTTAAAATTGCTGCAAAATGACGGAACAGATCATTGCGGACCATTTACGTCGATTAATATCGTTCAATGTTGACATGAATTTATTTATTTATTTTTTTTTTCATCACAAGAAAAGTATAATATTAGGCACTGATGCTTCCAATGCCGTTTCATTTTGTTTTTCTCTTCATTGTTTTAAATTCTCATGGCCTCTATATAGTTCTTCATTATAATATATATATGTGTATGTGTGTGTGTGTGTGTATTATAGCAGGAAATTCTGATATTATCTAGGGAGTTCCTCCCAAGAGGAAGAGTCAGTTCTTTAGATATTGTTATCATCAATGCAGTGTTTTGGAAGGAACGAAGCTATGGAGAATCTTTTTGTAAAAAATATTATATTGGTGTCAACACAGATCATCTATGGCATTTCGTGGGTATTTCTTAGTCCCAAGATTTAACACATCTATTACTTCAGAATCACTACGTCCAATATGACATTTACCTACATGGTAAGGATGACTTACCATGTTGAGATTCATAATTGTGGGGTTTTTTTTTTTTTTTTTTTTTTTTTTTGGAGATTCGAATTATACATCTTAAGATGGATTCAGGTGTGAAATTACTGTCAAATTATGTCTGCAATCACAAGTCATTTCCCTATTAATCACAAGTATTCTTTTTAATACATAAAACTCGTTTACATAAGCTCATTTAGATTGTAATGATTCGACTTAAGTCCTATTACTTAATATACATAGACTTACTGAAATGTACTTAACTTTAAAAAACTTGAAAATTTAGAAATATGTATATATTTTTATTCTTTACGATAATATAAATGTAGTTAAATCTATCATGATTAAAACTTGTTCGCACTAATTTTCATTCATAAATAACTTGACTCTTACAAGCATATTTCTTACTTTATATATATAACTTAACTTACATATATCATATAAAAAAACCCTATCCTTAATTATAACATAAATCTTGAACTAACATAATTTTAACATATTACAAAATTCATATTAATAATAAAAAAAGAGGCGGAAAAATTAGAGTGGTTATATCCAACACCGCCCCTTCACGCAGGCTCCATCGCCCGCAATACTCACCAGGTCGGGATGCAGGTTTCTTATCCGGAATTGGGCCTACAAAGTCCAACTCCAGTTTTTAATGGTTTTTCAAGGACTTACTCTAAAAACAATTTTCCTTATGGCTAATAGATCCAAAACGCAATTTTATACGTCCAAAAAAGAAATAATTACTCAAAAAAAAAAAATCTATTTTTAGAGTCTTATTTTAAAATATGTCAATTTTTTAATAATATTATGTACATATTTATTTTTTAAGAAATAAATATTTGTAATACCTATTTTGTCATTTTACTATAATTGACATTTTTTTCATTTTTATATAGATTCTTTTATTTTCTTTTATTTTTTATTTTTTATTTTAATGGTGAATATTTTTTATTGATAAATGTGAATTACCTTTAATAAATAAAAATCAGTTATAAAAATCAAATTAATTATAATAAGTATAAAATATTTACTATAAAAATGATGGTTCATACTCAATAATAAACACAACACAAAATATTAACAATAAAAATGAATGAAATTAAAATATTCATACTTTTTATATAACATAAAAATAAATTCTTTATGAAAAAAACCTATTTATTTATGTAATCCGCTATAAATTATATGGTTGTCATTTATGTCTTAACTGAACAAATTGAAGAATAACATAATAAATGGTATCAAATTCTTTATAAAAAAAACTATTATTTATATAAATTAGTAGACATGAAATCGAATGTATCTTTATGATAATGACTGATTCATCGTAAAAAGATTTTTTTTTTGAGATTTTTTATTTTCTTTATTTAGCTTCTTCTCATTAAATGTGAAATCTGATTTTGAGAAAATATTCTCTTTTTTGGTTCATTATGAATATTTACATCTTAATTGCAATAAATCAAAAAAATTGCAAAATTTTCTTTATATCAATTATTTTTTCAATGTCATTAAATCAACTTTAATCCTATTTGGTAAAAATATTATATTCCTTTTTTGGTTTTTTTTTTTTGGTTTCCTTTTTTGTAATTTCTTTATTTATTAATTTCTCCATTCTTTATGAAGGGTAACATTGTCTTTATAATTATTCTTTTAGACGTTTATGTAAATAAAAAGAAAAATGAACATATTTCAAATCAATACCTCTAATTTGAACATTTATGTAAAATAATTACACAAATAGTCTATTTTTAGAGTCCCATTTTAAAATATGTCCACTTTTAGATAATATTATGTAAATGTCCATTTAAAAAAAAATTTACTTGTAGTACCTTTTTTGCCCTTTTACTATTTTTAACATCATTTTCTTTCACTATGATTCATATTTTTTTTTCCCTATTTATTCATCATTACTGTATCTTTTATCTTAATGACTAGCTCTTTATTATAGTGATGACTTATTAGTATAATTAAGGTTTTTTATAAACATATTTATTAAATATGATTAGATTTCTTAGAATAGTTTAATATAATTACAACACAATTAACTTCAAGGTAGCATCTTAGACTTCAACATATATGTACATAGTTATTAAATTTTTTTTGAGAGGAAAAATATATACAAATTTATAAAAAAAAATTATATATATATTATTTGGATTTATGGATTGTGCAGATTGAGAAATCCTCAATCCGTAACCCAATCCGTAACATTTGGATTAGAAAAATCTTAATCCGTAATCACTCAATCCAATCCAATCCGACGGATAGGATTGGATTGAATGGATTAATTGATTAGCCGATTTGCTAAATACCCCAATAAATAGTATTTTTCCTATATGTTTTATACTTGGTCACCAAGTTTCCATACTATCGACATATATACAATGTTTTTCTCTATCTGCTCTCTACTTATATTGTTAAAATCCCACATTTTAATCTCCTCATGTTGTTATAAGAATACTGTGTATAATGATTAAACATCATCATACCATGCCTTATATCAATTGGTCACATTATTTTTACTTTAATCAAAATTTTGTGACGTAAAAATTAAATTGTCACAGCATGAAAGTACATACTTAATCTTATATCATTTGGTCACATTATTTTAATCAAGATATCGTAACATTAAACTATGTGACATACAATTAAATCGTCACATCATGAGAACATGTATTTGGTCTTCTTATGAATTTTATCAATTAGTCAAATTATTTTTCATTTTTATTGAAAACTAGGAATTGATTGCACGTGCAAGGAATGTGCGTTAATGTGAGATATTAATTTACTATAACAATCTATAATTGGTCAACATAGGAATAGAAATGAATTGCTTCTAAGTTTCTGAACTTTGTGGATCCTTTAGTGGCTGAAGTGGTTGGTATTCGTTCGTGAGTAAATTATCTTACCTTTTTACATACTTTACCGTTACATCCTTTCAAATTCATTGAATATCTTTTTCTTCCTTTAATTGTATTGTCTAATTTCTTGTCGTTCGACATCCATCTTATTCATTTATATCAATATCATTTGTCTACAAGGAAACAAAATTTTAAATAAAAGAAAATTAAATGAATACCCATAGCTTCCAAAGCCATATTTTGTTGGCCAACACAGTGTGAAAAAGTTATTATTGTTATTATTTTTTTTTTAATCTATCTCAGATCCACTTTTATGGTCCTTTTGGTGAAATATCTTAAACTCAAATTTTTCATCTCAGTTTTTGTCTTTTTCTGAAAAGTCAACAAAGATTATAATTAGTTTTTAAAAAGTCAACCAACTCAAACTTAAAAATTTCAACTCAAACTGTTTCACCAAATAAAACCTTAGTCTTTCACTCTCTCTTTTCATATCGTTTTATGTCACACATATCCTCCAAATGTCTCTCATCTTTCCCTTGATGTTTCTCCATCTCTCTCGTGGGGTAACTCTTTCCACGATTGAGACCCTTTTTTTTCATGTGGATCAGTCTCTGTCTCACATTTTTTTTATCCCCTTTTTATCTGTGAATTCAAATGTATATCTCTCTGTTTTGTCTCTCCATTTCTGTTTCATCTCTATTTGGATGTTGAGTTTCTATTGCTTCTACATTGCGTTAGACTATTCATGTCAATTAATAGTCTACCTGACTTTTCTCTTCAAGGCATTTTTATTTTTAAGGATCAATTTTCTCTAAGATACAATTTATTTATTTATTTATTAAAGAAGAGGTCAAAGCTCCTGCAATATTAATTCAAAAATTGCCTTGAATGTCTTCATCATTATCCTCATCTCCATAGCAAAAAAAAAAAAAAAAAGGGATGGAACACAATACAAGAGAAAGAAAGAAAGGGAAAAAAAAAAAAAAAAAAAAAAAAAAAGGAGGGGTTGGGGTTGGGCAAAGTTCCAGTATAAAATTAACTTTGTGAATTTTTGCAGCGTAATCAAAAGCACATAAGGATTGAAGCTGATGGCAGGAAAAAGGCGTAAGCAGATCTGGATTTAAAAGGGAGATTTAAATTTGTCTAAGCCCACCATAAAATACATGTATAAAACACGTGTCTAAAACGTAGGTTTCCTTTATTATTCACTTGACACATGTACAAAACATGCATTTATAGACACAGATGGCTGGTTTCTAAGCCCATGGTAATTTTCTTGGCTGGGCTCAAGTATCGTTGTCTCAGTATTCACGTGCTTTGTACTTTTCTCAATCGAGAAATAGACACGTATGTTTCCTTTTTCTTTTTTCTATTAAAAAAGACGTTCAGAAGTGTACGTTTTGAATTACAATTGAATTTAAACATTATATTTTATAATTTATTTTTTATTTTTTCTAAAAAAATAAATAAAAATTATAATTAATTTTTTAAAAATTAAACAACCTCACTTTAAAAATTTCATCTCACCTCAAACTCAACTTCAACATCAAATAAATCCTAAGATTTTTATGATATATTTCATTTCCAACTTCAACCGCCAGTTGAAGCACAACAATAACAAGTATACAAACCAAGTATGAGAGATTTTAGGCCAAAACAAATGGGTATTCTTGTCAATCAAAAGATTGATCACAAATGAATAGTAAAAATGCATTGCCCTTTACTAATATGTAAAGATATTGTCTTTAAATTATGTGACATATAATTAAATTGCCACATTATAAAATATTGCAAGTTATGATATTATGACTTTAGATTGTAATAATAACCTAAACTACATAGTACGTGAAAATTTTGGTGAATTAAAATATTAGTTCACTAAAATTCGTTATTAACAATTTGATTATTACAATCAATCATACTTAGAATTTCCATCCTCTAAATTTAAAAGAAATCTGGGTAGTCTTTTTCTTCATATCTTCTTTATATTTCCATTGTAACGACCCGTCTTACATGACCGTTATTTAACTATATAAATTACATTCTTATTTTATAAGACTTAGAATTTGGGGAATTTTTTTAAAACTCATATATGTACATATCTTTTGATAATTATTGTTGTATATCTAATAATTATCGTAATAATTATATAGAGTATGATAGTCTCTGAATTTTTAATAAAAGTACCATTTGATCCTTAAACTTTTTTTTTTAAATTTAAAAAATCAACCACTCCCAAACTTCTAAAAAAGATGCAAAATCCGTTTTTCCTAACAGAAGTTAAAAGCTAAATGGAACACTAACAGATCACGTGGGAGTTCATGTCAGGGCTGTTTTGGTAAATTAGCAATGGCTTATACTTAAATAATGAATAAAAATAAAAATAAAACAAAAAGGAGAGAGAACAGGCCCGAGAAGAGGTCTGCATCTTGCATTTGCTTGCATTTAACCGAAAAATTGAGAAACAAAACGTAAAATACAAAAGAAGGAATTCTATATCTGTTACTGTTCATATCTAATTAGAAACATTTACTTACTACAGATGTGAATAACATACTAAAAATACTTAAATAGTAATTATTGCATGACACTAAATATCAAAACATATCTTCAAATTGTGGAAAAATCTGGGTAGTGATATCCATGAACGCCATTCACACACGTCCGTAACATGCCCAGTCCGTCTTTTAAACTGTTAGATTTTTACCTACAATATTAACATTTCTTGATGAGCTTTCGCTCAATAAGTGTAAACACAGTCTCACAAAACTAATTAAACATTTCATGAAATATGTATGATCTATTTATGCTTTTTTATGTGTTTCTTATCTTGTTTGTAAGCCCTAGTGTACGTTCTAGGTGCATGCGATCACTGGGAGGATAGAGTTTGCAAGGTCCCTAACACCACCAAGATCATAAATTGGATTTTCTCCAGATCAAACTATATTCATCATAGATCGTATAAATCATGAAGTTCCTTTCCTCTACAACTGAAATTGTAAGGGTCAAAGCGCTTGTCAGCCTCTTCTTTAGCTCTTGGAAGTTCTTGCACTTTTCAATCCCATTGTACTTCTTTCCCTTCTAGGTAAATGTCGTGAGAGGTGCTGTTATTTTGAAGAATTATATTCTTAGCCGAATCGTCGATAATAGCCTATCAATTCTATGTATTTTGGCGACATTCTTATGAGCTGGCCATTTTCTCACCAATTCGATCTCGACTGGATCTATTGAGACTCTTTCCGTTGACACTACGCGTTTAAAGAAACAAATATTCCCCCCTTCTTGAGAAGAATTTGTCCTCAAATCATCACTTACATCAAAAGGACTCAAGTCAGAAACATTGAAAGTAGCACTAACATTGTACTCACTAACTAAGTCAAGTCTGTAAGCATTGTCATTGATCCGTTCTAGCACTTGAAAAGTACCATCTCCTCGGGGCAGCAACTTAGAACGTCTTTGTGCCGGAAATATTTCTTTCCTCATGTGTAACCACACCCAATCACCGAGCTCAAAAACCAACTTGTGACGTCCCTTGTTAGCTTGCTTGATGTATTGTTCTGTTCACCTCTCTATGTTGAGCCGTGCTCTCTCATGAAGTTGCTTCACAATTCTGCCTTCTTCTTACCATCTAAGTTCACATGCTCAAAAACAGGGAAAGGTGATAAATCTAACGGAGTTAAAGGATTAAAACCATAAACAATTTCAAACGGTGAGAACTTAGTAGTAGAATGAATGGTACGATTATAAGCGAACTCAACATGTGGTAAACAATCCTCCCAAGTCACTACTACCAACATGTGCTAAAGAAGGGTGGGATGACGGTGGTGAAAAATGAAAATAAAGACCTCATCCCATCAAAAACGGTGACTAGATGGTGTGTTTGTATTGACTACCGGAAGTTGAACAAGGTCACTATGAAGGATCATTTTCCCCTTCCCTTCATTGATCAAATGCTAGACCGGTTGGCGGAGGACGACTATTACTGCTTTCTTGATGGATACTCAGGCTACAATCAAATTGCCATAGCCCCCGAAGACCAAGAGAAAACAACATACACTTATCCTTATGGCACTTTTTCCTTTCGGCGGATGCCTTTCTGTAATGCCCCGACCTACGTAGGGTCGTTACCATGCTTACTTTAACTAAACTTACTTGAAATTTCGTGGTAAATTTTTTTTTTTAAACTCATTCACACAAATTATTTTGTAGAGAAAAAACTTGTCATGCATGCATACCATACTGAAAATTACATTCTCAAGTCTTCAAACTTTATACATAGTGTATAACATAATTTACATATTAACTTAAAAGTGGTTGCGGAAAATTATGCGTAGTGGTATCCCACACCGCCCTTCACCTGCCGCATCATCCACATGGCCCATCATTTAAACTGCGGGCTTCTTACCTACAGTATGAAATATACAAATGAGCTTTCGCCCAGCAAGTACATACATATCTCACAAAACATTTTAAACCTCATAAAAACATGCCAATCATCATGTAATTTATGCATGATCCATTTATGATTGATTTGAATGTCTTATGCTTTATTATAGACTCAATCTTGAACTTATTATCTTGTCTTAACATGTGGGCCCATAGTGTACATACCAAAAGCGCGCAGTCTCCAGACAAGGCTAGGGTTTGCAAGGCCCTAACAGTTCTGGGAATAATAAACTTGACCCTCACGCATCAACGAGAGGTTAATAATTATAACTTGACTTGAACATGTATCCTCCACGATCACGGGAGGTTGGTACGACACCTTGCTTGTCTTGTCTTGCCATATGGTTTAACATTAGTGAACATGCTTCATGATGTCATTATATCAGATCATACTTAACCTTTGACATAACATGGCATTCTTGAAAACATGACATTCTTGAAAACATGGCATTTTTGTAAACATGGCATTTTTGTAAACATAACATTCTTGAAAACATGACATTCTTGAAAACATGGCATTCTTGTATACTTGGAATAACATGTCATAACATAACATAGCATGTATACTTGAATATAGTATTTACTATTTTTCATACTGTAGGTGAGGTCTGTACTTGCCTGATATGCTATGTTCTGGGTTTTGTTGCTTTAGCTCAGATCGCAACTGCAGGTTACTTCCTGCTATTAAAAAGAACATAGGATAAGGATCCTATAAAATGTTGGGGACCTATCCAACATTTATACACAATCTTAGTTATATGTCCCCCAATCATACATGATAACTTATTGGGTTACATTGGGTAACCCTTGCGGTGGTCAAACTTAGTCAATCAAAGTCAACATTTTTGGTCAACTAGGGTCAACCCTTATGGGTCAAACTTGGGGTTTGGGCTTGGTCCAGTAACTCGGGTATCCTTTCCGGTTACTATCCGTCAACCTCTTGTTACTATACTTTGGCTTTTACAAATCCAAATTTGGAAAATTTGACAACAATCTTTTGTTTAACTTGAAAATTCGTGGTTTTCAAAGTGTGACTTTATAAAAATCATTAAAGGCTGAAAACTGCCTTGGAACAGTTTTTATAGTCAAAATAGGGATGTTGGTGCAAAAATACAGTTTTTCTGCATTGTTTTAGAAAATCCTGTGCAGGAATTTCTTGCTCTATGCACAGTTTTTATAATTCAGGTTGTATTTAAAAATCCAGATTGAATTTGAAAAACTTGTCTTCACGAAAGTTCTTGCTCTTGAAAAATTCTAAAACTTTTGTGTTTTAAGAAAAACCCAGTTCTGCTTGGATTCTTGTCAGTTTTAATTTGAAACTTACTGGACGTGTAGACTAGGTCTGGGCAGATCAGCCTCGGATTTTCATAAAAACGGAGGTCATTGGAGCCTCATTTTGCAAATCCGTCCACGCTGTCCCCTAGGAAAAACTGTTCCGAGAAACTTTCGTGTTTTAAGTTTTTCCAATTTCGGCCTCTAAAGGCCTCAAAATCGGCTTTCCGTAAAACTGGTCAGGATCCATCCGAACCTGGCAGTTTTTCGGTTTAGAGTTCGTTTTACGTCCTAGACGTGGAACCTAGCTCAACCAGCCACCGCGGGAGCTCTAATACACACATGCAGCGGTTTTCTAGCGTAAATTTTCTTTAATCACAATTTCTAACATCACCATGCAAACCTAATTGATATTGGATCAACTAAGTTGCATGATTTCGGTTGCACAAAACCTAGCGAGCATATTAATTAAATTCTAGCAACCTAGCACAAAATTATCATTCATCAACACTAGGGCAGATTGGGGACATATAATAAACTAATATTTAGCATGCAAATTAAGAAAATTAAAGCAAGCATGCACATAAAAATAAAACCACCCCTAATTCTAGATCAAGCACAACCCTAGATTCCTAACTTTGGGCACAAAATAAATTGAGCTTATGCTCTTACAATTTCAACTTGAAATACATGTAAATTTCAAATTGAATGCTCAAAGGAAAGAGTTTGGGGCTTAGGGATAATTACCTTGATCAGCCCCAAATTTTAGGGTTAGGGTTTGGCTTCCAAAATTTCCTCCCACCTTGGCTCCACCAACCGGTTCCTTCACCAAATTTTTCACCAAAATTTTTAGTTGATCCCTTGATATTTTCTTGAACCAAAGCTATCCATTAACCAATCAAAATTTTTCCTTACCTTCCCCCCTTAAAACCGTCGGCCTCTAGGCTAGGAAAACACCAAGAAATTTCAAAAACCTTTACTTGATGAGGTAGAGGAAAATCAACCACTAACCAACTCTTTTTTCCCTTGGATTACAAGATTTTTCTCTTGGTTCTTGCTCACCCTAAAATTTCGGATTTGGTGAGGGAAAAATTGGGCATAATCTAGCTAAGGTTTCTAATTTTTTTGTGAACAAGAGCTCACCTATTTATAGAGGTTGGAGAATTCTTCAAAATTGTAAATTGACCCCAAAAGAAGCAAAAATTTGCACAATGGGGGGGCATAGGTGGCCGGCCATTGGGAGGTTCTAGAGCTATCTAATATTTTCCAATTTTCTTTAATCAAGAAATGATGTCATAAACTTAAAGTGAGGTGATGTCATCCTCTTAAGGCCTCGTTTGGCTTTTTCCTTCAAATGCAGTCCATTTTTTGAGCTAACACAGATATTTCCAATACTGTGCTCACTAATACACATTATTGTTATTCTATACTGCAGTCCAAAATTCATCTGTGTAAAAATGGACTGTATAAAATTTTTTCTTAATTCCTTAAGCCTTTTTGCCCTTTATTTCTAACTTGGTGTGCTTGATTTTTCTATGGTGGTTTTAAATTCTATTCATGTTATCTTGTCCGTAAAAACAGTTTTCGCAGTATATTTCCATACTGCTTTGCCATAATACTGTATAGTCATCCCTTTGACCATTTTAGTCAAACTTTGACTTTCTTGGTCAACTTTGACCATTATAAATTCATGAAATTCCGTTATGCCTTTTTCTTTAAAAGGCCTATTATGGAGTCTCGTAATTAATTTACCGAGAACTCAACCCTATACTGATAAAATTATGAATTTTGTATTGGTATTCATAATTTTCATATAATTGCACATAAACACATAGTTCAAACTTTAGATTTCTTATATACAAGAAAATCATGAGTTCGTGAAAATTTTGGTCATTACAATCTACCCTCCTTAACGAATTTTCGTCCTCGAAAATTAGAACAATTCGGGGTAGATTTTCTTCATATCTTCCTCGCGTTCCCATGTTGCCTCCTCAATGTCATGATTTCGCCATAGGACCTTAACTAAAGGTATAACCTTGTTCCTTAGCACTTTTTCTTCTCGTGCCAAGATTTTCACCGGTTTCTCCTCATATGTCAGATCCTCGTGAACCTCAATTGGCTCGTGGTCCAATACGTGGGATGGATCCGAGATGTACTTCTTTAGCATTGAGACATGAAATACATTGTGTACATATGCTAATTCTTGGGACAGAGCCAATTTATAGGCCACGTTACCAACTCTTTCCAGTATTTCGAATGGCCCTATATATCTTGGACTTAATTTCCCCTTCTTTCCAAATCTCATAACTCCTTTGAATGGAGCAACTTTGAGGAAAACCAAGTCCCCTACTTGGAATTCCAGAGGCCTTCTATGCTTGTCGGCATAGCTCTTTTGTCGACTAAATGCAGTTTCCATCCGTCGGCGTATAAGTTTCACGGCCTCGGTGGTTCTACGAATAAAATCCGTGGACACAAGTTCTTTCTCTCTTGTCTCATACCAATGGACTGGAGATCTACACCTTCTCCCATAGAGAGCTTCATAAGGAGCCATTCCAATCGAAACTTGAAAACTGTTGGTGTACGAGAATTCAATCAAAGAGAGCTTCTTATCCCAAGTTCCCTTGAAGTCCATCACGCATGCTCGTAACATATCTTCTAGAGTCTGAATGGTCCTCTCTGATTGTCCATCCGTTTGAGGTTGGAAAGCCGTACTAAAAGTAAGCTTTGTACCCATTGCTTGATGTACACTTCTCCAAAACTTAGAAGTGAATCGACCATCACGATCGGAGATGATCGCCTTTGGAATCCCATGATAGCGAACGATCTACGCCACATACAGTTCTGCTAGTTGCTCTACTGAGAAACTAAGTTTGATGGCTAAAAAGTGCGCAGATTTCGTCAATCGATCAACAATCACCCAAATAGCATCATTGCCGCTGGGAGTTCGGGGTAGACCAACCACAAAATCCATCGTCACTTGGTCCCATTTCCATTCTGGGATGGAAATTTTCTGCAATTCTCCCCCTGGACGTTAGTGTTCAGCCTTCACTTTTTGACACGTAAGGCATTTACTGACAAATGTGACAACGTCATTCTTCATTTTGGGCCACCAAAAACTTTCCTTCAAGTCTTTGTACATCTTTGTGGCTCCAGGATGTACGGAATACGGAGTCTCATGAGCTTCTTTCATGATCTGTTCCTTCAACTTGTCCTCATTAGGAATGCATAGTCTATTTTTCCGATAGAGTATGCCTTCATCAGATACGTTGAAATCTGACTCCTTTCCTTCTAGGACTTCGTTTCTCGTCCGAAGCAGCGAGGCATCTCCTTCTTGACGCTCTTTCATGCCATCCAAGAAAGTAGGTTGGAAAGTTAGAGCAGCTAAACTTCCCGTAATAAGCTCTATTCTAGCGTCCATTAGCTCTTTCTGGAGGGATCCAATTAAGGATTGTATTGACATCAATGAGGAAAACGACTTCCGACTAAGGGCATCGGCTACTTTGTTAGCCTTCCCGGGATGGTAACGGATGTCTATGTAATAATCCTTCACCAGTTCAAGCCATCTTCTTTGCCTCATGTTAAGCTCCTTCTGTGTGAAGATATACTTCAAACTCTGATGGTCCGTATAAACTTCACATCTAGTGCCGTAAAGATAGTGTCTCGAGATTTTGAGCGCAAATACTACCGCCGCAAGTTCCAAATCATGCGTCGGATAGTTCTTCTCATGATCCTTAAGCTGTCGTGAAGCATAAGCGATCACATTTCCATTCTGCATGAGAACGGCTCCCAATCCTATCTTGGAAGCATCGCTATATATCACGAAGTTGCCTTTCTCCACATATGGAATTGTGAGGATCGGAGCACTAGTCAGCTTACTTTTCAGCTCTTGGAAGTGTTCTTCACACTTTGTCGTCCATTCGTACTTCTTTCCTTTTCGTGTAAGTGCGGTAAGTGGCACTGCGATCTTAGCAAATCCCTCGACGAAACGTCGGTAGTAGCCTGCTAAGCCGAGGAAACTACGTACTTCGGTGACATTCTTCGGAGCTAGCCATTGACTTACTGCTTCGATCTTGGCTGGATCTATAGATACGCCTTCTTTAGAGACCACATGTCCTAAGAAATGAACATTCTCCAACCAAAATTCACACTTCGTGAATTTAGCGTAAAGCTGGTTTTGCTTTAATATCTGTAGAGCAGTCCTTAGGTGCTCCTCATGCTCCTCCTTTGACCTTGAGTAAATCAAGATATCGTCTATAAATACAATAACGAACTTGTCCAAGTAATCCTTGAATACTCGATTCATCATATCCATAAAGGCTGCTGGAGAATTTGTCAATCCAAATGACATAACGAGGAACTCGTAGTGTCCATATCGCGTACGAAAGGCCGTCTTGGGAACGTCTCCTTCCCTAATTCGGAGCTGATGATATCCGGATCGTAGGTCAATCTTCGAGAAAATTGAAGCTCCTCTCAGCTGATCAAACAAATCGTCGATCCGAGACAAGGGATACTTGTTCTTGATGGTTATCTTATTCAATTCCCGATAATCAATGCACATCCTAAGAGTGCCGTCCTTCTTTTTAACAAACAAAACTGGGGCTCCCCATGGTGAGTAGCTTTGACGAATGAATCCCCGATCCAGAAGCTGCTGTAACTGAATCTGCAGTTCCTTAAGTTCGGCAGGTGCCATCCTATAAAGTGCCTTAGATACTGGTGCCGATCCAGGAAGTAACTCAATCTCAAAAGAGATTTCTCGCTCTGGTGGCAATCCTGGCAATTCCTCAGGAAAAACCTCTATAAATTCCTTGACTATCGGTACTTCTTCCGGCCTGCTCTTGGTCTCTTGTGTCTTATCCACCATGTTGGCTAGAAATCCAATACATCCTTCTGCCAACAACTTTCTGGCCTTTAGCGCAGAAATGAACATTTTTGGCTGTTTGGGAGTCGATCCTCTGAAAATAAACTCCTCAGCTCCAACTGGCTTGAACGTGACAATACGACGCGGACAGTCGATAACTGCGTTGTATTTCCCCAGGAAATCCATGCCCAGAATGACGTCGTAGTCGTATAGGTCAATGATGATCAAGTTGACATACATTTCCCTACCACATATAATTATAGGAACGTGACGTACCCAATAATCAGACAACAGAATCTCCCCGGAGGATAATGCAGTCCTAAATGTTCTTCCGATCCTATCACTTGCTCTACCTAGTTTCTTAGCGAACTTAGGTGATGTGAATGAATGCGTAGCTCCAGAATCAATTAACACGTAGGCATCTTGTTGGGCAAAAGGAAGCTGACCTGTCACCACGGTGGAAGGTCCAGCTTGAACATCCTCCTTTGTGTAGGCGTAAATGCGTCCTTGAGGTTCTGGAGCTTCCAGTCTGCCTTGAGAAATTGCAGGTCCCTCGAGCTTCATTTGTGTGACGTGAAGTTGAGTTCCCTGTCCTCTCTGCTGGTTCTGCGGACTCTGGGGATTGAGGTTGCAGTTTTTAACATAGTGGCCTTGCCACATAGAAAACAACGATTGGTCCCAGCACGGCAATCTCCCGAGTGCTTCTTCCCACATTTCTGACAGGTGGGATTTGTGTTGTTATCAGGGGCGTTCCTCTTCTGAGGAAAATTTTGTTGGTTCCCCTGTCCCCCTGCATTCCACTTCCTTTTTTGTTGGTTTTGGCCGTACTTCTTGTTGTTGTTGTGTTGACCAATAGGTCCTCCTTGACCTCTCTGTGGCGGAGTTTGGCTTGGTCCTACCTGAATTTGCTTAGCTTGGGCCTTCTCTTCTTTCTTTTCCTTAAAGAACTTAGCCCGTTGTTCTCTGTTTTGCCCTACCCAGTACTCAGCTCGAATTGCTCGGCTGACACAATCTGCAACTGTGGTTGGTGGATAGGGTCCACTGTTGATCACCACTGCCAAATCTGCGCGGAACATCTTCATCATCTTTCTTACTTTGTCCCTCTCGGAACTGATGAGGTGAGGACAGAGACGTGCTAGCTGTTCAAACTTTTGGACCGATTCAGCTACCGACAGATTACCCTGGCGAAAGTTATTGAGCTCATCTTGCTGAGCTTCCATAACCTCGGTGTTGAAGTACTTTTCCTTAAATTCCTCTACAATCTGAGTAGTATCTCGCCGGATCTGAACTGTTTCCCACCAGAGGCGAGCATCTTTCCTTAGCATAAAGGATGCACAGAGGACTTTCTCCTGATCATTGAGTCTGAGGAAATTTAGGGCGACCCGGAGGTCAATCAACCAGTTGTCGGCCTCAATTGGGTTTGTGGACCCCTCGAATTCCGGTGCTTTCATGCGCTGAAATCTGTCATATAGTTCTTCTGGAGTTCGAACCAGAGGTGCTGGTGGTACAGCTACAGGCGCAACAGGTATTTCGGGGGCTATGGGGTTCTCTGGGATCACCGGATCAACATTAGGAATTTCCGGTGCTGCAGGCTGATTCACAGGGGCTGGTGGTATTTCTGCATCAGGAGGTCCCTGATTCTGCTGAGCTAACTGAGCTCTAAGCCCCCCTATCTCTTGCTGTTGGGCTAACATCATTTGTCTTAGCTCATTCAGCTGGGCCGCAAGATCAACGTCTTGGATCGGTGCTCTTCTACGCTTTGGTGGCATGGTTCTATACGAATAAACAATAAAATAAACTTAGCTTCTTATTTTACAAAATTAATGAAATCATGCCTTTTATATAGAACCATAATATTTCTTCCATATAATAGTATAACATGGAACATATCTGATTTCATCATGACCTTATTCCTATCTTCTTCACAACATGAGTACATAATCATAACATATGGGAAGGTATAAAACTTCCCCATCATTTCCGTATGTCCCCTTGATGCCACCACTAGGCTAAGACACCACCCGACGTCATCCACGTATCCAACATTTTCCATCATGGCCATATAAGATCTTAACTAATTCTAGTCATAAAAAAATAACTTTACTTACTTGGGCCATTGCAGAAACGATGCGAGGCGAAATAAAGTAGGCTGGCAGGATACCGCTCTGACACCAAACTGTAACGCCCCGACCTACGTAGGGTCGTTACCATGCTTACTTTAACTAAACTTACTTGAAAATTTCGTGGTAAATTTTTTGTTAAAACTCATTCACACAAATTATTTTGTAGAGAAAAAACTTGTCATGCATGTATACCATACTGAAAATTACATTCTCAAGTCTTCAAACTTTATACATAGTGTATAACATAATTTACATATTAACTTAAAAGTGGTTGCGGAAAATTATGCGTAGTGGTATCCCACACCGCCCTTCACCTGCCGCATCATCCACATGGCCCATCATTTAAACTGCGGGCTTCTTACCTACAGTATGAAATATACAAATGAGCTTTCGCCCAGCAAGTATATACATATCTCACAAAACATTTTAAACCTCATAAAAACATGCCAATCATCATGTAATTTATGCATGATCCATTTATGATTGATTTGAATGTCTTATGCTTTATTATAGACTCAATCTTGAACTTATTATCTTGTCTTAACATGTGGGCCCATAGTGTAGGTACCAAAAGCGCGCAGCCTCCAGACAAGGCTAGGGTTTGCAAGGCCCTAACAGTTCAGGGAATAATAAACTTGACCCTCATGCATCAACGAGAGGTTAATAATTATAACTTGACTTGAACATGTATCCTCCACGATCACGGGAGGTTGGTACGACACCTTGCTTGTCTTGTCTTACCATATGATTTAACATTAGTGAACATGCTTCATGATGTCACTATATCAGATCATACTTAACCTTTGACATAACATGGCATTCTTGAAAACATGACATTCTTGAAAACATGACATTTTTGTAAATATGGCATTTTTGTAAACATAACAATTTTGTAAACATAACATTTTTGAAAACATGACATTCTTGAAAACATGACATTCTTGAAAACATGGCATTCTTGTATACTTGGAATAACATGTCATAGCATAACATAGCATGTATACTTGAAAATAGTATTTACTATTTTCCATACTGTAGGTGAGGTCTGTACTTGCCTGATATGCTATGTTCTGGGTTTTGTTGCTTTAGCTCAGATCGCAACTGCAGGTTACTTCCTGCTATTAAAAAGAACATAGGATAAGGATCCTATAAAATGTTGGGGACCTATCCAACATTTATACACAATCTTAGTTATATGTCCCCCAATCATACATGATAACTTATTGGGTTACATTGGGTAACCCTTGCGGTGGTCAAACTTAATCAATCAAAGTCAACATTTTTGGTCAACTAGGGTCAACCCTTATGGGTCAAACTTGGGGTTTGGGCTTGGCCCAGTAACTCGGGTATGCTTTCCGGTTACTATCCGTCAACCTCTTGTTACTATACTTTGGCTTTTACAAATCCAAATTTGGAAAATTTGACAACAATCTTTTGTTTAACTTGAAAATTCGTGGTTTTCAAAGTGTGACTTTATAAAAATCATTAAAGGCTGAAAACTGCCTTTGGAACAGTTTTTATTGTCAAAATAGGGATGTTGGTGCAAAAATACAGTTTTTCTGCATTGTTTTAGAAAATCCTGTGCAGGAATTTCTTGCTCTATGCACAGTTTTTATAATTCAGGTTGTATTTAAAAATTCAGATTGAATTTGAAAAACTTGTCTTCACGAAAGTTCTTGCTCTTGAAAAATTCTAAAACTTTTGTGTTTTAAGAAAAACCCAGTTCTGCTTGGATTTTTGTCAGTTTTAATTTGAAACTAACTGGACGTGTAGACTAGGTCTGGGCAGGTCATCCTCGGATTTTCGTAGAAACGGAGACCATTGGAGCCTCATTTTGCAAATCCATCCGCGAAGCCCCCTAGGAAAAACTGTTCCGAGAAACTTTTGTGTTTTAAGTTTTTCCAATTTCGGCCTCTAAAGGCCTCAAAATCGGCTTTCCGTAAAACTGGTCAGGAACCACCCGAACCTGGCAGTTTTTCGGTTTAGAGTTCGTTTTACGTCCTAGACGTGGAACCTAGCTCGACCAGCCACCGCGGGAGCTCTAATACACACATGCAGCGGTTTTCTAGCGTAAATTTTCTTTAATCACAATTTCTAACATCACCATGCAAACCTAATTGATATTGGATCAACTAAGTTGCATGATTTCGGTTGCACAAAACCTAGCAAGCATACTAATTAAATTCTAGCAACCTAGCACAAAATTATCATTCATCAACACTAGGGCAGATTGGGAACATATAATAAACTAATATTTAGCATGCAAATTAAGAAAATTAAAGCAAGCATGCACATAAAAATCAAACCACCTCTAATTCTAGATCAAGCACAACCCTAGATTCCTAACTTTGGGCACAAAATAAATTGAGCTTATGCTCTTACAATTTCAACTTGAAATACATGTAAATTTCAAATTCAATGCTCAAAGGAAAGAGTTTGGGGCTTAGGGATAATTACCTTGATCAGCCCCAAATTTTAGGGTTAGGGTTTGGCTTCCAAAATTTCCTCCCACCTTGGCTCCACCAACCGGTTCCTTCACCAAATTTTTCACCAAAAGTTTTAGTTGATTCCTTGATATTTTCTTGAACCAAAGCTATCCATTAACCAATCAAAAATTTTCCTTACCTTCCCCCCCCTTAAAACCGTCGGCCTCTAGGCTAGGAAAACACCAAGAAATTTCAAAAACCTTTACTTGATGAGGTAGAGGAAAATCAACCACTAACCAACTCTTTTTTCCCTTGGATTACAAGATTTTTCTCTTGGTTCTTGCTCACCCTAAAATTTCGGATTTGGTGAGGGAAAAATTGGGCATAATCTAGCTAAGGTTTCTAATTTTTTTGTGAACAAGAGCTCACCTATTTATAGAGGTTGGAGAATTTTTCAAAATTGTAAATTGACCCCAAAAGAAGCAAAAATTTGCACAATGGGGGGGGCATAGGTGGCCGACCATTGGGAGGTTCTAGAGCCATCTAATATTTTCCAATTTTCTTTAATCAAGAAATGATGTCATAAACTTAAAGTGAGGTGATGTCATCCTCTTAAGGCCTCGTTTGGCTTTTTCCTTCAAATGCAGTCCATTTTTTTGAGCTAACACAGATATTTCTAATACTGTGCTCACTAATACACAGTATTGTTATTCTATACTGCAGTCCAAAATTCATCTGGGTAAAAATGGACTGTATAAAATTTTTTCTTAATTCCTTAAGCCCTTTTGCCCTTTATTTCTAACTTGGTGTGCTTGATTTTTCTATGGTGGTTTTAAATTCTATTCATGTTATCTTGTCCGTAAAAACAGTTTTCGCAGTATATTTCCATACTGCTTTGCCATAATACTGTATAGTCATCCCTTTGACCATTTTAGTCAAACTTTGACTTTCTTGGTCAACTTTGACCATTATAAATTCATGAAATTCCGTTATGCATTTTTCCTTAAAAGGCCTATTATGGAGTCTCGTAATTAATTCACCGAGAACTCAACCCTATACTGATAAAATTATGAATTTTGTATTGGTATTCATAATTTTCATATAATTGCACATAAACACATAGTACAAACTTTAGATTTGTTATATACAAGAAAATCATGAGTTCGTGAAAATTTTGGTCATTACACTTTCGGTCTATGCAATGCACCTGCCACTTTTCAAATGTGCATGATGACAATCTTCTCGGACATGGTGGAAGAGATTATGGAGATTTTCATGGATGATTTTTTAGTTTTCGGATCAAGATTCGACCATTGCCTCCACAATCTTTCTCTCGTGTTGCAACGACGTGAGGAGAATAATCTAGTTCTCAATTGGGAAAAATGTCATTTTATGGTACAATAAGGGATCGTTCTCAGTCATAGAATTTCATCGAAAGGAATAGTGGTAGACAAGGCTAAGATAGCCACGATTGAAAAGTTTCCGCACCTATAAATGTGAAGGGAGTCCAGAGTTTCCTTGGCCATGCGGGATTCTATCGGAGGTTCATAAAAGATTTCTTTAATGTTATCAAGTTGTTGTGTAACCTCCTAGAGAAGGATGCAGTTTTCAACTTTGATGAGTCTTGTTTGGAAGCCTTCAATGCTATCAAGGAGTAACTGGTTTCGGCTCCGTCATAGTGGCACCCGATTGGAATGAGCCATATGAGATATGAGATTATGTGTGATGCTAGTGACTATGCCATTGCTGTAGTAATTTGGTCAAAGGAGAGAAAAGATTTTTTGGGCCAGTTACTATGCTAGTAGGACATTGAATAAGGCCTAACTCAATTACACCACCACCAAGAAGGAGATGCTTGCGGTGGTATTTGCTTGTGATAAATTTCGATCCTACATCATTGGGTCCAAGGTGGTAGTTTTCATGGATCGTGCAACAATTCACTACTTGTTTGCTAAGAAAGATGCCAAGCCTCGCTTGATTCGTTAGATTCTTTTGCTTCAAGAATTTGACATGGAGATATGAGACAAGAAAGGTTCGAAAAATGTGGTTGCAGATCATCTCTCCAGGCTTAAGCAATTGAAAGTAGACGAAACCCCCATTATTCAAGAAGCATTCCTGGATGAACACTTGTTTGAGGTTGAAGTGAGGCTCCCTTGGTTTGCAGATTTCGTCAACTACCTTTCTTGTGAGGTTTTACCACCAGATTTGACTCCTTATCAAAAGAAGGAATTCCTTCATGATGTGAGATGTTATCTTTGGGATGAACCAATATTGTTCAAGAGATGCTCCGATCAAATTATTCAAAGATACATTCCCGAAGAGGAGATACATGCCATTCTCCATCATTGTCACTTGTCGCTCTATGGTGGACATTTTGGTGCAATAAGAATAGCAACAAAAGTTCTTCAATCTGGTTTTTATTGGCCAACCTTGTTTCGAGATTGTCATGAGTTTGTGAAGCATTGTGACCGTTGTCAACGTGTGGGGAACATCTCTAGAAGGCATGAAATGCCCTTGAGCAATATCATTGAAGTGGAAATATTTGATGTTTGGGGCATTGACTTTATGGGACCTTTCCCGCCTTCATATGGTCAGCTTTACATTCTCTTGGTGGTGGATTATATCTCTAAGTGGGTGGAAGCTATTGCCACTCCAACAAATGAAGCCCGGGTGGTTGTGAAATTTTTGCATAAGAACATCTTTACAAGGTTTGGTACCCCCGAGCCATCATAAGTGATGAAGGGATGCATTTTTACAACAAGGTGTTCAATGCGTTGTTGATCAGTTTGGAGTAAAGCACAAAATCGCCCTAGCTTACCATTCGCTAACCAATTGTCAAGCGGAAGTTTCTAATCGGGAGGTCAAGCTCATTTTGGAGAAGACAGTGAACACCAACCATAAGGATTGGTCAACAAAGCTTGACGATGCTTTATGGGTGTATAGGACATCTTTCAAAACGCCAATTGGAATGTTACCTTATCAGTTGGTGTTCGGGAAGCCTTGTCATCTACCGGTGGAGCTTAATCACAAAGCGTTTTGGGCCATCAAGAAGTTGAATTTTGACTTGAATGCTTTCAGTGAGCAACGCCTACTCCAACTAAATGAACCTGAGGAATTTCGGAATGAGGCCCATGAGAATGCAAGGCTCTACAAAGAGCGCACAAAGAAGTGGCATGATCAGCAAATCTTAAGGAGAGAATTTCTTCCGGGGTAAAAAGTATAGCTTTTCAACTCCGGGTTGAAACTCTTTCTAGGAAAATTGAGATCAAGGTGGTCCAAACCTTTTGAAATCAAGTAAGTATTCCCCTTGGTACAGTTAAAACTTCTTGGAGGTGATGGGCAAACTTTCCTTGTGAACGGGCAAAGATTGAAGCATACCATGGAGGAGAAGAGTGAAAGTTGTTAGCATCTCTCTTGCGAACCCGAATTGAGTGGAAGCATCACCACGTCCAACTAGAGACGTTAAACCAAGCGCTTCTTGGGAGGCAACCCAAGCTTTCTTTTCCTTCATGTTTTCAATTTTCATATTTATGTTTATTTTTAATTTTGGTTTGCATTTATTTAATGTTTTTGAAAGATATATATGTCTCTGTTTTAATGGGTATAAAGAAGATTGAAGGAGTGAAAAGACACAATGGTTGGAAAAATCGAAGGTTTTAAAGATGGAGGAGTGGCTAGAAAAAGAAAAAAAAAAACAAAACAAAAAAATAAAATAAAATTTTGAAACAATCAAAGTTTGGGGGATAGAAAGGCCCTAAAGTGAGGTAGAAGCAGGCGTGCGCCCGTGCAACTCCAGCGAAGGAAGGCCCAGCGCACCAGAAGTAAGCGTGCGACCATGCCATTCTGGGCTCGTGCAGTCATGTCCACCTGAATCCATCTCCATAGCCCCAAAATCCTAAAATCTTTCCCCCATTTCACCCAAATCCCAACAAAAACTCATTCTTTACCCTCCAAACTCTCTCTGGTTCTGCACCAACAAAATTTCATCCCCCCAACCTAAAATTCAACCCCCACTTCACCAACATTCTCAAATTCCCCACATCTTTCATCCACCCAAATTCTCAAACTCAACCATCTATCCTTTCATCAAGGATCTCACCATCTCCTAGCGAAGCCAATTAAGACACTTCGCATTACTTGAAATAGGGCTTGGAGTTGGAATGTGGTAATTGTTTGGGAGTTGCTTGAACTTGAAATTTTGGTTTGATGTGGAGCATCATTTTGATTGAGTTTGCATTTGGGGACTAGTGATTGGATTCATTCTCTGATATAGTTGACATTTTTGAGGTTGCACACCAAGTGTTTGTCGAATTGTCCAAGTAAAACAACAGGGTGCACGCCAGGTGTTCGACAATTTGTCAAGCCAATTACAACTGAACAATCATGCCTCAAAAGCATGGGAAAGGAAAAGCATCGTCTTCTGGCTTCTGTCTCATTGATGAAAAATTTGTGAATAAGGCGGCAAAGGCCAATTTCTGGAAATTCATGGAGAAAAATAAGTCGATAATAGTGGAGAGGGGTTTAAGACCTCTAGAATTTGATATAGAAAGCGACATTGCAAACAACATCGTACAACGAAAATGGCAAAACCTCACCGACATACAAGACCCAATAATCAAAACAGTTATGCGAGAATTCTATGCCAATGGGTATTATCAGCGAGACAATGATGAAGTTTGTGTGCGAGGAAAGATGATATCCTTCGCCCCAGAAGTAATAAACAGGTACTATAAAATAGGGATAGTCGAAGATGATGAATACACTGCGTTCCTTGAAGAACGAGGGGATTATGACCCCATTGTCAGAAAAATGTGTATTCTAGGTACCGAATGGGCCACAAAGGAGAACGACAGTGATGTCGCACACTACTTCCCTGAAAATTGCCTGAACATTTACGCTAAGACATGGAATAAATTCATTTGCACCTCCATTATGCCCATCAATCACGAGCACCAAGTGTATACAAACCAAGGTACCCTACTGTATGCAATTTGCATAGGTTGTAGCATTGATATTGGTGGTTATTCGGGATGATTTGGTGAAATCCCTCGAGGCGAAGACGGCGGGTGCTCATACCCATCCATGTCTTATCACTAGGCTATGTCGAAATGCTGGCGTGCCAATTGATCCAACCTAGCCTTTGAGACCATGTAGTGCGTTAATTGATAAATCTTCGATTGATAAATATGTTAAATGGCCTGGAAGCAGGCACATCGAATCACGTTTGGGTTTTGAACTCTACGACAACCATGATGCATTCTAACCTCCCAATCTACTCCCGCGACTTAGCGTTTTGGGAGGGAGGAATCAGATTTGAGGAGTCTCAACCAAACAAATAAGTGTTCTACAGAAGCGCGTGAACGGATAATTGAGGAGAACCACCATCGCCAACCGTCCTGCCCCCGCACCTACTGCGAAGAAGCTGGCCCATCATCCGCACCAGTATGACCCATCATGTTCCCTCTATCAAGGATGTTTATAGGATGGCGGTCCAACAAGGCCAAAATCTGACGGAACTGCAAGCCAAACTCAATCGACAGAACCGCTTCATCAATGAGGTCCTAGATCGAGTTAAGGATATGCAACAACGTGACATCATGAGGAGCCGTTATAAGTTGCAGTTCCATCAATATTTGGCTTCTCAAGGTCGTGCCAACTCGTCCACCGCAATGCCCCCTTGCCTATCCCGACTATCTCCTCCAGCCCAACCACCCTCAACCACCACCACCAGAAACTCGAGAAGGGAGTGATGACAATGAGGGATGTAACTTCATCCTCGAGGTATGTGTCCTTGTGCTTTTATGCGGTCCAACATTGAGGACAATGTTGTATACAAGTTTGGGGGTGATGTACAATTTTTTTTTTCAGGTTAATATTTTTTTTTTCGGTTGTTTCATATGCTTTCTCTAATCGTCTCATGTGTTTATTAGGAATAATTATTTAGCTTAGTGTTTTCTTCTGTAGTCACATTTTGTGTCTGCACCATATATATATATATATATATATATATGTATAGTCTTATCTTACCTATCAATAACCTTAGCCTTGCAATATAACGCTAAAAAGACCTTGTGATCTTGGATGACAACCTAACCTAAATTAGTGGAGAGTGATACGAAGGTCTGGCCTCTAGAGTTCTTACTTATCATCTAGAGTAGTCATTATTTACTTGGGTGCATGAGTCGATTCGAGGCTAGATGGTTAATTTGAAATGATGGTGCACACATTGACACATTGAGATTCTTAAATGAATAGACAGTTGATGCTATAATTGAAACTCTATAACTTCTCAATGATGCATTTCTCTTGAACTTTGAAGCATTGATGATGCCTTTGAGGATACAGACTAGTCCTTGCATAGATCTAATTCACAATTTTTTTTAAATTTTTTTTATTTATTTATCTCTTTCTATTTTTATTTTTTTATTCATTTATTCACTCTGGATATTTCTTGTTATGGTTTTGGGGAAATGTTTTGTGTTTGCTTGAGGACAAGCGATTGTTCAAGTTTGGGGGTATTTGATAAGCAAGTTTTTACTCACTTATTTAGTGTCCTGAAATTAGATAATTTGTAAATCTTCAAGTTTTTAGGTTATTTTACTGTGTTTGTGAGTGTTTCAGGTAAACAAAGAAAAATTGGATCACTTGGAAGAAAAGGAGATGAAAATCAAGAAAACATTTAAAAAAAAGCCCGCAGCAAAGGCGTGGGGTCATATCTGGTGTGAATGATGGGTTAGATTTTTCGCGATGGGTGCGGGGGGCGGGACAGTTGGCGATGGCGATTCTCTTTAATTATCTGTTCACGCACCTGTAGAACACTTATTTGTTGGGCTGAGACTCCTTGAATCTGATTCCTCCATCCCAAAACGCTATGTCGCAGGAGTAGGTTGGGAGGTCGGGGTGCATCATGGTTGTTGTATAGTTCAAAACCCAAGCCTAATTCAATGTGCCTGCCCCCAGGTCATTTAACATATTTATCAATCGAAGATTTATCAATTAACGAACTACATGATCTCAAAGGCTAGATTGGATCAATTGACACACCAATATTTTGACATAGCCCAGTGATAAGACATGGATGGGTATGAGCACCCATCGTCTTCGCCTCGAGGGACTTCACCAAATCATCTCAAATAACCACACCAATATCAATGCTACAGCCTATGCAAATTGCATATAGTAGGGCAACTCGGTTTGTATATACTTGGTGCTCGTGGTTGGTGGGCATAATGGAGGCACAAATAAATTTATTACATGCCTTAGCGTAAATGTTTAGGCAATTTTCAGGGAAGTAGTGTGTAACATCATTATCGTTCTCCTTTGTGGCCCATTCGATACATGGAATACACATCTTTCTGACAAAGAGGTCATAATCCCTTCCTTCAAGGAACACATCGTATTTATCATCTTCGACTATCCTTATGTCAAAGTACATGTTTATTACTTCCGGGATGAAGGATACCTCTTTTCCCGCACACAAACTTCATTGTTGTCTCGCTGATAATACACATTAGCATAGAATTCCCGCACAACTGTTTTGACTGCTGGGTCTTGCATGTTGGTGAGGTTTTGCCATTGTCACTGTAAGATGTTGTTTGCGATGTCGCCTTCTATGTCAAATTCTAGAGGCCTTAAACCCCTCTCCACTATTATTGACTTCTTTTTCTCCATGAATTTCCAAAATTTGGCCTTTGCTGCTTCATTCACAAATTTTTCATCGATGAGACGGAAGCCAGAAGAGCCAGAAGATGATGTTTTTCCTTTCCCACGCTTTTGAGGCATGATTGTTCAGTTGTAGTTGGCTTGGCAAATTGTCGAACACCTGGCGTGCACCCTGTTGTTTCACTTGGACAATTCGACAAATACTTGGTATGCAACCTTAAAATGTCAACTATATCAGAGAATGAATCCAACCACTAGTCCCCAAATGCAAACTCAGTCAAAATGATGCTCCACATCAAACCAAAATTTCAAGTTCAAGCAACTCCCAAACAATTATTACATTCCAGCTCCAAGCCCCATTTCAAATAATGCGAAGTGTCTTAATTGTCTTTGCTAGGAGATGGTGAGGTCCTTGGTGAAAGTATAAATGGTTGAGTTTGAGAATTTTGATGAATGAAAGATGTGTGGAATTTGATAATGTTGGTGAAGTTGGGGTTGAATTTTGGGTTGGGGGGATGAAATTTTGATGGTGAAGAACTAGAGAGTTTGGAGGGTAGAGAATGAGTTTTTTGTTGGGGTTTGGGTGAAATGGGAGAAAGATTTTAGGATTTTGGGGCTATAAAGACAGAATCAGGTGAACATGATTGCGCGCAGGCACGCGCCTGGAATGGCACGGCCGCGAGCTTACTTCTGGTGCACTGGGCCTTCCTTCGTTGGGAACTCGCAGGCGCGCTCCTGGAGTTAAAAGATATAGAACATTATGACAAGCAGTAAATAATCAGAGTATACAAATAAAAGATCTTTAAATATCAAAAACTTTACTTATATAAACAGTTGGAAGAAATGAGTCAGAATCCTTCGTTTGAGGTTCCAGTTGTTACAGTAATTACACTCAAAGCACTTTGAGTGAAGTTCTGAGTGTGTCTTGAGTGTGTAAAAGTACGTGTTTGCTGTAACATTTGAAACTAGATTCCAACTCACTTCAAACAATCTATGTAAGTTAAATTCTTTAGTTATGAAGTACTAATGTGCTTTTAATATTTTATGTTATTCTTTCTTTTCTATATTAAATATTTCTTTATATCTTATATGTTCTGAGAGAATTGATATCAGAGCCAAGTTTTCGGGGGGTGATAAGAAGTGTAGTGATAGGGATATTTTTAAATATTTCTTGATTATTCTTAGTTCCGTTAAGGCTAGAGGCGCGCAACAGGGAATCAGGCGTTGAGAAGCCTAATTTTGGAGTAAAAAATAGGTAATAGAACCCCTATTAAATTTAAATTAGAAGTTCCATGAAAAGTAGGTAATAAAACCGCTATCTCAAGTACAACATACAACCAGGCTCTTGTTTTCCCAAAGTCCACAGCAATTCAATTTCATATACAAGTTTTGATCCAACTAAGAAGTTAAAAATTGATCAAAACGACAAAATTAATAACATGTAGACCTAAACTCTTAACTATAGCAAGCGTGAAAGCCAAGATGAAAGAATATGAAATGACTTGATACAAAAGTCAACAACAGAAAAATCCACTTCAATCCTATAAAAAAAGGAAAAGAAAAAACAGCTACCTAAAGATAAGGAAAAACTCAAACAGCTTCTAAAAGACTCAGCTGAAGAAGATGATGGAATGGAAGACCTATCTCCAGTTTCAAGTGATAAAAGTTATAAACTTGATTACAGAGGTTACTCTCAAAAATCCTTATAAGGATTTATTTAAAAATAAAAAATAAAAAAAAACTATGAGATAATCATTTTCCTCCTTTTTTGTCGGCAAACTTTTTGATTGTGAGATTCAAACCTGCCAATGGCAGCCACCCATGTGTTGTACAATCAAAGAAGTTCTTATCTTC
This sequence comes from Ficus erecta, assembly GCA_008635985.1. NCBI lineage: Eukaryota > Viridiplantae > Streptophyta > Magnoliopsida > Rosales > Moraceae > Ficus > Ficus erecta. Next base: position 253,046 of record BKCH01002132.1, read on the forward strand.
CTTGTCGGCAAAACTCATGTGAAAAATAATCTTTACCTACTGTGTGGTCATTTCCTCTTTCTTCCCTTATTGCTTTGCTTTCTCATAAGAAGACAAAATCAAGTGGCTAATCTTTTGACTACTTGGACCCATCCTTACTTCAAAACCATGTGAATGTGTTAGAAGGGCCCATTTCTTATCTCTAACTTTTTGTGACTACTTTACCACAAGAACCATGTGAACTTGGTCTCCCTCCTTATCTTTAACTTTATTGTGAACCATCTTGCCAGAAGAACTATGTGAAGTAAGTCCCATTTCTTCAACTTTTTCAAAGAACCATGAAAAGTTTTCAGGATGGTCCCTTTTTTTGTTGTTGTAAAATCAACCCGTGAAGACACAAATGGGAGGAACAACTCTATAAATAGAGCAGAAGAGTTTTTGGAAGAACAAGTCGAAGAAACAAAGAGAAAAAAATTTGAAGAACAAGCTTCAATCTTGTAAAATAGTTTGAGTGTGAGTATGCAATGTGAGTGAGCAAGTGTGGGATTGTACTGGAACCTGAAAGCTAAGGATTCCAACTTAAAACCATCTCAGTTGTAAAGCACTTCTTCAACACGTTTATGTAAGAAAAATTTCACCTTTATCCATTATCTTCATTTTTTGTATGCCTTTATTTCTTAACTCTTAAGGTCTTGGACTTCTCGATTCTGTTTAGCTGTTTTCCTATGGTTTAGAGACAAATGTTGGTATAATTGTTTTGTTCCACAACCTAGCTAACAACACTTATAGAAACTGGCACAATAAGGTTTTTTCAACTAGTTTTATAAGGAGCAGCTACGACATCCTTTTGGATTTGGATTGTAGCTTCTGGGGGATGAATCGAAAGGACCACAGGTTGATTTTACAACAGCAAGGAAACAGACCCTCCTGACAACTTCTCCTGGCTCTTTGAAAAAGTTAAAAAAATGAGACCGACTTCACATGGTTCTTCTGGCAAGATGGTGCACGAGAAAGTTAAAGATAAGGAGGGGAACCAACTTCACATGGTTCTTTTGGCAAAGTAGTCACAAAAAGTTGGAGATAAGGAATTGGCTCTTCTGACACTTTCATATAGTTTTGGTAAAGAAAGTAAGGATGGGTCCAAGTAGTCAAAAGATTAGCCATTTGACTATGTCTTCTTATGAGAAAGCAAAGCAATAAGAAAAGAAAAAGGAAGGAACCACACAATAGGTAAAGATTATTTTTCATATGAATTTTGCCGACAAGAAAGATAAGAACTTATTTGATAGTACAGCATATGGGTGGCTCCTTTTGGGAGGTTTGAATTTCACGATCAAAGAGTTTGCCGACACAAAAGAAGAAAAAGGATTATCTCATAGGGTTTTTTTAATTTTAATATTAATAAATCCTTATAAGGATTTTTTAGAGTAACCTCTGTAATCAAGTTTATAACTTTCATCACTTGAAGCTGGAGATAGGTCTTCCATTTCATCATCTTCTTTAGATGAGTCTTCTAGAAGCTGTTTGAGTTTTTCCTTCTCTTGAGGAAGCAGTTTTTTCTTTTCCTTTGATAATGAAGAGATTAATTTGGACATGGAGGTGGATTCCTTTTTAGGAACTTCATTTTGGAGATTTCCTTTGATAAAGACAAGGTTTATGTGTTTTCTTGTAAGATAACTAAAGTCATATTGTTCCCACCATTGCCCTAGAAATCTTTTTCCCAATTCTGGTATAATATCCCCATAAATTATATTTTCCCATTTAAATATCCACGGGTCCTCGTATAAGGTCATGAATACCAGAAAATTATCTTCTACATTAAGTACTTTTTCCTAATTCCTTTTTGCAAAATAATCAAATCCTTTTCTCACATCTTCAGGAAAGACTGCTACAGTAGGGCCAAAATACCCAAACTAATCCTCAAACTAACTTGGAATATCTTCTGTAAGGTATCTTTCCCCTGTTTTAAGGGTAATAAACATGAATGGGAGTTTTTAGAATTTTGATAGTATAAGGTGTGCTCCTAGGCCTCTATGTAATCAAAGTAACTATAGGTTCGAGGTTAGATAGTTGAATCTTGGAAAACATTTCTCTGATGTAGACTTTTACTCCAGTCAGTTTATGAGAGGATTTTTTGGACTTTTATTGAGGAATAGGCTATTTGGGTAGCATATCTCATTTTGTGGGAAAAAGTGACTAACTCGATATTAATCAGGATAGCTTCATACCATTTTCTAGATTTAGGGAAGGTAATCAAATGCAAATGAAAAGGTAGATAAGAAGCTACTATTTCGGTAGGAGATCTGATTAGATCTTGGTTTTCAACGGTGATGATTACTTCCTGCCCGCTCACCTGGTATTCTTCCTTCTTAGCTTTAGAAGGCAAGCAATATACCTGACTTTTAATGTAATAATCAACGTTTTATGAAAATACGATTTCCTTTTTAAGGATTTTAAGATGTACTATATAAGTACTTACGAAAAGCCTGATCTGATTTTTATCAGATTTTGTGTGAGTCCTTATAACTTTATAAGACTCAATAATAAATTGCTTAGCCAAGCATAAGACCTTTTGAGTAAAAAGGTAGAATAAAATTTATGATTTTATGTTGGTCAAAGTTTGACCAAGAAAAGTCAAAAGTATGAATATGACGGTACTACAATAGAGCAAGCAGTATGATAATTATACTGCGAAAAACTGTCATCACAGATAAAATAGTAAGAATAAGGTTCAAGACCACTATCGAAAAATCAAGCACATTATTTAGGACAATAAGGGCTAAGTAGCCTTAAGTCATAAGAAAAATTTATACGCAGTCCAATTTTATGCAGATGAATTCTGGACTGTTGTCCAGTATGACAGTACTGTGGTTAGTAAAAGCAATATTTGTAATATCTGTATTAGTATGAAAATGGACTGCATTTTAATAGGAAAGTCAAATAAGGCCCAAAGGGGAGGTCACCTCATAGGGACTAAAGTGTAAATATTTTATTCTTAGGGGCCAAAGTCCAATTTTAAGAAAATATGATGTAAGCATGATGATGTAAACTTGATTATGTAAGCATGATGATGTAAGCAAGTAATTTAGCCTCCAAGTAAGCATGATGGCCGGCCACCTAAAGGGGGGTGATGAGTAAATATTTTTGTCTCAAGGGCTAATAAGTAATTTTTAGATTAAAAATAAATCAAAAAAGAAAATTAATTATCAACTATAAATAGGTGATTGGGGGGGGGGGGGGGGGGGCTCTTTTTGCTTCACAAAATTATAAAAACACCCCAAAACCATGTCAAAATCTTTCCTCACCCTTTCCCCTTAAATCCGAACACCAAAGTAGAAATATATATATATATATATATATATTTAGAGGTTGATGGTGGTCGGAAATTTGGAGAATCACCAAGCAAGTGTGGCTGAAAATTTTGGGAGGAAACTAAGCTAGGAGGACCGGTTCTAGTAGAAGGCAAGAGGGAAAAAGTTTGAATCAAAACCTAGCACCAACCTTTGTATTGATTAAGGTAATTCCCCTTTGGTCCCTAAGCTTTTCAATTTAAGCTTTAATTGGAAATTTAAGTGTATTTCCAAAGTTGGATTGTAAGAGCACAAGCTCATTTTAATTTCTTATGCCCTAGTTTAGATTTTTAGTTTTGTGCTTGATTAGGTGATTGGGTGGTTTTTATTTATGTGCTATGCATGATAATGTGATTATGGTTGCATGATTTTAGGGTTTGCATGTATGCTTTATGATGTAAGTTGTATGTCCCCAATATGCCTAAGAAAGTTGTAGGTTATGCAAGAGTTGAATGAGCTAGATTAGAAGCTTGAATGATGTATGGGTATGCAAACTCAAGTTTATAAACCCTAGTTTGGTTTAAGTACACCCAATGGTTTGCATGTGTATGTATGGATGTATGATGATGAGGTTTTACATTAGAAAGCGCTGCATAATTGTCGTAGGCTCACGGTTGCGACCGTTTGAGGTAGTGTGAGCGTAAATTGTATGTAAGAACGGAATTAAGGAAAAACTGTCAGTTTCGGGTAAAACTGGGCAGTTTACTGGAAAAAACGATTTTGAGGCCCTTAAAGGCCGAATTTGGAGAAACTTAAAACATGAAAGTTGTAGATAAGGGAAATTTCTAGGGGGCAGCGTGAACAGTTTTCAAAAATAAGGCTCCAATGGCCTTTGTTTTTACAAAAATCCGAACTGGTCATGCCCAGACTTCATGCACGGCCAGACAGGTTCAATAAGGGGAATGAGTAGGTTAGAGGCTGAACTGGGTTTTGAGGAAAACACGAAAGTTGTAGGGTTTTTCAAAGTCTAAAACTTTCGTGAAGAAAACTTTTTCTTATTCAACCCAGATTTTTAAATAAAATTGGATTCCTAAAACTGTACAAGAAAACAGGGAATTCCTGCACAGGATTTTCAAAACACAGTGCAGGAAAAGGAAATTCCTGCACACACACTGATAAATAAGCAGTAGGAAACTGTTCCAAAGGCAGTTTCCAACACTTAACAATTTTTACAAGCCCTACTCAAAGAGTTACAATTTTTAAGTTGGACAAGGATTTTTGTATATAAAGAAAATGGACATAGAATACTAAGTTTTTCCAAGACAAGAAAAATAAGTAAAGGGACCACAAGTTATTTTAACAACTTGGTAACAGAATGATGACCGACGGTGACCGGGTAGGACACCCAAGTTACTGGATTGGGCCCAGAGCCCAAGGTTACCCATAGTAACCCAATAGGATTTAATTTAGGAATTTGGGCTTTAGTAACACAATAAGATTGACCTAATAAGTTTGACTTAGGCTCACACCATGGTTTACCCAATGTAACCTAATAAGATACTAAGTATGTTAGTTGGGCTTAAAACCCAGAATTACTCATAGTAACCTAATGGGATATGGATTGAAAGTAATAGGGCTTAGGCCCAAAGTGAGGAATAGTAACCTAATACTATTCATGTATGATTTGGGCTTAGTACCTAAGATTACTCTAAGTAACCAAACAAGTTATGATCCAAACATGATAGGCCATAAACTTTAGGATTACTTTTAAGTAACCAAGTAAGTTATCATGAGTATGTTTGGGAAACATATAACTAACGTTATGTACGGTTGTTGGTTAGGATACCAACATTTTATGGTTATGCTTTATAGAATCCTTATCCTATGTCCTTTGAAATAACAGGAGGGTAGCATGTTGTTGCGACCTGACTTTGAGCAACAAAGTATAGGACATAGCATACGAGATAAGTACAACTCCGCGTACAGCATAGGCAGACTGTTTTATTGCTTGTTGTTTTCAAGCTCATGCATACATGTGGTGCTGCATATGATTTATGTTTTATTATTATGGCATCATGAAGCATGCTTACCAAATGATAAGTCACTTGGTAAGAATGAGAACCCAGTTTCAAGTATGAAACTGTTTTAAAAGACTGTTTTCAAGAAGAAAATTATGTTCAAGGAATCGTTTTCAAGAATGAAAACTATTCATAAGAAATTATGTTCAAGAATAAGTTAAGAACAAGATTTTAAGTATGTTGGCAAGCAAGTTGCCTCGTGTCGTACCGACCTACCACAAGGGTGGGTTTGGTCCATGGTTTGAGTTGGACTTGGTTGGCCGTCCTAACCACTCCATGGCAGCGCGCCACGGTACGGAAACTTATGTTATGTTATGTAAGGGGCCCAAAAGATATGCTAACATAAGAAAGCAAAATGAAGCATAATTGGTTCATCATTGCTTTATTAAGTTTTGTTTTGCGGGTATATAGTTGTACTTGCTGAGCGAAAGCTCACGACTTACGTCTATGCTATAGGTAAGCAACCTATCGGCAATCCTTGATACAAGACGGTGGGGCTTGACACGGCAAGATGTGAAACGTGGGATGGGAACCGTCACGTCTTTTGTTATATTATGTTATTATTTATGAACTATGTTGTATGTCAGTTGACATTTCAGTACTGAAGTATATAAATATGTATATGTATATATATATATATGTAAGTATATAATGAGATAGATTTTAGTTTCAAGTTGTTTTAAAAAAATATATATTCTGTATTTTCGCGAAGTAAAATAAGTTAAGTAATTATGTAAGATAAGTACGATAACGGCCTACGTTAGGCGGGTCGTTACAGAGTTGGTATCAGAGCGGCTTCCCTGCCATCCGATTTCACAGTCTACCTGCCATCGCCACCATCATTGTAAGTAGAGTTTAATTTTTGTGTATGCATACTCATTATGCAATTATGGTATGATAGATTATACGGTATGGATCCGAGGCGTGTAGACAAGTATCGTTATATCGCCTATGCATTTTATGGGATGTAGCCCCTACTATTTGATAGGACTAGCCAGACAGCGTCGATAGCAGCATGGCTATATGATATGGAGTTGATATTTTGTATATGCCATATATAGGCTCGCCTTCAGGTTTCATTAGCTAGTAGATGCTTGGTAGCAGACGCCGGATTAGGGTGGATGACGTTAGGGGAGCGAGCGATGCCAAGAGGGACATGGGCAGATTTCCGTGCCCTAATGATTGCACGTTACGGACCTTTGCCAGATAAGAACGACTATATACCCTACCGTGATCCCGAGATTTACAATGACATGTATCTTGGGCGATATCTTGATTATGTAGTGGATTGGCACGCCTATCCACATGAGTCTATGGGTCACTACAGTAGGAGGTTTCAAGACGCTATGTTACCATACATTCCACAAGATTTAGGTGACCCAGAGTTACAGGCACTGCATCTTATTAGGGACGGGCTGCCTCCGGAAGTTAAGTATTTTATTCCGGCTCCGATTATAGGAATCATTGGAGGATATGATTAGTGCTATTATGGAGGCTGAAATAATAGCACATATGTTATAGGCCGACACCCTAGTGGATGATTACATGCATGTGCTAGTCGACAACGCTGGTATTCCCGAGCCACTGTTCGAGGGAGGTTCGTTTTTGGCCAAGGACCCTATCCCCGCTATTCCACTACAGGAGATCCAACCACAGGAAACGGAGGCTGACGCAGATGAAAATGAAGCGGACCCTGTAAATTTCAGGACTGCTCTTGTGAATCAACTTGAGGCTCCTCCAGTAATCATCATCATCAGTGATGATGATGAAGAGGACGTAGAGGAAGAATTTGAAGAAGAATGGGAAGTAGATCTAGAAGATGTCGAGGATGACCCGGAGGAGATCTTGTTCAATGATGGAGATTGTGATGTAAACTCCGACGCTTCCTCCATAGTTACGATCGAGTATATAGATTAGACATAGGATTGACTTTCATTAGTTTATTCTTTTGACGTTAGGATTCTACATATGTATAAAGATAAAGTGATAGCCACTTCCATCCTAGTTTGACCATGTATGTATAGTAAATACAATGTAATAGACACGTACATACTATTATATGATGTACTTTTGTATGATGTACAAAAGGACAGAGTTTAAGCATGAATGTGTACGATAAAATTATGATGTTATGAATAAGTGTCAATATGAAAGGTTTATGACAAAGTCATGATATGATAAGATGAGATCACGATAGATCTCAAATATGATGCTTCTATGATATGATACGATAAGTTATGTTATGATATGATAAATATGATAATGCTATGACGTGATGTATTAAGGTATGATATGATAAGTTATGAATAAAAGAAAGGATATTAGAAGTATGATAATATCTTTTCTTAAATAGGAAATTAAAAGATGATACGATCACGAACTCGAGCTAATCAAAATCCGTAAGAACCTGATCTTGCAAATGTGGTTGCAATGTTGCAATGTCAGTTAATGGAACAGAAACGAGAAACTAATAGGCTTCGGGAACAGATAGCCCGATTCAATCAGATACTTCAAGATAATGTAGTTCCGACTCAAGAAAACTCTGTACCTCCAGTAGTGCCTCAAGTACCGGAGAATCACCAGGAGGTTCCATGGAATGCTGATGTTCCATTAGCACCCATAGGGGTACAAGCAAACCCACCCTTGATTAGGGAGGATTTGTTGTATAAGCGCTTCAAGCGAATGAAGGCGCCTGAGTTCGAAGGACCTACGGACCCAGTAGAGGCCGACAATTGGTTGTTAGATATCCAAGTAATTTTGGATTTCATGGGGCTGACAGAACAGGAGAAGGTTTTGTGTGCTTCCTTTGCACTTAAAAATGACGCACGACATTGGTGGATGACCGTGCAAATGTGCCGGAACGTGGCAACTATAAGTTGGCAGGATTTTGTGACCGAGTTTAGGACAATGTATTACAACAGGGAAATCCTTGCAGCTCAACAAGATAAGTTTAACAGTTTTAAACAAGGGTCGATGACAGTATTGGAAGCTGTCAAGAAGTTTGAACAGTTAGCCCGTTTATGTCCGGAACTAGTACCAGATGAAACCGAGAAGGTAAGAAGCATGATGAAGATGTTCCGAACAGATATTGCCAAGCAAGTCAGTGCTGACAGTAGCCCTCCAGCCCCAGTAGCCGACTGTATTGGTTAGGCAATAAGGGCCGAGTACTGGATCAAACAAGATAAAGAGGCAAAGATTCAAATTCTTAAGGCTAAGAAGGAGAATAAGAACGTGGTGAAGCAATTGCAGCCCCGACAGAATCCGAAGATGTATTCGAAGGGCCAGACCAGTAATTCGACCCAAAATTTCAAACAGTTAGGAAAGAACAAGAGAAAAGGGAATGCTACGAGCCAGGGCCAACAGGGAAATTACCCTCAAAAGAAGGTCAACCGAGGTAATGAGGGTAATAATAATAATAATAGTAATAGTTATCCTGCGTGCGCCCAGTGTGGGAAGAAGCACCTGGGAGTGTGTAGATTGGGGACGAACGCTTGCCACCTTTGTAGCAATGAAGGCCACTATGCAAGGAATTGCACCCTGAACAATCAGTTGCTTACAGTCCAAGCAAAAATAGAAGGCATTTCGATCACACAAGGAAGGCTAGAAGCTCCTGAATCCCAAGCAAGGATTTATGCCTACACAAAGGGGGATGCCGAAGCGGGAACTTCTCACGTGGTAACAGGTCAGATTTCTGTCACCACTCATAATACAATTGCTCTATTTGATTCTGGGGCAACCCACTCATTTGTATCGAGGGAGTTTGTCCAGAAGTTAGGAAGAGAAGTTAATAGTTTAGAGTAATCTTTTAGAATATCCCTTCTGTCGGGAGAAATTCTTCTGATTGACTACTGGATACACGGCATTCAAATAGTCAGAGAATTGTATGCGGATCTTGTTGTGATCAAACTTCAAGATTATGATGTGATCCCAGGAATGGATTTCTTGGGAAAATACAACGACGCTAAGATCGATTGTAGAAAACGTTGTGTTATGTTATATCCGCTTGGCGAAGAAGAATTTAATTTCTATGGCTAGTATAGGAACTCATCAACCCGGCTAGTCTCGGCAATTAAGGCTTGGAAAATGTAAGCTAATGGATGTCAAGGATATTTAGCTAACATGGTGGATAAGGATCAAGAAATAAAGCTAAAGCCGGAAGATGTCCCCATTATAAAGGAATACGTAGATATCTTTCCAAAAGATTTACATGGACTTCCACCGGAGCGGAAAATTTCATTTAAGATAGAATTGTTATCGGGAGCTGAATAAGATCACGATTAAAAACAAGTATTATCTCCCTAGAATAGATGATATTTTTGATCAACTTAGGGGAGCGATGGTATTTTTGAAGGTGGATCTGCAATCGGGATACCATCAGCTCAGGATTAAGGAGTCAGATATTTTTTTAAGACGACTTTCCGAACACGATATGGGCATTATGAGTTTTAGTCATGCCAATTGGATTGACAAATGCCCCAGCTGCCTTTATGGATATTATAAACCGAGTGTTCAAAAAATACCTAGACAAGTTTGTTATCGTATTCATTGACGATATTGTAATATACTTTGTAACGCCCCGACCTACGTAGGGCCATTACCATACTTAAACTAAACTTACTTGAAAATTTGATAATAAATTTTTTTTTAAACATATATATATAGACTAGTCAATATAAGAAGATTTTCTGTGCATACACATACTTGTTTATCATAATAAGAAGTCATATATAATCATTACATTTAACTCGAGTCTTTAAACTTCATATATACAGTATAACACAATTTATTCTAATACGTATATATATACATATATCTTTGTTCAAAAGAACTTGCGGAAAAATTTACGTAGTGGTATCCCACACCGCCTTCCTCTTGCCGCATCGTCCGCATGGTCCACCAATTAAGCTACAGGCTTTTTACCTACAGTATGAAATATACTGATGAGCTTTACGCTCAACAAGTACAAATTTAATCTCACAAAAACATGTCAAGCATCATGTAATTTATGCATGAACCATTTTATGATCAATTATGAATCTCTTATGCTTTATTATGAACTTCTTATGAACTTATTATCTTGCTTAATATGTGGGCCCCTTGTGTACGTACCAGATGCGCGCATTCCACAGAAAGTTAAGGTTTGCAAGATCCCTAACGATTCTGGGAATCATATACATAACTTTTCCGTATCAACATAATCCTCCGCATCAACAGGAGGTTAGTACGACACCTTGCTTGTCTTATCTTTTCACTTAAAACATGTTCTTACCATGTGGTTTAATATTAGTGAACATGTTTCATGATGTCACTATATCGTAACATATAACATAACATAATATCAACCATAACATATACATACACATAGCATATCATAACATAACATAGCATATTAAAACATGTCATAATACTGTAAGTGAGGTTTGTACTTACCTGGTATGCTATGTCTTAGGTTTTGTTGCTCCAAATCAGGTCGCAACCATGGGTTACTTCCTGCTATTTATAAGGACATAGGGTAAGGATCCTATAAATCATAATCATAAAATGTTAGTAACCTAACCAACATCCGTACATAACGTTAGTTATATGTCCCCCATACATACTCATGATAGCTTTATTGGTTCCTTCAAGTAACCCTTTGGTTTATGGCTTATCATACTTAGATCATAACTTGTTAAGTTACTTAGAGTAACCTTAAGTACTAAGCCCAAGCATACATGAATAGTATTAGGTTACTATTCCTAACCTTCGGCCTAAGCCTTATCACTTTCAATCCATATCCCATTAGGTTACCATAAGTAACCCTGGGTTTTAGGCCCAACTAACATACTTAGTATCGTATTAGGTTATATTGGGTAACCCATGGTGTGAGCCTAAGTCAAACTTGGATTAATTCTTATTGGGTTGCTAAGGCCCAAATTTCTAAGTTATATCCTATTGGGTTACTATAGGTAACCTTGGGCTTTGGGCCCAGTTCAGTAACTTGGGTATCCTATCCGATTACCGTCGGTCATCATTCTGTTACCAAGTTTTTAAGATAACTTGTGGTTCAATACTCACTTTCTTTGCTTTGGAAAAACTTAGTATTCTATGTCCATTTTCTTTGTATACAAAAATCCTTGTTCAATCTTATTAAAAATTACAACTCTTTGAGTAGGGCTTGTGAAAATTATTAAGTGTTGGAAACTACCTTTGGAATAGTTTCCCACAGCCAGTTTATCAGTGTATGTGCAGGAATTTCCTTTTCCTGCACTGTTTTAGAAAATCCTGTGCAGGAATTTCCTGTTTCCTGCACAGTTTTTGGAATCCAATTTTATTTAAAAATCTGTGTCGAATCCGAAAAAGTTTTCTTCACGAAAGTTTTAGACCTTGAAAAACCCTATAACTTTCGTGTTTTACTCCAGACCCAGTTCGGTCTCTAACCTACCCATTTCGTTGGTTTAACCTGCCTGGCCGTGCATGAAGTCTAGGCATGACCAGGTTCGGATTTTTTTGTAAAAACAAAGGCCATTGGAGCCTTATTTTTCAAAATTGTCCGCGCTACCCCCTAGGAATTTCCCTTCTCTACAACTTTCATGTTTTAAGTTTCTCCAAATTCGGCCTCTAAGGGCCTGCAAACTGCCTTTCCAGTAAACTGCCTAGTTTTACCCGAAACTAGCAGTTTTACCTTAATTCTGTTTTTACGCAAATCCTACGCGCACACTACCTCAAATAGTCGCAACCGTGAGCCCACAACAAACATACAGCGGTTTCTAATGTAAACTTTCATCGACATACATCCATGCATACACATGCAAATCCTTGGGTGTTCTTACACCAAGCTAGGGTTTGTAAATTGAGTTTGCATAACCATACATCATTCAAGCTAACAACCTAACTCATTCACCATCATGCATAATCTACAACTTCTTAGGCATATTGGGGACATACAACTAACATCATAAATCATACATGCAAACCCTAAGATCATGCAATCATACCCACATAATCATTCATAACAACATAAATCAAAACCACCTTAACGTCTAATCAAGCACAAATCTAAAAAAACCTAAACTAGGGCATAAAAAATTAAAATGAGCTTATGCTCTTACAATCCAACTTTAGAAATACACTTAAATTTCCAATTAAAGCTTAAATTGAAAAGCTTAGGGAACCAAAGGGGAATTACCTTAATCAACACAAAAGTTGGTGCTAGGTTTTGATTCAAACTTTTTCCCCTTTGCCTTTTACTAGATCCGGTCCTCCTAGTTTAGTTTCCTCCCAAAATTTTCGACCACACTAGCTTGGTGATTCTCCAAATTTCCGACCACCACCAACCTATCTCTTTCTATATATATATATATATATTATATATATATATATATTTTCTACTTTGGTGTTCGGATTTAAGGGGAAAGGGTGAGAAAAGATTTTGGCATAGTTTTGGGATGTTTTCTCATTTTGTGAAGCAAATAGAGTCCCTAGGGGCATAAAAAATTAAAATGAGCTTATGCTCTTACAATCCAACTTTAGAAATACACTTAAATTTCCAATTAAAGCTTAAATTGAAAAGCTTAGGAAACCAAAGGGGAATTACCTTAATCAACACAAAAGTTGGTGCTAGGTTTTGATTCAAACTTTTTCCCCTTTGCCTTTTACTAGATCCGGTCCTCCTAGCTTAGTTTCCTCCCAAAATTTTCGACCACACTAGCTTGGTGATTCTCCAAATTTCCGACCACCACCAACCTATCTCTTTCTATATATATATATATATATATATATATTATATATATATATATATATATTTTCTACTTTGGTGTTCGGATTTAAGGGGAAAGGGTGAGAAAAGATTTTGGCATAGTTTTGAGATGTTTTCTCATTTTGTGAAGCAAATAGAGTCCCCCCCCCCCCCCCCCCCACCATCACCTATTTATAGGTGATAATTAATTATCTTTTTGGATTTATTTTTAATATAAAAATTGTTTATTAGCCCTTGAGACAAAAATATTTGCTCATCTACCCTCTTAGGTGGTCGGCCATTATAGGAAACTTGGAGCCTAAGAAAATTCTCTTGCTTACATCATCATGCTTACATCATATTTTCTTAAAATTACACTTTAGTCCCTGTGAGGTGGCCTCCCCTTCGGGCCTTGTTTGGCTTTCCTGTTAAAATACAGTCCATTTTCATACTAATGCAGATATTACAAATACTGCTTTTACTAACAACAGTACTGTCATACTAGACTACAGTCCAGAATTCATCTGTGTAGAATTGGATTGCGTATAAGATTTTCTTAGGACTTAAAACTACTTAGTCCTTATTGCTTTAAATATTGTGCTTGATTTTTCTACAGTAGTCTTGACCCTTATTCTTGCCATTCCATCTGTGATGACGATTTTTCACAGTATAATTCCTATACTACTTGCTATATTGCAGTACCGTCATATTCATACCTTTGACTTTTCTTGGTCAAACTTTGACCAACATAAAATCATAAATTGTTATTATGCCTTTTTCCTTAAAAGGCATCCTGCATGGCTAAACAACTACTATTGAGTCTCGTAGCTAATTAATCGAGAACTCAAACATATACTGATAAAATTATGAATTTCACATTGATATTCATAATTTTCATGAAACATCACATAAACACATAACATGGACTTAAATTTCTTTATATACAAGGAAATCATGAGTCCGTAAAAATTTCGGTTATTACATACTCAAGGTCCAGGGAGGAGCACGAGCAGCACCTTAGGTTGGTGTTGGAGACATTAAGAAGGAATCAATTTTATGCCAAATTCACAAAGTATGAATTTTGGTTAGAAAAGTTCATTTCTTAAGCCATGAGGTATAAAAAAAAAAAGGAAGTAATTTGTATGGACACAGAAGTGCGAAGAAAGCTTCCAAGAGCTTAAAAAGAGACTCACTAACGCACCGTTATTAATAATTTCCGACATGGACGCAGGGAATTTTGTAAATTGTAGTGACGCCTCTAAAACCGGACTAGGGGCTGTCTCAATACAAAATAGAAATGTAGTTGTCTATGCCTCACGATAGCAAAAGGATCACGAACGAAACTATTCGACGCACAATTTGGAGCTCGCGGCAGTAGTTTTCGTATTAAAGATCTGGAGATATGATTTGTATGGGAATAGATGCGAAATCTATACCGACCATCAAAGTCTCAAGTATATCTTCACCTAAAAGGAGCTCAATACGAGGCAGCGTAGATGGTTGGAACTCGTAAAGGATTATGATTGCGAGATCCTTTATCACCCTGGAAAGACAAACAGGGTAGCGGATGCTCTGAGTAGGAAATCATCCGGTATGTTAATGTTTATTGGAATGTTGCCCAAACTGCTTCAAAGGGAAATTGCTGATTTTAATATGGAGATGATAACTAGAAGTTGTCCGTTTTGACTCTCCAGTCCAATCTCCTAGAATCCATCAAGCTTCATCAAGGGAAGGACTTCCTTTTTGCTTAAGTCGCAACTTTTTGGTGGAAAGAATAAAGAATTTAAGACCTCTTCAGATAGGGTAATTTATTTCAAGGAAAGGATTTGTGTTCCTAACTTTGAGTTTCTCAAGAAACAGATCATGTTAGAAGCTCATGAAATGCCATATTCGGTACATCCTAGAGCTTCCAAGATGTACAAATATCTTAAGGAAAAAATTTTGGAGGAGATCTCCAGAAAATTAAGCTTCTAGAATGGAAATGGGAGCAGATACGATGGAATTTTGTATTAGGATTACCCAGGACTACAAGTGGGAACGGTATAATTTGGGTTATTGTTGGTAGATTAACCAAATCAGCCCACTTTATTACCATTAAGGCTACTGTTTCGATAGAAAGGCTTGCCGAAAATTATGTATCTTAGATCGTTAAGCTGCATGGAGTGTCAAAATCGATCATTTCGGACCGTGATGGATGTTTCACCTCTCGATTTTGGACAAGTGTTCACACCGTTATGAGGTCGAAATTGAAGCTTAGTACAGCTTTGCACCCCCAAACTGATGGCTAGTTAGAACGAACAATCCAAACACTAGATCATGGGTTTTGGATTCAAAGGAAGCTAGGATCAGAAGCTGTCTTTGATCGAATTTTCTTATAATAACGGTTATCACGCATCAATTGGTATGGCCCCAGTTGAAGCGTTGTATGGAAGGGAATGTAAATCTCCCATTAATTGGAAAGAAGTTGGACAAGAGCAACTTCAAACTACGGATTTTATCTGAAAAACCTCGGAAGATATCAAGTTGATTATACAGAGACTCGACATAGCTTTTAGTCAACATAAAAGTTATGCCGACAAACGTCGAAAACCTTTGGAATTTCAAGTTGGAGACTATGTTTTTATTAAGATTGCTCCTATGAAAGGAGTAATGAGATTTGGAAAGAAAGGAAAATTCAGTCCTAGGTATATAGGACCATTTGAGATCCTTGAAAGAATTGCAAAAGTAGTTTATAAGCTTATCTTGCCGTCAGAATTGGTATCTGTGCATAACGTTTTTCATATCTCGATGTTAAGGAAGTATGCACCTGATACTTCCCACGTTCTAAGTCAAGAACCAATCAAAGTTCAAACTGATTTAACGTATGAAGAAAAGTTAGTTCGGATTCTAGATCGAGAATAAAATGTCTCAAGGAATAAGACAATTCCTTTGGTTAAGGTATTATGGTGAAACCATGCTGTGAAAGAAGCCACGTGAGAATTAGAAGAGGATATGAGAAAGAACTACCCCAATTTATTTTAATTTTCGAGGACGAAAATTTTTAAGGGGGGAAGATTGTAATAACCAACGTTTTATGAAAATACGATTTCCTTTTTAAGGAATTTAAGATGTACTATATAAGTACTTACGAAATGCCTGATCTGATAAAAATCAGATTTTGTGTGAGTCCTTATAACTTTATAAGACTCAATAATAGATTGTTTAGCCAAGCATAAGACCTTTTGAGTAAAAAGGTAGAATAAAATTTATGATTTTATGTTGGTCAAAGTTTGACCAAGAAAAGTCAAAAGTATGAATATGACGGTACTGTAATAGAGCAAGCAATATAGGAATTATATTGCAAAAAAACTGTCATCACAGATAAAATAATAAGAATAAAGTTCAAGACCACTATAGAAAAATCAAGCACATTATTTAGGACAATAAGGGCTAAGTAACCTTAAGTCATAAGAAAAATTTATACGCAGTCCAATTTTATGCAGATGAATTCTAGACAGTGGTCCAGTATGACAGTATTGTGGTTAGTAAAAGCAGTATTTGTAATATCTGCATTAGTATGAAAATGAACTGCATTTTACGAAGAAAGCCAAACAAGTTCCAAAGGAGAGGCCACCTCACAGGGACTAAAGTGTAAATATTTTATCCTTACGGGTCAAACTACAATTTTAAGAAAATGTGATATAAGCATGATGATATAAGCTTGATGATGTAAGCAAGTAACTTAGCCTCCAAGCAAGCATGATAGCCGACCACCTAAAGGGGGGTGATGAGCAAATATTTTTATCTCAATGGTTAATAAGCAAATTTTGGATTAAAAATAAATCTAAAAAGAAAATTAATTATCACCTATAAATAGGTGATTGAGGGGAGGGGGCGGGGGCTCTTTTTGCTTCACTAAATGAGAACACACCCAAAAATTATGTCAAAATCTTTCCTCACCCTTTCCCCTTAAATCCGAACACCAAAATAGAAATATATATATATATATATATGTTGATGGTGGTCGAAAATTTGGAGAATCACCAAGCAAGTGTGGCCGAAAATTTTAGGAGGAAACTAAACTAGGAGGACCGGTTCTAGTAGAAGGCAAGGGGGAAAAAGTTTGAATCAAAACCTAATACCAACCTTTGTGTTGATTAAGGTAATTCCCCTTTGGTCTCTAAGCTTTTTAATTTAAGCTTTAATTGGAAATTTAAGTGTATTTCCAAAGTTGGATTGTAAGAGCATAAGCTCATTTTAATTTCTTATGCCCTAGTTTAGATTTTTAGATTTGTGCTTGATTAGGTGATTGGGTGGTTTTGATTTATGTGCTATGCATGATTATGTGATTATGATTGCATGATTTTAGGGTTTGCATGTATGCTTTATGATGTCAGTTGTATGTCCCCAATATGCCTAAGAAAGTTGTAGGTTATGCATGAGTTGAATGAGCTAGATTAGAAACTTAAATGATGTATGGATATGTAAACTCAAGTTTATAAACCCTAGCTTGGTGTAAGTACACCCAATGATTTGCATGTGTATGTATGAATGTATGATGATGAGGTTTTACATTAGAAAGCGCTTCATGATTGTCGTAGGCTCACGGTTGCGACCGTTTGAGGTAGTGTGCACGTAAATTGTACGTAAAAACGGAATTGAGGAAAAACTGCCAGTTTCGGGTAAAACTGGACAGTTTACTGGAAAAAACGATTTTTAGGCCCTTAGAGGCCGAATTTGGAGAAACTTAAAACATGAAAGTTGTAGAGAAGGGAAATTTCTAAGGGACAACGAGAACAGTTTTCAAAAATAAGGCTCTAATAGCCTTTGTTTTTACAAAAATCCGAACCTGGTCATGCCCAGACTTCATGCACGGCCAGGCAGGTTCAATAAGGGGAATGAGTAGGTTAGAGACTGAACTGGATTTTGATCAAAACACGAAAGTTGTAGGGTTTTTCAAAGTCTAAAACTTTCGTGAAGAAAACTTTTTCGAATTCAACCCAGATTTTTAAATAAAATTGGATTCCTAAAACTGTGCAGGAAAACAGGAAATTCCTGCATAGGATTTTCAAAACACAGTGCAGGAAAATGAAATTCCTGCACACACACTAATAAATAATCAGTAGGAAACTGTTCCAAAGACAGTTTCCAACACTTAACAATTTTTTACAACCCAAGTTACTGGATTGGGCCCAGAACCCAAGGTTGTCTATAGTAACCCAATAGGATTTAATTTAGGAATCTGGTCTTTAGCAACCCAATAAGATTGACCCAATAAGTTTGACTTAGGCTCACACCATGGGTTACTCAATGTAACCTAACAAGATACTAAGTATGTTAGTTAGGCCTAAAACCTAGGGTTATTCGTAGCAACCTAATGGGATATGGATTGAAAGTAATAGGGCTTAGGCCCAAAGTGAAGAATAGTAACCTAATACTATTCATGTATGATTTGGGATTAGTACCCAAGGTTACTCTAAGTAACCTAACAAGTTATGATCCAAACATGATAGGCCATAAACCTTAGGGTTACTTTTAAGTAACCAAGTAAGTTATCATGAATATGTTTGGGAGACATAGAACTAACGTTATGTACGGATGTTGGTTAGGATACCAACATTTTATGGTTATGCTTTATAGAATCCTTGCCTTATGTCCTTTGAAATAACAGGAGGTAGCATGTTGTTGCGACCTGACTTGGAGCAACAAAATATAGGACATAACATACGAGGTAAGTACAACTCCGCCTACAGCATAGACAGATTATTTAATTGCTTGTTGTTTTCAAGCTCATGCATACATGTGGTGATGCATATGATTTATGTTTTATTATTATGGCATCATGAAGCATGCTCACCAAATGATAAGTCACTTGGTAAGGATGAGAACCCAGTTTCAAGTATGAAACTGTTTTAAAAGACTGTTTTCAAGAAGAAAATTATGTTCAAGGAATCGTTTTCAAGAATGAAAACTATTCATAAGAAATTATGTTCAAGAATAAGTTAAGAACAAGATTTTAAGTATGATGGCAAGCAAGTTGCTTCGTGTCGTACCGACCTACCACAAGGGTGGGTTTGGTCCATGGTTTGAGTTGGACTTAGTTGACCGCCCCAACCACTCCATGGCAGCGCGCCACGGTACGGACACTTATGTTATGTTATGTAAGGGCCCCAAAAGATATGCTAACATAAGAAAGCATAATGAAGCATAATTAGTACATGCATTGCTTTATTAAGTTTTGTTTTGCGGGTATATAGTTGTACTTGCTGAGCGAAAGCTCACGACTTACGTCTATGCTGTAGGTAAGCAACCTATCGGCAATCCTTGATACAAGACGGTGGGGCTTGGCACGGCAAGATGTGAAATGTGGGATGGGGACCGCTACGTCTTTTGTTATATTATGTTATTATTTATGAACTATGTTGTATGTCAGTTGACATTTCAGTACTGACGTATATAAATATATATATGTATATATATGTAAGTATGTAATGAGATAGATTTTAGTTTCAAGTTGTTTTAAAATAAAAAAAATAAAAAAAAACATTCCGTATTTCCACTAAGTAAAATAAGTTAAGTAATTATGTAAAATAAGTACGATAACGGCCTACGTTAGGTGGGTCGTTGCATTTAATTTGGGGGAAAACGGTGCTCCAGATAGCTCTCTTAGGTGCCCTGCACATATTTAGAGATTTTAATGTTTTAGATACCTTCTCAAAGTGTTTATGAATCTCTTATTTAGATTCATCATCATTTCTTCAATTGTTCTTGTCTTCCCCAGCTTGTCTTAAGTCAGAAGTTGGTTTAGAAATCTTAGTTCTTTTATATAAGAATTTTGTATCACTTTCTCCATAAGTGACGAGAAATTGATATCTCCCATTATCTTTCTCCCATAGGTCCTACTTTAGGATCACCCATGTCGTAACTCTCTTTAAGAGATCGTTTGACTGTTACGTAATACGAATTTGGGCTCTCAGGTTCAAACTTCATTTCGGCATTCCATAAACATAGGTTAATAAACCAAATTTGTCTTTTACTGTTTTCTTCCTATTGAAGAAAAAATAGGAATTTTTCCTTTTCGTCAATCTTTAGTTTAAGATTGTTAATTTCCTGCCACTCGGGTTCAGTGGAGAAGTTTAACTTGACGGGATCAACATTGGCTTCAGAGATTATTCCTTCTTTAGTGACTCTAAAGATAGAGTAAATTGAGGAATGGGGTTCCTAATATAGCAAGTTTGGTAATATCTTTACTAAGCAGAAAGCCAATTTAAAAACAGGCTTTTTCTAAACAGACTACTACATTGGATAGTTTATACTGAATGGGCATTTTCCCTCCATTTGCAGTGTCTAAGATTTTGGTGGTCTTAGTAAAGTATTTAGTAGGAACTATGCTTTCACTTATACAACTTAGATCAACACCTGAATCAATAAGGGCTTATATTTTTATAATATATTCTTTGGCTATAACTATTATGACCTTGGTGTACCATTTTTGGTTAATGACACGGTCTATAGAATTAATAGACTCGGCTTCTTCCTTATTTAAGGAAGATGCTTTAAATAGTTTAGTAAACTCTTGGTCGGCTTCTCTAACATCACTCTTTTCAGAGTTGTGCTTGGAAAGAGCTTCATAATTAAGGAGTTCCAGACTTTGAACCCTAGATTTAAGCTCTTCATTATTTTTTAGTTTCATTGATCTCTCTTTTAAGATCTTAGACTATAGGTTCTTTTTTAGAACCCTCAAGTTCTACTCTTTTAAGAATCTCTTTAAAAGAGTATTCTTGATATTTTTCTTAAAGTGTTTTTTGTAATTTAGTGTCCTTGTATTGAAGACTATCCTCAGTAATAAGGATATATTCTTTTAATGCCTTTTGTTTTTCTTTTGGATCCTCTATCCTATCTATTATCTTTAAGATAAGACTTTATTCTTTGACAAGGCATTTATGGCTAGGCCATTCATATTAAGAATAGCTTTGTAATGATCACACTTACAATTACTTTCTTCAGAATCTTCTAATTGCATCTGGTTGATCTACAAATCCTCTTCTTTTTCTTCACTCTCATCAAAGCTAGAATATTCTTCATCATTGCTTTGATTTAAAAGTTGTTTTTCTATTTGTTTTTTAATACTCTCTTCTATCTATAACTCAATAATCTTTGCTTTTGTCCAATAAGTGGTAGCATAATGAACTATTTTTCCACCTCTTTTTTTTTTTTTATACAGACAGGAGCTTTTTCATTTTTTTTTTTCTTTTTGCCGAGTAATTAGGCTTTTCAGAATCTTTTTGGTTTTTTATCCTACTTCTACCCACTTATTACTTTGGGGTATAGCTTTTTTCAGTATATTTTTCTTCTCATGGGGAGTGAATAATTTGGTTATAACTAAATTGTTCACAAAAGTTTCCCAATATCTGTTTTCCAATAAGACGATCTTTTTCAAGCTGTTTTTTAAATTTGATATCATTACAGAGGGCTAATCCTTCAGCAACTACTTCAGCTGCTAACTCGCCATAAGTATAATGAGAGTGTGGGATATTGCCATTATGTTTTAATCTCAACCTCATTCTTACTCTTTCAGCAAATAAGGGTGGAAATCCTTATAAGAATTTCTCTTTCCAAAATTCGTTATTACAGTCTTCCCTGGTTAATACTTTTGATAAGAATACATTTTTATACCATTTATAAAGGGATAAAGTTGGACATTTCAGATTGAGCAATTGCACCTGACTTCTGTCAAATTGTATTCTTGTTGATCCTATGAAATGTAATAGGATCGTATATACCAGAGTCTTTACTACATCAAACTGTGTTTCCACTACAGAATTAGGGTCTTCTTGTTTTACCCTAGTAGCAGTCTGGATTGCCATCTTTGGAGATGGTGTAATATAATGATCCCACCAGTCTTGCAAGTGTCTGGTAAATCCTATTAAAAATAGCGTGTGATATGTCAACATCGCCATTACCATTTAATCTACATGCCAAAGCATATATCATCACTTTTTTTTTATAACTCGCAGGATTTGATACTCGAACAGACCATCAATTTCCATTCAACTATGGATCTACCATCATAAGACGATCCATGCCCAATTTCATCATCATATTGAAGGTCGACTAGGGAAGGCCTGTGATAATAAGGCCATATTTCAAGTTGACTATAATTAGCCTTGAGTATAATTAGCCTTACACTGAAGTTTACTTATGGTTGGACCAGTTGGGTTACTAGCTTCAGACAAAAATTGGCTTATGATCTGATTAAGACCTTTTTCAGATCTATCATTGATATCTTGCTCAAATATCATGGTTAACGACTCTTTTTCCTGAAAGATCAAGTTTAGACAACCCGCTAACTAATTCTGATAAGAATTTTGGGTTTTTCTCAAGTTTGAATATTGAGGTATCAGTAGGAGGTTTAAAGAATACAGGTTGAACTTCTGTTTTGGTTGATTTAAGGAGGTTTCACCTAATTCTTTGGTTTGGGACCTCTTGATTCTATTTAGCCGTTTTCCTATAGTTTGTAGACACAGTTTGGTATAATTGTTTTGTTGGAGGCCCTAATTAACGTTTTCTTTTTCTTTTTTTTCTTTTTTTTCCTCATAAAACGAACCTAGCTTGTAGAGAATTTGATAAAGTTAATACTAAATTCACTGAAAATAAATAAAGAAACAAAAACCTACAAGGATTCACAACAAAATACTTCTACTGCTTAGAGAGAAAAATGGCGGGACAATTTGTTAACTAAATAAAGGGTAGACTTTTTTAGAGAAAACTTGGAAGACTTTGCTAAATATATATTAAAGGGATAATTGCTTGTCTAATACTTGCGTGGTAAAGAAAATTAATTTTTCACTTTGGAAACACTCAATGCTATAATTGCTCTCTCAAAATTCTTTTTTTTTTTAAGCATGGTAAATAATACAGACATTATACATTTTAAGGTTCTTATAATTCACTTATATAGAGGTTTCCTTATAGTTTTACTTTTAACATTATCCCTCTCTACGACTCCACCCCTATTCATTCACTCATTTAATTTTCTTTAAAAAGGGAATAGGTTCAATATCATGAAATAAGATTTGTTGAAAAGCTTAATACCAAGAGACTTGAATAATGCAAGTAAATGAACAACACAACAAACTAATGGTTTAAGTAAATCAGAAGATAGTAAAATTAATGGAAGAAAAAATCAATGATAAAAAAAAGATAATGTGATGATGATCAAGAATATCAAGAAAGTAACTAAGACTACTAAATTAACATGAAAACTAGAGATCATAAGCAATTTGAGTCATACTTATATTACTATTTTTCTTTTTTGAAGAAGGCCCCTTTAAAATTTCCACTTAAGGCCCCAATATTACTTGGGCCGACCCCATAACCGCAAGTGTGTCATCTAGTACAATGATATCAAGACAAAACAATATTTTCAACCCAAAATCATTCATCAAATCCAATGTCAAGAATTATATAATTTACGTTTTAACAATTAATCCAACAGGGTAAAACACAAATATAATCCAACCAACACCAGAGACTCGACAACAAAAGTTTCAAACTCAAAATCAAATCAAATACAGATAAATCTCAGAATCACAATGTCCTGGATGAAACAGACACAGTCTCTAAATGCTTTTAAACATCACACACCAATTTCACCCATCAGAACATATTTATGTGAACATTTATAGATATAAATATCCACAATTTCAGCTTCAAAATGTTACCCTACTTACAGAAGTTCTAGTAAAGAAAACCTCAACAATTCCCTACACCCATTAGGTGTAAACGTTACCCAAATTTGTGGGTTGACTAAAAACTAGCAAAAAAAAAAAAAAAAAATCACAAGTTCAAAACTTTGCAAATGAAAAGCAAAACCCATGAAGCAAATTCGAAAATAAAAAGAACCCAACAAATTTAGCACACAAGTTTCAAAAACCATGCTCAGAATCAAAAAGGCAACATCAATATGTTGCCCTAAACCCACACACCAACTTCACCACTCAATATATTTTTACAATTTCAGCTCCAAAATGTTACCTCCATTAAATTAAAAAATAATAAAATAATAAAAAAAAAAACCCTCAACAATTCCCTACTCCCATTAGGTATTAACATTACCCAAATTTGTATTGCGGGTTGACTATAAAACTAGCAAAACTGAATCACAAGCTGAAAACTTTGCAAACAAAAAGCAAAACCCATGAACCGAATTCGAAAATAGAAAGAATCCAACAAATTTAACACACAAGCTTCAAAACCCATGTTCAGAATCAAAAGGGCATCATCAATAAGTCCTCCATAGAGAAATATACGAAACCCCAACATTTAATCGGAGAAAGAATAAAAGAGAAATGTTAGAGAGAGAGAGAGAGAGAGGGCGAGAGAGGAGGAAGATGGAGCAAAGAGAGAGTACTGAGAGACGAGATGGAGAGACCATCTGTAACTTAGAACGCAGGGCCTTCAATGGGACAACTCACCAAGCAAGAGAGAGAGAGAGAGACTTACGTTCAGAGGATCGGAGAGCGGCGGCGGCGATCTCGTCTCCACGTTTGGATCTTGTCTCAGCGTCTCCGGACGTCACTGTTCTCCAAGGCAAGCAAAATCTCCAACGAGATTTCCACGGCGACCTCCTTAGCAACGGCGACAACAGCGGCGAGAGGAAGAAATAGAAAACAGAGAGAGAGAGGGGAGAAGAAAAAGCCTCTGACTTGAGAGAGACAGAGAGTAGAGAGAAAGAGAGAGAGAAACAACTTCTGAAAGATGAGGATAATACCCACTAGACTGACTAGAGATACCGTGCCGTTAATTATGCAAATAATGTAAATTAAGTTTTCATTTTATAAGTTAGTTGAAAATAAAATTTTTAAATTAAAATATATTGATTTTTTAAAAAATAGTTATAAATTTTATTATTTTTTAGAAAAAGATAAAAATTAAGATAAAAAAGTACAGTTTAGTTTGAGATGAATTTAAATGTCAAACGGAACATAAACTTACATTGAGTTGAGTTTCGCTTGAAATGTAGCATCCGTTTGGTGCTATGGTTGGAGTTGAAATTTTTAAAGTTGGAATTGATTGACTTTTTAAAAACTAGTTATAATTTTTATTGACTTTTCAGAAAAATACAAAACTAAGATGAAAAAATTAAATTTGAATTGAATCACCAAACGGAATAGTAATTTTTAAATTAAAATTGATTGACTTTTTAAAAGTTAATTATATTTTTAGTTAATTTAAAAAAAAAAGGATAAATGTAACACCAAGCTTAATTAATTTAAAATAATTAAGTTTAACAAGTATGTTTAGTATCTTATTAATAATACTATTAAGTGTTTATTATTAGTAATGTTAATCATTTTATATGAAATGTTTTTTTTTTAATAATTTATGTGCTACTAAAATTTGTTTTAACTATATTTTTTTAAGTAACTGTACAGAGTAGAGTTGACAGTCGCCGGAAGTGAAGCTGATCGATGTGGTCCATGAGATTGTTTGTATAAGAATGGTAATTTAAAGTTATAGAATATACTTCAAATGAGTTTATTAAAATTTTCTATGGACTTATTTGCAAAGAAAATATATTTTTAAGGATCTAGCATAATTTTAAATTCTTTTGGATATTTTATGTAATTTTTTTTAAGATTTGTTTTGTTACTTATCAAGTTTATCCATTAGTTGTCACATCATAACTATGGATAAACTTTATCCATTAGTTACCACATCATGGTTATCCAATAGGATAAACCTTGCTAACCAAGGTTCGGTGAATGTAGACCTAAAAAGTAAACCTTGTTATCCAAGTTTTTCTTTTTTGTAATTATCTACAATTGGGGCCGCTTACCGACCATTTGTAAAGAAGGTAGAGAACAGAACAAAACAACAACAACAACAACAAGAAGAAAGAAAAAAAAAAAAAAAAAAAAAAAAAACAACCTCCAACAACTGATCTTCTTCATCATAAGTTCATTCAAATTTTATAATGAATTTGAATGAACTAAGCTTCCTTCAAAAGTTCATTCTCGGATTTCCACACAAACACCATTTTCTTTCAAGCTAGTTGAGCTCAAAGTGGAGTTTGTCACCATTTTTTGGGTTCAAATTTTATAAGCTACCTAAGGTCAGTTTAAATTAGGATTTTTTTAATGAATTTTGAACTATTTAAAGCTAGAGATGTGAGGTTTTAAGTTGTATTTGATTTGATTTACTTGAGATGCTTCATGTCAAAAGTGTGCTTTGATTTTCTCCCAAATGTGTAACTTCTGATTTTATTCAAGAATCTTGATGGTTATATGTTATTTGAGATGTAAAGCATTGTGAGGTCTGATTAGAAAAGAGATTTGACTGTTTTTAAAGTATTTTATGAAGTTGTATAGAAGGTGTTTGTGAAAATGTTTGATTGAGAAAACTAAGATTTCTATAACATAGCAGTAGGATTCTGAGTTTTGTTTCTCTGTTTATACTCGGTATTTGAAGCTGAAACTTTGTGAAGTTAAAGTATACATATGAATCTTGTTCTCCACAAAATTTCAGATGAAAATGTTGTAAATCGGATTTTTGGTGAATTTTCAAAAGTTAGGTTCTGTTGCTGGAATTTGTGGACAGCAACTATGTAAAGATTTTGTTTGTGCTTAGAGCTTGTTCTAAAGGACCTTAAATGGTCTAAAACGTTGAAAAGTGATACTATAATACATATATTTCAATTTTATATGGCTGTTAATGGATTGAAGATACTTTTAAATGTAAAATGACTTGATCATGGACCTTAGGACAAGCACGATCAACTTCCTTGAAACGGTGGAGTCAGTTTCTCTGCGGTAGTTCAACTTTAAAGAAGTAAGTAGGAATTCTACTTACTGTGTCATAGAAGCTTAAAAAGTATATGACATAGCATTTTAATGTTTTTGATAAATGTTTAACATTTCAAATGAGACTATGGATATAATGTTTCCCCTTATTGGAAAGGTATGATTTGCAAGTATGAAAGCTAAAGGAAAGTATGGTTTATTGAAAGGTTTTATGACATGTTTATAATGTTTTAAAGGTTTACAAAATTCTAGATGTGGCCTATGAAATGATTGGAATATCTATAGAATGTGGTAACCCCACTATAATGGTGTCATTGGTACTAACTGATACCCACGGATGGATCCCGAAAGGGACGTGACTAATACCAACGTTTAGGATCCCAATGACAGTAATGAAAGTGTTTGGCCAAACTTAAAGAAAATGAATGATAAATGATTCTGTAGCTTAAGCCCAATTTGTTCCATATCTCAAGGGTTTTCATGAAATGTTTTAAATGTTGATTTGGATTTCTATTTGCTATAAGAAGATTCGAAATTCATAAAAAAAATGTATTTTAAATACATATTGTATTTTAAAGGTTTTGTATTTAACTATGTTCCACTTACTGGACTTTTAGCTCACTTTAAGTTTCTTGGCACAGGTGAGGAAGAAAAGAATGAGGAAGCAATATAGTAGCAGGCTGAACCTCTTTTGGGAACCTGATGTCATGGAACCTATGTACATACTAAGCTAAAGTTGTTTCATTAAAAATGCTTATAAAAAAAAAAAAAAAAAACTCTGTGGGCTACACTACAAAAGTTTTGATTTGAGACAATACTAATAATCTGTGATAGTTGTAATACCAACTCTTCATATTTTGACTAAACTATGATGAAGAGTCTGTAAATATATTATATTAATATCTTATCATACAACTATCTTAGTTTTACTATGTTTCTGTATTATACCAGATTTTATAAATGTATGGTTTAGTGACATGTCCTAGTTAAGTTTAGTTAAAGGCTAAACTAGCTAGGGGGTGTTACAATAAAACTTGAGATTAAAAACTTTAGTATCTTATAATTGATGAAAATAATAAGTTTTTTAATGTATTAAAACATACGACATATTTATCATAAAAAAGGAGTTTAAGGACCCGTTTCGGGGAAGATTTAGCATTTAATTTGGAAAACTTATTTTGTCTTTTTTTTTTCAACTTAAAATCACTTTATATTATTCATATCTTTAAATGTTTACAATAAATTTAAATTTTAAAAGTTTATAATTTTCTTACTTAAAGTTCATATTAGATGATTTTAATTAATTGTATAGAATTTTAATAACAATAAAACAATATATATATTGATATTTTTTTTAACATATTTTAAATTTTTACTTTTTCACTCCAAATAGTTTTTTTTCCCTCCAAACACACATTTTCAAAACTCTCTCACTTCCAATTCAAAACACATCTTCAAAACCTCCCCCAACCTAACAAAAAGATTAGTTATATTGATATACCACTCTTAACTATTCACACTCTTCTTTTAAAGCTCGTTTGTGAGCACTTTTAGGGATAGAGTTTTGCCGTTAGTACGTTTAGGATTGAGATGATTTTTGAAAATGTGGTTTTAGGACAAAAAATTTTTAGGGAAAAAAAATTTGTTTTGGAGTTTTGTGTTTAATTGAAGTATAATTAAAATATATATATATGTTTTTTTTATGTGAGTTTTCTACAAAAAAAAAAAAAAAATTTACGAAAGAGTAAATTTTTTTAAAAGACTATTTGAAACCCAAAAGTCCTCTAAACGCTTATTTGCAAACCAAACAGTGTTCCATCATTTGAAAAGTGCCCCAAGATAGGGCCTTAAAAACACACCCCACTTAATTCTTACAAGATAATATACTTATTACATACCTTTATTAATTCAAAAAGTTCCAATAATTATTTTCATAAGGTAAATTTCAAGCAAATGCTAACTCTTGTGATAAGGTATATGAGTGTGTGAGTGTGTAATCGAGAGTTCGAATCTTAGAATTTTCTTTTTTTTAATAGTAGTAAAATTTAAAAAAAAATTTATTTGCACACCCATTGTTATTTGCATATCCATTACTATATTTTTATTTACTTTGATATGTTTTTTGCTTTTTTCTTTTTTTTTTTTAGGGATTTATAACTAAGTAGTCTTTTTTTTTTTAAAGAAGTTTTTTAATAAATGACCGAAGTTTTTAAAAATTTAATTAAAAGACCCCTTTTTTTTTTTTTTTTTTTTCTAAAGTAGTTAATTATTTTTCTTAAATAGTCAATCAGTGATTGACTACATAAGATTGTTTATTTGGTCAATCAGTGTTGACACTGATTGACTATAACGTAAAGCACCAAATTTCTTAGTCAAATTAGTGATTGATGAAATTTGAAAATGACAAACGCCCACTTTACTAAATAAAAAGAGTTTGACCATCTATTAAATTAGATATCTAAAAATATCACTCAACCTAATTTTTCTTTCTTCTTTAATATGAGAAGCCTTTTGATAACTATAATTTTTCCTTCAATTTTGTTGATGTATTTACTATTGCATTTTTCTATCTCCACTAAAAACATTTATATTCCATCCTAAATTAATTTGAAAATTAATTTCAAATAAAAAAATTAAAAGATAAACGAAAAAGAAAGGAAAAGTCTGCAAAACACAACACATGTAAATATGGGAGAAGTAAAAACTTACATATCTTCAATTGTATATGTATATGTATTTATGTGCATATATGTAATATCATATACCCCAACCCGGGGTCTGACTCTAATCTCGAAATCCGACCCTTATCTAGACCTCAAAACCCGACCTCGTCCCAAAATCCCATTACAACCCCATCCCAAAACCTGACCCCGACCCCGACCCCAATCCCAATCCCAAAACCCAAACCCGACCCCATCTCGAAACCGACCCGCACCACCCCCCAAATCTCAACCCATATCCCAAAACCCGACCCCAATTTTGAAACACAACCCCGACCGCGATCATAAAAACCAACCCTAACTCTGACCCCTATCCCAAAACCTGACCCAACCCCGTATGCCGCTCTAAAAATTCATAAACTTGATTTCATGAATTATTATCATGGAATTTCTTCACTAATCACTTCTACTAAATTATTTTGATGAATATCAAATTTCAAGATCATGAATGATTTTATATGTACACTAGTATGATGATGTCGATGATATAACAATGCTGAGTTTCTCTATTTAAATAAGAAATTATAGATACATAAAAAATGAGTCGAACAACACATAAATTTATACGAAAATTTTATTATGTCATATTAGAAGGATAAATGTTAATTTTTGGAAAGGAACCCCAATTATCATTAAAATGTCAAATGATGACCTTAATATTTATTTTGGTCATATCAATATTTAAGTATTGAGAGTATGATTAGGAAAATTAATGTGTCACATAAATCGGAGATGAATGGTTAAGATTGATTAAGAGTAATTCCAAAGATTGAGAATTGATCAAGAATTGAGATTAGATTGGAAATCGATGGTGTAAATTTCATGTGAAAGGATCCTAGGCAAATCAATGGCCAAGTTTTAGATATTAAGTGACCAATGAGGGGTTAGGTAAAGGAATGGTATGGTGGATAATCAAATGGGTGAGATCAAAGATGATAACCCTTGATCAATTAATGGAAAATTGGAAGTCAAAAGCAAGAAGAGGTTTGAATGAAAGTGAAAGTGAAAGTGGATATTGCTAGTCAAAAGCAAGAAGAGGTTTGAATGAAAGTGAAAGTGGTGTGTTGTGCATGCATGCAAACACAAGTAAGAATTGGTGTGGTTAATTTAGGCAAAAATAATAAGAAGCAAGTACTTGAAAATGACCTAGAGGTACAAATTGAAGGGCACCATTTGTCTTCATTTTGTACAACAAAAATACCACATCAAAACCCCCTTCAAAGTGGTGCCATTTCAAGTTGGAAATCATAAAATATTTGCCACTTTTACTGCTCAAAAGACAACCCCATTTAAGACACATATTGGCTATAAATAAACCCTAACATCTTATTTTATTCTCACATAAGCTAAGCTCAAAAACCTAGCTTCTCTAGCCACCACCAAGCTCAAAAAATACCAACAATATTCTCCATCTCCAACACTGTCTAGCACCCTGCTCCCTCCATTTTCAAGCTCTAAGCAACCCCATTATCAAGTTCGAAGAAGTGTGAAGTGAAGTTAGAGGACGTGTTATTAGAGGTAACCTAGTGGTTCTCTTTGTGTTTTGGTCATTTTTAAATAACTAAAGCATGTTATGTAGTTAGAATCTTACTATTAAACTCTTTCTAACCTATAAAAAGGTTTTGAGAAGAACTTTGGTGGTCCGAGTTTCGATAAGAACTACGAACTTTGTTAGAGCTTGTGGTTGTTGTGATAATATGACATATGTTTGCAATTTTGTTATGAAAAATAAATTATATGATAAGATTCTATAGAGGATAAACTTCATTTTAGGCTTTGTAATCACTTGGTTTGTTTATGTATGTCTAAAGTTATGTGAATTTGAAGTTGTGACACAAAACTAGTAAGAAAAGGAAACCCTAGGGGTACAATCTAGCCACGAGTTTTATGAATTTCGAACCCCTTAGTTTCCAAGTTTTGGATTATAAGTTATAGATCTAAATACTAGATTCTTTAATTTTTCCAACAAGGTATCTTACGCTTAAAACAGATAAGTAAGTAATTTTTGGTGAATTTTATAAGTTAAGACTGTGAAATGAGAGGTTTTGCTAAAACCCTGTACCAGCCAATGTTTTTGTATGTTTTGGGTTAGTAAGCCTTAATATTTTATAAACTAGTTTAGGTTCCTAAACTAGACATTGTAAGGTTTTCAATGACATATCATTTGCCTTATTTGGACTTGTAAGTGAATTGTAATGATTTTTCTAAATTTAACCATAAATTTAGGCATACGGTATATACGTGAGACCAATAGTAACAAAACCTCATTATACGGCATAGAAAGCTCCAAAACTTAAGAAAATAACTTTATGGTTGTTATGTAGACATCTTAAGCTTTACAATGAACTATCATACGTTTAAAAGGATAAGTGCATAACTTTTTTATAAATCACACAACAATAGATTGAAATCTGGTAAATTGAGATTTTATTATGAGACACTACGAAAAACGTCTATACTAAGGTTTGAAACCCTTGATAATTGAGAAAATAAATTATAAGGACAAAAAATAGATAATTCAAGCTTTCCAATAGGTCATCAAGTATCTAAAACAGAATTATACACAAATTTAAATAAATCTTATAAGTTAAGATCTCATACCGACAAAATGATTAAATATTAAAAATATAACGTAAAGGTAAGTCACAACATATGGACATAAAGATTAATTAAATGAGTTGGTATTAAGTGTATGATCAAATAAATGTGAAAAACCCTAACTTTATAAAGTTGAATCATAAGTTTTAGATGGGCCAAGACAAAGTAAACTAGAGGATTACTAGACATACACCAAGAGACTACCTTAGCCTAACTTAATGACCATGGCAAATGAGATTAGGCCCTATAGGCCCAATACTAAGTGGAAGACAACCTATTTAGGGGTAAACACTTAGGTGACTTATTGTCAACATGGTGATG
Organism: Ficus erecta; assembly: GCA_008635985.1. Taxonomy (NCBI): domain Eukaryota; kingdom Viridiplantae; phylum Streptophyta; class Magnoliopsida; order Rosales; family Moraceae; genus Ficus; species Ficus erecta. Next base: position 285,533 of record BKCH01002132.1, read on the forward strand.
AATATTAATTAATTAATTAAGAAATATATTAATAAACTAATAAATATATAACAAAATATATTTATGTTAAGAAGGTTAATTGATAATTAATTTAATTAATTAATTAATTAAATTAATTAATTAATTATAATAGCTAATAAATGATTATGAGTTGTGTAAGTAAGAGTCTTATGCTGAGTAACTACATAATTAAAATGCATGATTTATTAGAGATTAATTCATCATTAATTATTGATAAAGTTATCAATATAATTAGGAATGATTAATTAGAGATTAATTAAACATTAATTACTGGTATAATTTAATTATTAATTATTAATATAAGAAATGAATAATTGATAATTATTATACTAGAAAGAATATTTAAGTAACATAATTAATTATTAATGATATAATTATTAATTAGTCAATTAAAATTATGTAACTTATTTGTAATTATTAAGTACTAATTATAAATAAATAAATTAATTGATTGATTGATTAATTAAGTAATTAATATTTTGTGAGATATAGTTTGTGCTTGCTGAGCGAAAGCTCATATGTGTGTGTTTGTGCTGTTGGTAACGTAGGTAAGCAGCCTGCAACTTAGATGTTTTCTGGACTGGTGAAGCATTGCGGCAACAATGAAAGAAGGGAGTGGGATACTATCACGAATTTAATTTTCACATATAGACTTCTTCAATAATATTTTGTATCGATTATATTTATAACTATGTTTTCAATATTTTGGTACTACTAAACTAGTATGAGTACTTTACGAGAAAAAAAACTTTAGAGTCTTTCCTTTTAACTCACATGACGTTATATCTTTTTAAATATTATCTAAGTACAACTTGAATATGATATATATTATCTAGAGATTTTCAATTTTCTCGGTTAAATTTTTTTGTATATTTAACTTTTGAAGTACGAATATGATTTTGTTTGTTTGTTTTTATTTTTTTTTAAATTTCTGTATTTTTGAAACATAACATAAATAAGTGTTAAGGCTAAATGAATTAAGAATAAGTAAGTTAATTAACGGTTCGAAAAGTTGGGTCGTTATACCCCTCAACCTTACCCCAACCTCAACCCCAAGACCCGACCCCGACTCCCATTCCAAAACGAACCCGACCTTGACCCCGACCTAAACCCAAAACCTGACCCAAAAACCCAACCCCATCTTTGACTCCGACCCCGTCCTGGGTCACGAAACTCGACTTCGGCACCTGTCCTGAAACCCAACTCCTGTCCTAAGGTCATGAATGAAATTTTTTCTTTTGAAATCTCAATTCTTAATACAATTCAATACAATGCAATATAGCGACAAACAAGCATCGTATTGCCTAATATAACATAATGATATAGTGCAAAACCAAACATCATTTTGTATAATAACAGTACAAAACAATATAATACACATTTTATATAATACAATATAATATAATATAACGAGCGAAACATACCCTAAAAGACCAAAATTACCCCAAACCACCTTTCTCTCTCTTCCTTCCCTCAACTGCTCTCTTTTCCATGAACAGTCTTACTCTTCAATTATTTAAAGCATCTCTAATTGAGATTTAAATAAATATTAGTCAATGCCAAATTTTTGGCATTTCAGCATAATTGCCCCCTGATGAAGGTTATTTTGAAGGTAAATTTGAAATTAAACTTAGTGACAAATTTTCTACAAAATACAGTAAATGTTAAATTTGGTGTTTGATTATTATACGTTGGTGTTTTAACTTTTTTTTTTTTTTTTAATCTAATCATCATTATTTTGCCATTTCAAAATAAATTAAACATTGAAACTTTACTTTCATGAATTTCAAAACTTAATAAGAATGATAAAAGATAGATACATCATTAACATTAACTCTATATCAAGGGTTAATTTCATAAATAGTACATGAATTATACACTTTGTCTTATGTTGGTCTCCAACTTTTGATTTTATACATCATACTCCGCTGCACTTTCAATTGTTAGGTCAATTGTCCTTCTGTCAATATTCTACAAAAGATTATACATAAATTCTGATCACGTGAGCTTTATTTATAGATAAAGCCATAGTCAAATATATTTTGGAAGATACAAGACGAAAAGATATTTTGAAAGCAAATTATATTTTAATCAAAGATATATAACATAAACTTTATGTCATAAAACTATTTTGGTGGTACAGTTTTCATACAACAACTATTTAACTGTGATTTTAATTGTAATTAAAGCTTAGTATGTGATATGAAAGTGTTTAATTATAATTATTTGTGCAAGTAACCCATATATTAAAGATAGTATTAACTAGCTACGTTGGCATAAACCGCAACCACTTGGAAATCTCCTCCTCATCGGAAAGCTTTCTAACTCCGCCATACAATTGATCGACTCCGTTCCCTTCTCCAGGTTGGTGCTTCCGATTTATCATGGTTTTTATTGAGCGTGGAGAGTACTGATTGAACTCCACTACTATTGTATCTGCAAGCAAAAGGCCTTCTTGTGAGTTATGAGATGACTAACATAGTCATATAAATATTTATATTTATATAGGGTTGGTATTGGAAACGAGACTTTGCATATATATATATATATATATATATATATATAATTAGCGTCCAAACTGGTCCAATGCATTTGTAGGTTACTGCCTGCAAAAATTCCATGAATATCCCAAATGACAAACAAAAAGAAGAAGAAATTCCAGAGAATTTCAAAATCTAAAGTGATTATCTTAATTAATTACCACTGTAATGGCAACAACAATGATTCAAATTTCCATCACATTGCTTCAGGTGACCAACAACAGCATACCACCAACCTACAATGCAGTTTTAGAAATGATGAGGGCCTTAATGCGATTTTAAGTTAAAGGTTTGAATATAAATATATGTTTTGGAGCTTAGAGAATAAACCATAAGGCATTCTTTCATGACTTTTCCACTGGATCTCAATATGGTCGCCGGGTTTTAAATCATGTAAGCAATCAGACGCATGAGGCGTGAATGGAGGCGTGTCGACCGGCGGGGCTCTTATCCTATCCCACTTTACATTTGCCCCTGTTGTCCCCCACACTCGAGTAGGATACCTGCTATACGGAATAGAATCCAGACTCATGATGAGTTCAAGACGAGTCCTTCTTTAGGAGTGAAATTGTATAGAAATTGTTAAATGAGAACAATACATAATTTTAGTGAAGATGAATTAAGGTATTCAAACGTCAGATCTTTGGAACTTCAAAGAACAAAACTGATTCTATTAGTTATGGCCATAGGTTGGAGCACCTAAAAAAGGGGAGGAGTGATGCATTATAATTATCAACTTTCAAATTTATTAGTTCAACAAAGATTTTCCTATATATTAACTACAAATAATGCATGCCTTATAATTATTTGTTCATCTGATTACGTAAATAATTATACAATCAAGACGTACGTGTTAACGAAATCATGACATAGCAAGGTATACACAGGCACGAGCACGGACGCAAAGATAACGTGCCGTTCAATGATTGAAGTTTTGAAATTTTTTTTTTTTTTTTTTTTGAGATATTTTGTGAAATCTAGAATGTGGAGTCTAATTGTTGTCTTGGCACGGATTTGGCATGCAGATGGCCAAAAATTAGTAAGGTACAGATATTGGGGTATTTACATCATGGATTTGTTGTTGCCCTGGATTTATACTTATATTAGAGTCTAACCTTTTGTTTAGTGTTTTAATTAGAATTCAAATTTTTCATCTCAATATTTGTCTTATTCTGAAAAGTCAACAAAAATAATAACTAGTTTTTAAAAAGTCAACCAACTCCAACTTAAAAATTTCATCTCCAACTAACGAACCAAACGGAAGCTAAGATGTGCAGAGTCCGTGATTTCTCTTAGAATTTGCATTCCTCTATCATAGTGAAATTTTGCTATGGTTGTTAGTAGATGTAGCTATTACGTTAAAGACGGACCACTATAAAATTTTATGCATGATTGTTTCGTTGTTATATTTTATACGATTTCAATTCTCTCAGTAGTAAAGAATTAGCTCCTCTAATTTACTGGTATAGCAAGACACAATAAGACAACACAACACAATATTTACACAACTATAGTTTTCTATATAAGTACTTTTCTCACCACAGAACAGAAGATGGATTAGTAAATTCTAATGGAAGTCTTTTTCAACATTGTAGATCTTCCCGTACCTTGCCCGGAAGGCGTCAGTCCGATAATCATAGCTAACCTGAGCATCATAACATAACAGCATAACTCCAGTATAACCGCTCTGCATCCAAAAAACAGATCACAAAGACTTCACTGCAATATCCCGACACATAGATGGAAGCAAATATCAATAGTTGCTTATTTAAACAAGAAAAGAATAACATGTTACACGAAATAGGAGAGTTTTCGAACAAATATTACGTCTCCGTAGTAGACCTGGGCTGGGAACCAGAACTTGCCGCTCTCAAGAGCGAGGTAGAAAGCCTTAACCGAACCAACTGGTAAATTAGTGGAACCCATCTTGTAGCTCTTTTCTAGTTTCGACCTAATCACTGAAATTCGCTCTTCGTTGCGAGGAGAATTCAACAATCTCTTTATCCTTTTCCGGGAATAGAAGTTTGGTCTAATCCATAAGGCCACATGAGACTGCCATTCTAGGTAAGCAAGATCACCGATCCATTTTCGGTACGCAGCATCACCAATCACTTTACCCCATTTCCGCGTCAAGTGTTTCTCCCATAAATGGTCACTAGTACAAATTTCCCTGAAAAAGGAACAAACTTCTATCATGTTGCACAAATCGGACGGTAATAGCCGCTCAAAAATGCACTCCAAGATCAGTTCAGGCAAATCTAGAAGGGTTGTTGCAGTCTCTTTATCATTCATATTCTCCGCACTCGAACAAGAAGCCATCCTTTCCAAATGAAGGTAAATCTTTCACACTGTAAAAAAGAAGCTTAAAAAAAAAAAAAAGGAAGACAACTGCAAGTTTCAACGGATTGATTGTTGAAACTTTGCTTAACTTCCACAAACTTCAATACCTTTAAAATTGCTACTTAAAGATTAAATTGATCCTTTTGAACCATTTATACGTGGATTAATATTGTTGAGTGTTTACACGAAGATATTGGTGAATTTAATTTTCATTACACAAGAAAAAGACAATTTTAATTAAGTACCGGCCCCACTGATGTTTCCAATGCCGTTTCATATTATTTTCCTCTCCAATTGTTTTAAATTGGATCATGATCTCTATAAGGTTCTTTATTGTATATGTGTATACATGTATATATACATATATATATATATATATTTGTATATATTTAGGCATTTCCTCCCAAGGAGAATTAAGAATTGTCCTTTAGGTCTCGTTATCATCAATGCGGAATTTTGGAAGGAACGAAAGCTTTGGAGATAATTCTTTTTTATTCTTTTAGTTATAATAATGAAACGTATTATAACCATATTGAGAAAATGTTTGAAATTGGATCATGATATCTATATGGTTCTCTATTGTATATGTGTATACATATATATGTATATATATAGGTATTTCCTCCCAAGGGGAATTAAAAATTGCCCTTTAGGTCTCGTTATCATCAATGCAGAATTTTAGAAGGAACGAAAGCTTTGAAGATAATTCTATTTTATTCTTTTAGTTATAATAATGATTTTGAAAGAAACAAGCTTAGGAGATAATTCTATTTTATTCTTTTAGTTATATTAATGAAACGTATTATAACCATATTGAGAAAATGTTTTAAATTGGATCATGATCTCTATATGGTTCTCTATTATATATGTGCATACATATATAAATATATGTATATATATAGGTATTTCCTCCCAAGGGGAATTAAGAATTGTCCTTTAGGTCTTGTTATCATCAATGCAGAATTTTGAAAGAAACAAAAGCTTTGGAGATAATTCTTTTTTATTCTTTTAGTTATAATAATGAAACGTATTATAACTGATATCAATATTATGATTTAGTTGTTTAAAGAAACAAAAAGAAAGGAGTACTGCTATTTATCCCCATGGGGTTTTGACCCCGTCCACATGGCTTTTTGTGGATGCTGCCATCTGTCCTCAATGAGCAGGTCACACAAATCAATACTCCACCTCCTTGACGAGCAGCTGATGCCAGTTGACCTTTTTATTTTTTCTCTTTCATTTTCTTTCTTCTAGTCTGACAATCTATCTCCCTTGTCTCCCTCTACATCACTGATTTCTTCTCGATCTCTTCTTATTCGCGGATTTCTTAAATCAACCAACATAAAAATAAAGGAAAGGATTCCAATTCTTCTTTTTTCATTGATTTCTTTAAATCAACCAAAAAAAAAAAAAAAAAAAAAAAAAAGAGGAAAGGATCCCACTTCTTCTTCTTCTTCTTCTTATTCACTGATTTCTTTAAATCAACTGGCAAAAAAAATAAATGAAAGGATCCCAAAGACTGAAGTTAAAGAAAACTATTTTAAAAACAAGAGCATTTTTGTTTTCAAAAAAATAGTCTGCATGCGAACACTCCATCTCATTGGATGTTGTCGGGAATGGGTGTAACTCCATGGATCTTGACTTGAACCTCGCCGAGGGAAGTGCAATGGCGATTTAAAGACGGCAGGGACAGATCTCACTTCTCAGAAGCACGGGGACGCCAAAACCAGAGGTGGGGTGGGTTGCGCGACGAAGATCAGGTGATTTGGGGCTGCAACGGCTACGCCTATCCTGCAACGGGTTCTCCGACGGTGGGGGTTGCGACGGTTGCCGGCGGCCAGAAAAGGATTTCTTTCTTTTGTTTTGTTTTGGTTTTTTTTTTTTTCATAAGAATTTCTATTTTATTTGTGAACTTGAGAAGAAAACGAAAAAAAAAAAAAAAAAAAACTGAGTGTAATCAGTGGGTCCCACACTTTGCCACATGCACATAAATTCTATTGCCACGTAGACCGTTGAATTGAATTACTCAAAAAAGGAGGATAGCATTAAGAAGCAATAACGTTATCCTTCAATTACCAAAAAAAATTAAGTTATCCTCCAAATCTCAAAGTCTGTTTCATATATAATTTATAATTTTTTTTTTGGAGTCATAATTCATTGTTGTGGTCTTTATTACCACGTCCTTTCCCAATTGATCACATAGAAGTGAGAGGTAATAATTTTTGATAGACAAGTTCTTGCCAAAAGAAAAGTAAATACATAATTATATAAACTCATTTGCATAAACTTCATTTACCATTGTTTTAAATTAGAGAGGAAAGTTAATATATGACTAATGAGTTGCTTAGTAGATGGCAACTTAATAGGGATTTGCCAAGCCACTTTCCATTTACATTGAAAACAAAAACAAAAACAAAACTCAAAATAATCTTGTTCAGCTTATCCCACATAAAAAAACACTGGTTTTTGACGTGAAAAACCAAAAGTTTCTAGTGATAAAAGAAAACGAGAGATTGGTTGCACTGTTCACTGTTCATGTGAATGTCTTGGTTCTTGCCAAAGCGTTGGACGTTGTCATTCGGCCCCAACATTATAATGTGGTCACTAGCAAGGTCCCTGGCTCACTACTATAAAACTTCATCATTTTTTGTCGGTAAAAAAAGCGTTGTCAGATATGATAATTACCGACGAAAAATTTCAAAAGGAAAACCTCGCAAGGAAGAAGAATATTTGACAAGATTTCAAGAATAATAATAATAATAAAAAATACAGTTCCTTTTAATTCTTATCGAAAAGTAAAATTCGGAAGGATAAATGCTACCTAAATGCACGTTATGAGGACAATTAAACAATGAAGTGCAATATTTAGAAGTAGTAATAAAATAGTGGCTTATTAAACACGACAACGTTGAGAGCGAGTAGACTATGAAGTTAATTTCCCATAGTCGATTTGATATGATTTTTTTTTCCCCCTGAAACCATAGCCGATTTGAATAGATAATAAGTACTCGGGAGAATAGGCAAAATAGCATATTATAATTTACTGTTTTAAAATTATAGCAGGCGGGGAAAATATAGTCATAAAATAGCGTAATTAGGTAAACAATAAAACAAAAACCCGAAAATACCCCCACATCAAAACCCCCAATCAGATCGGCCATGTCTGGCTCCGGTGCAGACGACGGCTCTGTCAGGATCCCCAGCAACGGGGAGAAGAACGATGTTCGACGTGGATATCGCGATTCGGAGAATGGCAAAGACCTCACTGGAGAGATCGCGATTCGAGATGTTGGCAACAGATCTGTCACCAGAATCGCGATCTCTGCTGATGTTGCCGTCACGGATCCGTCACCAGAATCGCGATATCCGCCGTTGTTGCCGTCACGGCTTCATCACTAGAAGCCCGCGATCTCCGACGAGATTTGTGTCGCAAGATTCCTGGATGTCCTCGTTAGCCGCAAGTGAGCGTGGACGGATCTCTGTCGTCTGATCGTGATTTCATGAAATTGGTCAAATTGCGATTTCTCGGGTAGCGTCGTGACAGCACCACGATCGACGAGCAGCCACCTCCCCGCAACGACAACTTCTTCTTCAGTGATAGCATGTCAAATAGTGGTAGCACCTGGGAGGGATTGGGTTAGGGTTTTTTCAATTTGTGGTAGTTTTAGTATTTTCAATAAATTGAGGCTTTAAAAAATAAAATAAATACAAAAATAAAATCAGACGAAATAAGTAATTTTTTTTTTTGTAAATACTTTTATTTACCTAACTAAGAATAAATTCAAAAATCCGGATTAACATCTTTTTATTTGTAGGTAAATACATTTATTTAACCTCTTTTTATTTCTAGGTAAATACATTTATTTTCAATATTAATTTTTATTTTAGTTATATATTTACAATATAAATTGGTACTTATAGTAAATACATGTATTTCTTTAGAAAAAAAGTAAATCCATGTATTTACTAAACTTTTCAAGTAAATTCATGGATAACCTCTTTTAATTTCTATGTAAACACATTTATTTACCATTTATTTGCTATTTTAGTTTATCTTGTAAATGTGTATTTGTATCATCAAATTAGTATTTATTAAGTCTAGGTATTTATTAAATTATTTACAAAATTCTTTAGGTAAATATAATATTTTCAAATAGTTCCGTTGTTAGCCTCTTTTTAGTTCTAGGTAAATACGTTTATTTACCATTTTAGTTTATTTACAAACATTTACCATGTCATTTTTAGATTATTAATTTATCATATTTACATGTGAATGCTGTAATATTCATGTAAATACAATTATTTATCATATTTTTTTAGTAGAATTATAATTTTTTTAGATTCTTAATGTATCTGGCTGACTTGATATTTACATTGAAAATACAATATTTCCATGTAAATATAAATATTTATCAACTTGTTTTAAGATTCCATAATTTAACTCATATTTACTATTTACATGTGAATACAATATTTCCATGTAAGTACAAATATTTATCATATTAGTTTTGGATTTTTAATGTATCTGACTGACTTGATTTTTAATTTGGATGCTAGGGTTTTGTGATTTGGGTTTAGGTTTTCTTATTTTTGAGGCTGAATTGTAATTTTTTGTAAATATAGGCAATATGTGCTAAATACATATAATGTTTGGTAAATACATGTATTTACTATTTTCTTGTTGTTGGGATTGAGCTATAATGTTTATAAACATTGGTAACATATGGTAAATACAATAATTCTTGATTAATAAATGCATTTACTAATTTTATATTTGTTAGGGTGAGTTTGGTTCACCAACTCAAACCCAAATTTTTCAACTCAATTTTTGTCTTTTTCTGAAAAAGTTTTTTATCTTTTTTGAAAAAGTCAACAAAAATTACTATTGAAACTTAAAAATCTTAACTCAAACTTAAACACCAAACACCCCCTTAGTTTTTATGTAAATTAATATGTTGGTTATTTATAGTCACAGTAAATGCTATGTTTTGTTTGAAATTGAATACTTTCTTTTTTGAAATAATACTTGATAAATACATGTATTTACTTTTATTTTTTATTTTTTATTTTTAAGGTTGAATTGTAATTTTTGTAAATATAGATAATTTATGGTAAATACAGATGTGGTAAATACATTTATTTACTTTTTTTTATTTTTTATTTTTTGAGGTTGATTTTTTTTGGGGGTAAAAATTAGGGGTGGCAATACGGGTCGCGACACGACGATACGACTCGAAAACGACACGAATTTCGCGGGTTTGGGTTTAGAAAAATAAGAGGCGGGTCGTGTTCGGGTCGTGTTTTTTTGACACGAAAAAAAACGGGTCGTGTTCGGATTGGACCCATTTTTTTCGTGTCATGGGTCGTGTCAAGTTCGGGTCAAGTTCGGGTCAGGTTCGGGTCAGAAATTCGTGTCAATTTCGGGTCAAGTTCGGGTCAGCATTTCGTGTCAAAATCGGGTCCATTTCGGGTCAAACTTTCGTGTCAAAATCGGGTCATTTTTTCGGCTCCAACCTAAATATTAGTTTGAACTTTGAAATGTTTAAAAAAAAAAACCCTAAAGATTAAAGAAGCAAACAAAACTTATCTTGGCTCAAGCAAATCTACCTTCCCCTCAGATTCATTTTCTTGCCTCTTCTTCAGTCTTCCCTCGGCTCACCCCTACGGCCTGCCGGCCTTTGCCCTCGGCTCGCCCCTCTCCCCTCTGGCCGTCTACCACCTAAGCCTGCTTGCTTGGCGCACTGCCGGCCTTTGCTCTGCCGAGTCCGCCCTCTCCCCTCCGGCCAGATCTGCCTGCTTGCTTGGCGCACTGCCGGCCTCTGCTCTGCCGAGTCCGCCCTCTCCCCTCCGGCCAGATCTGCCTGCTTGCTTGGCGCACTGCCGGCCTCTGCTCTATCGAGTCCGCCGCCCTCTCCCCTCCGGCTAGATCTGTTCTGCAACTTCCTCTGTTAGAGCTTCCTCTTCTTCCTCTTCTTCTTGTTCTCCTCCTCCTCCTGCAACGGTGTCGTTTTCAAGCTCTTTCCTTTGTTCAGGTACATTTTGCTCTCTCTCTCTCTCTAAGATTCTCGACTTCCACAACCATTTTCCCTCTTCCTCTTCAATTCTCGAGGTGCATTTGCATTTTCAGTCCCTGGTCGGAGATTTTCTGTCATGAATTTTCCTTTTCTTTTGGCCTTCATTTAGCTTCCCGAAAGTTTTGGCCTTCATCTTGCAACCCGAAAGACCATTCTATCTTGCAACCCGAAAGTTTTGGCCTTCATCTTGACCTTTTCTTTTCTTTTGGCCTTCGTTTAGCTTCCCGAAAGACCATTCTATCTTGCAACCCGAAAGTTTTAGGCTTGTAAGCATATATTTCCTCGATAAAGTCCTTGGTTTTTCGTGTTCTTGAAAGTGACAACTTCGTGAAAAACTGCTTCAAATTCAGGACTATCTATCTTTGTCTTCCAAAAACTCCATGTTGGTGGGAGAAATTTCAGATTGTTGTTCTTTTTATATTCTCATTGCATTTCGAATCAGCTTCCTTTTTCTTTAGTCCCTCACAAGGTTAGCAGGAGAGGTTTGCAAAATATTGTTTGTGTTTGAAGGGTTCATAATTCCAAGGCTTGTTAAACACGATAGCATATAAGAAATCTCATCTTCTACCTTATGTGCGGTGTGTTTATATATCCTTTTGAATGGTAGTAACTTAAAAATATCTTTGAGTCGTTTTAACCAAAAAATAAATAAATAAAATATAGATTATGAAATTAACAGGGTGTTTAACATGGATGTTTGAAGTTGATGTTTTCGGCTAAATGATTTTAAAAATAATAGCCTTGACGAGCTTTACTCGTTAAAACGTCAATGATTCCAAGTATTTTGTCTTAGACAGAGCTACTGCAAATCTCTCTGTCTCTATTTATTTAAAAGCTAGTCTGTTTCTTAGGCTGTAATAGACTATTACATTGGAGTGGTAAAACTGTATTTTCTTGCTTGTTCTTTGTTTCTTTCTTAAGTTAAATATATATATATATATATAAATAAATAATGATGATATCACTACTAGAAAAGTAGGATTACACGACGGGCTTTAACCGTCGTGTAAAGTTTGCACGACGGTATCTTAACCGTCGTGTAAGCCAGCGTCGTGGAAGATAACACGACGGTTTCATTACTGTCGTCGTATCTTAGTTTTACACGACGGTTTTCCAACAGTCGTGTAATCCCGGTAAACAGTTATATGGTGGAGCAAAATAAAGAACATTACACGACGGTTTCGGAATGAACCGTCGTGTAATCTGTCGTAAGCCCATAGATTACACGACGGGCCCATGGGGCCCGTCGTTTAATATAATTGATATGACGACGGGCCCATGGGCCCGTCGTGTAAGCCGTGGTTTACACGACGGCCCATGGGGCCCGTCGTTTAATCTCCCCAGATCTGGGGAGATTACACGACGGGCACATAGGCCCGTCGTGTAAACCACGGCTTACACGACGGGCCCATGGCCCGTCGTGTAATCTCCCCAGATTTGGGGAGATTACACGACGGGCCCATGGGGGCCCGTCGTGTAAGCCGTGGTTTACACGACGGGCATGGGCCCGTCGTGTAATCGTCAAATTTTTTTTTTTTCACACGCGTGGCCTAATCTGTATGTTATCCAATACACGATCCAAGTATTATCTTCATTAATCAAACTAAAAATACACTCCAACTATTACATTACAAGTTTATACATCATAATTAATGAAATCCATTACATGGCTAGCCCATTCTCCCCTAATCAGATCCAAATCCTCAGAAGTATAAAATTGTTTACTTTCAAGTGCGTCAATTCCATTCATCACTATATCCCTCATAAAACCTAAAACAAAATAACCACATTCAACACTTCCCTCTTGGAGAGGACAAGGACGGTTCGAGATTTTGGTTTTACAGTCTCGTCTCCTTCTAATCCCTTCTCCGGTCGTAATCTTCCAATCCGTTAGGGCCCTAGCAAATTGGTAAAATTCAAACTAATTAAGATGCATATAATTAAGATTAAAAAAAATATCATGTTCAAATTGACTTACATGTTCATTAGCTCAGTAAAATCGTCGCGTTTCTTCTCCCGAAGAGGATCAAAATAAAGGACGAGGTCCTTCCATGGGTCAATGACACCCAAAACCCAATGTCTCCCTCTGTTATGTGGCACAAGATAAAGCCGTTCTCTGGGTGCGTCACGCAAAAAGCTGATAAGATTGTCGGCTCGCTCTCTCATGCCAGCATCTTCAGTATCTGTTCTCACCGGTGAGATCAAGCTTGGAGACACAAACACAAACTTCTCAGCTTGGCCGTTAATTCTACATAGTTCCTCCAAATATCTGCATAACCATATCAAAAATGTTACTCTACATGAGATATAGAAGATTTTCCAAATAAAAATAAAATTTAAGATAAAGAATGCCGTACCTCATGTAGACTAATATACAATTCGCACTGATTTCTTGTAAATTAAAGAACTCAAAAATATCTTCAAAGCTCAGAAAGACAGGCATATCAAAACCCATAATCGTGGCTGGTATTGGGACCTCAATCTGATTACCTTGACGCATGGAACTATGTGTATAATAAGCCAAAGGCTTCATTGCCTTGTTCATGTTATTAAAGTCGAACACGAGTTTTTGTTCTTGCGCACCTTGTTGTACCTCAGTTCGAGAGTCGATCGGTTTCTTTCCAGCCATTTTTTGCCGTTTTTTGTTGCCAGCTGCTGGGTCGGGAACGTGACTAGGCCCTCGACTCGCCTTGTTCATACTCATGTCGAGCTCAACTAAACTTTTAGGCCAAGCAACAAACCCATTAACAGCATCCTCCACAGTGGCTGCGTCGTACGTCGGTATAGGTAATGGTGTTTTTTTTTAATTTTGGAACGTTGATTGACACTCGCACGTTCCCTTCCCCCAGTGGAATCCCATGCACCGTATCGGTGGGGAGGCTCTCGAGCCATACTCTTCCAAACGCAACAAGCAACTGTCCACCCTGAACTTCATCGAAGGTATAGAGCTTACACTCCTGACTTTCGACAGGCATGGTTGGCGGCTCAGCAACTCCATGTTGTTTTTCTTGGGCAGAGCAACTAGCCTTAAAGCTGTTGTGTTGGTCTACGGTTGGCACATTCTTGGGATCAACCGACGGCTCCACATCTTTGTTCGCACATAGACCACGCACCAACGCCTTTAATTCTTCTATTTCCCGTTGCATTGATTGAAAGGCCTCATTGTCTTTCTTCGAACTTCGACTTATGTTAAAGTACTGAGCCGGCTTTACGAACTTTGATTGGCCACGGACACGGCCTTTGTGTTCGGGTCTAGATAATGCCTGCGACAATACATCATTATTGCCAACTGACTCGAAAGTGCCTTGGCTCGCCTGTGTGTTGTACTCCATCTACAAGATTATTAACAGAAATCATTTAAGCAAAAGTGTTGTAAGTGCGTATAGTAGCCATAAAGAAAATAGGGTTAGTTAGTAAACTTACTATCAGCTCGCTAACTTTTTTACATGCTGGATCTTTCAACTCTCCATCTGCGGCTGTCTGTTGCTCTAGCCACAAACCATCTCTTTTTTCCCATTTCCCAGTCTTCTTAAACTGTAATTAACATCGTTAGTATAAATAGGATACGATTTAGTACAAACAAAATTTATTGACATACCATTTCCTGGTCGAGCTTCCTATATCCGTCTCGGCCTCCTCTTGATGCGTATTCGTTGTTTGTCCTTATTTCGCTTCCACGATCAGATAGTTGTTGGAATTGCGAGGACGTTCTATACTGAACGAATTTCATCCAATCCTCTTCTTCAATATTGGGGTAGTTGTCAATCACTTTTTGCGGCCGTGTCCACACACTTTCTTCATTTCTAAAATCCTCGACAAATGTCTTGTACAGATCATACCGAAAATTCCTTGCAGCCTCACCACATGATTTTAAACAAGCGGTCCGGAAGCTTTCTTCCACGGTGAAAGAAGTAACAGTTTCTTTCCAAATAATTTCTTTCAATGCGTCTAAATCACGAGATCTCCAATCTTGAATCCATATTGGAACGTGCTCTCGAGTGGGCACGCCAATCCAGCTCATCAATTCGTCACCGTGCTTCCCTTCCGGTTGTCCTTTCTCGTCAAACGTGACTTGAATTCGTTCACCTCTTTTCCTTGCCATATGGACGCGTTTCATTATTGTTGCCCTTCGCTTGCCCTCAACAGTGGGATCCATCGGGTTTCTCCTTCGTGCGCGTCCCTTTTTGGAATTTTCCATTGTATTCGTTCACCTACATTTATTGGCAAAAAATATAAAACAAAATTAAGTTCATGGGTATTCGAACTTCTATTTTTTTTTTAATTGTTATTATGTTGGCACAAATAAAAAATAATATAAAAAATGTAACAAAATGTAGACGCCCACAAGGGCGCCTGGCGCCCCACACGGGCGCCTGGCGCCCCACACGGGCGCCTGGCGCCCAAGGGCCTCTGGCGCCCCACAAGGGCGCCTGGCGCCCAAGGGCCTCTGGCGCCCCACACGAGCGCCTGGCGCCCAAGGGCGTCTGGCGCCCCACACGGGCGCGTGGCGCCCCACACGGGCGCGTGGCGCCCCACACGGGCGCCTGGCGCCCCGCAAATGTATGTAAAATTTCATATTATTCATGTAAAAACTCTAGTTGACATTTCATCGAGCATATGGTGGGCGGGAAAAATTCATGTGCATGTAAAGTGTGAAAACCACTCACACATTAATCTACAAAGCTTAATCTTTAAGAACTTAAACACCCATGCTAAAAAATGCATATTTAGTGACAAACAACAAGACAAAATCCCAAATTTAATTTAACTTGTATATGAACTTACCTTGTTTTTCTTTGAAGATGAATACACAATCCAACACCAATAATTTTGGAATAGGCGACGGCGGCGACAGCGGCGACACGACGGCGGCGGCACGACGGAGTTGGCGGCGGCTTGGAGCAGGATGTGGGTACTTGAGAAATTTAGAGAGAGTTTAGAGAAATGAGAAGGTATGTGGAAAGAAAATGAGAGGAAGTTGTATTTAAGTAATAAGTTTGCGCGCGGAGTTCGAAAAACAAAAGTTCAAAATTTTTTGACGATTACACGACGGTGAATTTCACACCGTCGTGTAATATAAGATTACACGACGGGCACGAGAGGCCCGTCGTGTAATCTCCCAAAAACGGGGGATATTACACGACGGGCCCCCATGGGCCCGTCGTGTAATCAACTGATTAAACGACGGTCCCCTGGGGGACCGTCGTTTAATCCCCCCACCCAGGGCCCGTCGTGTAATCCTTCTTGGGATTACACGACGGGCCCAAGGACCGTCGTTTAATCCACCCAGGGGATTACACGACGGTCCCAATGGCCCGTCGTGTAATCTTGGACTTTACACGACGGGTACTTGTGGGCCCGTCGTGTAATTACTTCGAATATTGTGGATTACACGACGGTTTAAATATATACCGTTGTGTAATATTAAAAAAATTTTGAAATTTGGCACCACATTCAGACGAACTCAGACCACTGTGTTGTATACAAAAAATTACGCAAACTGTATCATTAAACCTGATTTATATTTAATATTAAATATGTATATACCAATCAACATAACAAACTAAAGATGGTATAGATCATGATGAATTACAATAGAAATTAATTAATGTACTTGTACACACTAAATGGCATATATAATGTTCAAGTTTTTTTCTTTTTTCTCTTTGCTGCCTCAACACGTGTCCATTCAATATCTGGTCGAACCAAGTGTGAAACATCATCATCGAATTCGTCAATCTCCTCAACCGGTGGCATTCCCTGTGTGAAAGATGGAATGTCGGAGCAATCTTCCTCATCTTCTTGCCCGTCACGGTACAATTTTGGCTTCATCTGCACAACTAAGGACAACTCTGCATTGCTGGGATCCGTTGTATAAAATACTTGGATTGCTTGTGATGCCATAATGAATTGATCATTTTTGTATCCCAATCGTCTAAAGTCTACAACTGTGATGCCATCACTGTTAATCCTTACATAGTTATTGTCTGCCCATTTGCACTTAAAGAGTGCTACATGTAAACCACAGTAATCGAGTTCCCAAATATCTTCAATGAAACCGAAGTAGTTCATAGTTCCATAAACTGGATTCTTGTCCTTTGCAGATGAAATATGCATTGCCTTAGCACGGATACTAACACCACTATTTTGAACGGGATGCTTCTTATCTCTTTCGCGAGTGTAGAATGTATAACCATTGACGAAGTACGATGTATACCGTGTAACAATCGTCGACGGACCTCTAGCGAGCTTCATTAACTCTTGCGAACAGCCGTCCTTCTGAAAGACATGGCTTCGTAGCCACAGACGAAACGTCCGATTGTGGTCATCGTGTATCAACTTTTCATTTCGTCCTTTTCTTGGATATTTATCTCTTATTTCCTGTAGGTGAAGCTCGATAAAAGGCTCAACTTCAACCCTATTATGTAAAGTATAGAGACAAGCTTTCTCCCATTCACATCGATTTACCTGCGATGGAACGCCGACGGATAGTCTTTTCCAGTCAAAGTTTGTAGTCTTCGGCAACCCAATCGCCTCCGCGGTGGACAAATACTCGGAGCAAAATTCGACTGATTCCTCTGCAATGTAGCTTTCTACTATACATCCTTCTGCCCGATTTCGGTTCTTGACATAACCCTTCAAAACCTTCATGTACCTTTCAAAAGGATACATCCATCTCAAGTATACCGGTCCACATAGCTTCACTTCCCGGACTAAGTGCACCGTTAGATGAATCATTATGTCAAAAAATGAGGGTGGAAAGTACTTTTCAAGCAAGCACAAAGTCTTAACCAACTCTAATTGTAGCGAATCTAGTGTCAATGGATCTATTACCTTAGAGCATATCGAGTTGAAAAATGAGCATAACTTGGTAATTGCGAATCTCACGTCCTTCGTTAAAACTCCTCGCAACGCCAGCGGTAATAACTGTTGCATCAAGATATGACAATCATGTGATTTCATGCCAATCAGCCGCAGATCCTTCATAGACACCACCCTTTTCAAGTTGGAAGAATACCCGTTGGGCACTTTTACAGAAGCGAGCCACTCGCAAAGCTTTCTTTTTTCTTGTCTTGATAGTGTGTACTTCGCCGGAGGTAAGTAAGTTGCATTCCCTTTCTTCGTAGGGAACAAGTTAAGTCTAATCTTCAATTCCTTAAGATCCAACCGTGCCTTCTCACCATCTTTGCTCTTATTGGGAATGTCTAGCAACGTGCCCACTATTGATTCACACACGTTTTTCTCAATATGCATCACATCCAAGCAATGACGAACAAAAAGTGTCCTCCAATATGGAAGTTCGTAGAAGATTGACCGTTTTTTCCAAGGGCCGTCTACCACGGGATCATTGTTACGTCGTTTTCTTTTCCCGAGCACCACTTTCAAATCCTTAACCATCTCATAAACGTCTTCGCCGGTCAAAACCCGGGGAGGGTTTCTTTCTTCCGTTTTGCCATCGAAAGCCTTTTTCTGTTTGCGGTATCGATGATTTTGTGGTAAGAATCTCCTATGACCAAGGTAAACGGTTTTCTTACCATTCTTCAATCGGATGGAGGATGTTTCTTTCATACAAACGGGACAACCGATAGAACTCTTGACTGAATAACCAGATAGATTTCCATAAGCAGGAAAGTCATTGATTGTCCACATTAACATTGCACGGAGTGTGAATGTCTCTTGACGGTAAGCATCTCTAACTTCGATCCCCTTTTCCCGTAAGCTCTTTAGATCATCGATTAGTGGTGCTAAGTACACATCAATGTCATTCCCTGGTTGTTGAGGACCAGATATCAATAAGGTCAACATCAAGAACTTTCGTTTCATGCTCAATTTCGGAGGGAGATTGTAGTTGACAAGTATGACGGGCCAAGTACTATGCCTACTACTCATATTACCATGTGGGTTAATTCCGTCCGCCGACAAGCCAAGACGTAGGTTCCGTGGTTCCGCACAAAATTCAGGATGATCGGCATCAAAGGTCTTCCATTGTGGTGCATCGGCTGGATGTCTAAGCATACCATCTTCAACACGTTTATCATGGTGCCAAGTCAAATTCTTGGCATGCTCGGCATTACGGAATAAACGCCGTAGACGCGGTGCCGGAGGAATGTACCATAACACCTTTGCCGGCACACCTTTGCTGCCATTCGTTGGCTTCTTGCCCTTCTTCCATCTTGACTGCTTACAAACCGGACATTCATCCAAATCCTCGTACGCATTTCGGTAAAGGGCGCAATCATTTGGACATGCATGGATTTTTTCATATTCCATTCCCAAAGTGCTCAACGTCTTCTTAGCTTCGTACATACTAGCGGGTATTTTATTATCAACCGGTAGAACCTCTCTTAGAAATTCTAAAAGAGCCGTGAAACTAGAATTTGTCCACCCTCCCGATGCCTTCATGTTCCATAATTTGACCAATGCGGACAATTTCGTATATTTACTACACCCCTCATACAAGGGCATCTCGACATCATTCATCATTGCTTCAAATAACTCCGGACAATGCGCAAACTGTTCTTCCAAATCATTAACCATATCAAACAAATTATCTCCTACAACTTCCTCAACAACATCATCTTTCGCTTTGTTGTTCGATGATGGATTAAAACACATTTCACCGTGTAAATACCACGTTTGGTACGAACAAATAATCCCACGCGCAAGCAAGTGTCTTCTAACTTCATCAACTGGATGAGATCTATGATTTCCACAATCCACACAAGGACATCGAATCTTATTATTCTTCATGTGAGTTTCCGCAAATGACAAAAATTCTTCAATCCCATCTTGATATTTTCTAGTCAATCTATTAGCCCACATCCATTTTCGATCCATTTCCAAGAACCCGACCTAAATCGATATTAAATTTATCATACAAATTATTCAATAATCAAGTTTTTGCATTTAAAAACACAACGTATAGTCAACAAATAATCATACCGAAAAAGAAAAAAAGAGAATGTATATATATATACCATTTTTGACATCTACAATAAATCGTCCATAAAAATCAAATAAATAAAAAGAAGAGCAAGTAATAATCACAATACTTACAAATATTCAATATACGCGAGTGTTGGTTTCGTAATGGCGGAGACGTGGTTTTGCAGTTGTCTGTGATGTTTTTCGCGGCTGCGCGATAGATCTGTAATGAGATGAAATGAGGGCTACTGTAAGGATAAAAAGTTAAGATTACACGACGGGTTATTAAATCCCGTCGTGTAAAGTCTGACTTTACACGACGGTTCCAATAAACCGTCGTGTAAAGTGGACCCGCGGGGCCACTTTACACGACGGTTCTTTGGAACCGTAGTGTAAAGTTCCTCCGCGAGGCACTTTACACGACGGTTCTTTGGAACCGTAGTGTAAAGTCAGACTTTACACGACTGTTCTTTGGAACCGTAGTGTAAAGTTCCTCCGCGAGGCACTTTACACGACGGTTCTTTGGAACCGTAGTGTAAAGTTGCTCCGCGAAGCACTTTACACGACGGTTCTTTGGAACCGTAGTGTAAAGTCCGACTTTACACGACGGTTCTTTGGAGCCGTAGTGTAAAGTTGCTCCGCGAGGCACTTTACACGACGGTTCTTTGGAACCGTAGTGTAAAGTTCGACTTTACACGACGGTTCTTTGGAGCCGTAGTGTAAAGTTGCTCCGCGAGGCACTTTACACGACGGTTCTTTGGAACCGTAGTGTAAAGTCCGACTTTACACGACGGTTCCAAAGAACCGTCGTATAAAGTGCCTCGCGTGGGAGATTACACGACGGTTCCTAGGAACCGTCGTGTAAAGTACGACTTTACACGACGGTTTCAAGGAACCATCGTGTAATCTCCGTCGTGTAATGTACTTTTTGTAGTAGTGTATGCAAGTTTTGGGTAACTTTACCGGTAATGTAGCTTGCTTGAGCTAAATCTTTGCTGTAATGTGTCTTTTTTTTGTGTGTGTGTGTGTGACAGTGTGTGTGTGTGTGTGGGTTTTAGAAGACAGTACATTAATTGTTCCTTTTTTTTTTTTTTTATGTGTGTGTGGGTTTTAGCACTTATGTCTTATAAACTTCTCATGAACTGAGAGTTACATTTCTAGACTTTTTTCCTTTTTTAACTTAACAGTTAGTCCTCTTATTTATATATATATATATATATATTTATATATCAGTTAATTAGTCCTCTTATGAAAATTTTGACATACCATTATGATAATTGAATCCTTGCTATGTTAATTAGATATGATTATTGGTTCAAAATATTTCTCTTTATCTTATTATGTTCTTATGTTTTTGATTTATTTATTTATTTATTTTGTAATTTACAGATGGACCATGTTGATCTTGAGTCGCAAAGTGAAAATATTGATTTAGAGAAAGCAAGTAATGTGGACATTGACCTTGATGAAGATGTGATCGAACTTCAGGGTAGTGATCCCAATCAAATATTAAAAAAGAAAAGATTGAAGTCGAAAGTTTGGGAATTCTTCGACGTTCTTCCTCTAGGTCCAGATAAGAAGTTGAAGAGTGCTTGCAAGAAATGTGGACACCAATATCTTGCCTCTAGCAAGTACGGGACATGTAATATGTTAAAGCATATTAAATCTTGTCCAAGAATTGAAACTAGAGACATTGGTCAACTGCTTCTTACTCGTGAATCAGGTTCATTGTCTTTTAGCTCTGGTCAATTTAATTCTGAAAAATGGCGTGAATTGATAACTACTTGCATCGTTCTGCATGATTTGCCATTCCAATTTGTTGAGTACGAGGGCGTAAGGGCAATGCTCCAATATTTGTTGCCTAATGTGGAATTAGTGTCTAGAAATACTGCTAAAGCTGACACTCTTAAGTTGTATAATAGGGAGAAAGTAAAAGTGAGAAATATGTTACAAGCATGTCCTGGTAGAATAAGTTTGACATCTGATTTGTGGACTTCTTTGACTACCGATGGATATTTATGCTTGACTGCTCATTATGTTGATAAGAATTGGAAGTTGCATAAAAAGATACTTAATTTTTGCTTTATGCTACCTCCACACACTGGTATAGCACTATCTGAGAAGATCTTTTCTTTGTTGAGTGATTGGGGAATTGAGGAAAAGATTTTAAGTATCACTTTAGACAATGCTGCTTCTAATGATGTCTCCGTGGATGCATTACAACTTCAATTGAACTTGTGTGGTTTGTTGCCTTACAATGGTGAATTCTTTCATTTGAGATGTTGTGCACATATACTTAATCTAATTGTGCAAAATGGTCTGAAAAGTATTGATAAGGCAGTTGGGAAGATTTGGGATAGTGTCAAATATGTTAAAGGGTCACAACAAAGGAAGCAAAAGTTTTTAGAATGTGTTAAGTTGGTCTCAATGGGTAGCACGAGAGGTTTGTCCCAAGACGTGGTTACTCGGTGGAATTCAACTTACCTCATGCTTGAAAGTGCCATCTTTTACCAACGTGCTTTTCAGCACTTGGAGTTGAGTGATTCGAATTATAAGCATTGTCTTTCAACCGAGGAGTGGGAAAGAGTTCATAAAATTTGGAAATTTCTGAAAAGGTTTTACAAAGCAACACTTCTATTTTCTGGCACCAAATATCCCACAGCTAATTTGTACTTTCCAGCAATTTTTGATTGTTACATCACCTTAAAAACTACGATGGAATCTGGAGATGAGTACTTAAAGTGTATGGCCTTGGATATGTGGAGCAAATTTCAGAAATATTGGTCAGAATTCAGCCCCATCCTCGGGATAGCACTTGTATTGGATCCTCGGTATAAGCTGGAGTTTGTTGCTTTCTGCTATGACAAAACTTATGGGAAAAACTCTTCTGAGTTTTTCTCATTACGTACGAAGTTGGAAGCCGTTTTTGAAGAATACAAGTTGAAACTTGTTGAAGGTGCGAATTTCACTCCATCATCTAGTAAGAAAAAGGAAAAAGGTAAAGCAATGGATGTGGATGAATCTGATATTTTTAAGGTAATATTCCATTTCCTATGTTTATTTATTTATTTTTACTAACTAGTGATTTTTATAAACTAATGTTTGTTGTTTGTTGTGTAGGAATTTGATGATGTCTCCTCTGAATTTTTTTCTGGTGCAAATAGCAAATCGGAGTTGGAACTTTTTTTGGATGAGCCCAGGATGAGAAGGAGTGATGATATAGACATCCTTTCGTATTGGAACACAAATCAATGTCGCTACCCCATACTTGCTGCAATTGCTCGTGACATTTTGAGCATTCCTGCATCAACAGTTGCTTCAGAAGCTGCATTTAGTGTTGGTGGTCGTGTGCTTGATCAGTTTCGCAGCTCTCTTAAGCCTGACACTGTTGAGGCAATTATATGCTCAAGAGATTGGTTGTTTGGGAGTAGAGGTAAATTTTCTCGGGTTCTCTATTATTAATTAGTATTGTTAAATTAATCTCATAATCATAAATTATTTTTCAATCTTTCTCGTGTAGTTGGAATCAAAACAGCGGACCAAGATATGAATAATGTCATTCAAAATGTTGTGAATCTCAACATTGATGAGGAGAAAACAGTTGACCAAGATTCTAACTCTGGATGTGCCTGAGTGGTATTTGTTGTGTTTGGATTGTGTTAATGTTGGTGCGACTATTTATTTAGTTATATTTGTCTACTAGAACTCAATATTTTATTGGTGTTATGTTGTTTAAATTTAGACTTTTTTATGTTTGTATTTGGATTTGTGGATTTTATTAAGATGTTTGTAATAGGACTTTGCCTAACTATGATCGTGAACTTTGCACTTGAGTTGGAAGTTTAATTTTATGGTTTTTTTTATTTGAAAACAATCCTTAAAACTTATTGTTTTGTCAATGGTATGTTTTTGTTGAATGTAAATTATTATTCTTCTAGGTTTTTTATGAATTTGGGATATAATTTGCTTAAATTGAATTGCTTAAATTGAATCAAGTTTGTGTCGGGTCAAGTTCGTGTCGCGGGTCAATTTCGTGTCGCGGGTCAAGTTCGTGTCGCGGGTCAAGTTCGTGTCGCGGGTCAATTTCGTGTCGCGGGTCAAGTTCGTGTCGCGGGTCTAATTCGTGTCGCGGGTCAAGTTCGTGTCGCGGGTCAAGTTTGGTTCGTGTTGTGTCAACCCGTTACGTGTTCGTGTCGTGTTCGTGTCACGGTTTCGAGTCGTTTTCGTGTCACGGGTCGTGTTCGGGTTGGAGAAGAAAAAATTCGACACGGCTCAAACACGACACGAACACGACACGAGACACGAATTGACACCCCTAGTAAAAATAGCCCCAAACTTTATAAAATAAAAAAACTGCCTCAAATGAGATATGGTTTTCAAATCTCCCAAACAGATCTAGTTTTCAGATCAAACATGTGTAGCCACAGCGTCGAAGAAGATGGAGTCACGACGAAGATGTGTCGGACGGCGATGCGATCCCGATGGTGCTGACGGGATGCTATTGGGCCGTTCACAAATCATGAGCTCGTGAACCTCGGCTCAAATGGGTGGCGGCTATTGCAGAGGGAATCGTCGCCGAAGAAGAAAGCCGTGATGAGAAAACTTCCTCTCGTCGCCGAAGAAGATAACTTGCGGAGCCCGGAGATCTGATCCTTGCGGAGACGGAGATCGCGACCCTTATGGTGCCCGGAGATTGCGAACCTCAGTCACCGGAGATCATGAACCTAATCGCTGGAAGAGAAAAGCAACAATGGTGGAAACAAACGCAAGGGGACTTGGGGAAGACAAGGGTAGATTTGGAATTTGCTTAAAAAAAAAAGAAGGAAAGAATATGCTATTTTGCTCCTAACTTTTAAAGTATACTAGAATTTTCAATTAGTATATTAGAATATGCTATTTGATGCAATTTCCATAAATATTTAGATTACTTTATAGAAAATAACTCTTTAAATATAGAACCATGGTACAAGTTATTTATAAGTTTCACATGCAAAATGAGAGAAGACTTCACTTTTCTATAGTGCAATTATATAAATAAAATATGTGTAATTGACCTAAATAGTCCCTGAACTCTTTAAAATTGACAGTTTGGTCTCTGTTTTATTTTATTTTTTGGCCGAGATAACCATAAACTCCTATTTTCTTGGCCAATATAGTCCTTTCCATCAAACTCTATTAAATTTTTAATGGAATCTTGCTAAATTGAAAGTTTTGTAGTAAAAAAACTAAAATACACTCCCTCCTTTCTCTCGCCCCCGGTCTCTTTCTCTCTCCCTTTCGCCCCCCTCCCTCTCACCACCCCCCCCCCCCCCACCCCCCCCCCCCCCCCCCCGTGCCTACGAAGTTGCCTTCCCCTCCGAACCCAGATTTGAGTTCCGCCACCCCCTCCGCCGATGCGCCCACTCAGTCGCCCCTCAAGCCCACGGAGTCATGTGCCCCCCCCCCCCCCCCCCCCCCCCCCCGCCACCCCCTCCCCTGTCCCAGTCACGCCACCCCATCCCCCCGCCCCCACCGAACCTAGATCTGGGTTCCGCCCCACCTCGTGTGTGACGAACACCCCCACACTGTCGACGAACCTAGACCCCCCACTACCCCTGAAGAAAATTCGGACCAGATCCCCCCCATTCCCCCTCCGATCTAGGTTTGCTATTGGAGAAAAAATGATGAATTTTTTAAATTTTTCTTAAAATTAATTATTATTAAAATTTTAAAAACCCTATCAAATTAGACCAAAATACTCATTTTGTTAGAAATTAACTAAAAGGACTATAATGGCTAACATTTAAAGAGTTTAGGGTTGTCTCGGTAAAAAAAAAAAAAAAAAAACAGGGACTAAACGGTCACTTTTTAAAGGGTTCAGTGACTATTGGGTTAATTACTCATAGAATATTAATATTTACTATTTTGAAAAACTCTTCGTAATAACTACAAGCTCTCTTCATTCATTATCATATGGGACCAATTGTTGTAGCTACTTCTTTGTTCTTGTGTTGCTCGATTATGGTCGAATATTTTGGGAAACTTATAACTCTTATATAGAATGATGATTTGGCAAAAAGCTCAACCACTTGGCGATCTCCTCCTCATCCGAAAGCTTTCTAATTCCGCCGTAAAATCCATTTAGTATTGGTCTCTATTATCTAGGATGGTGCTTCCAACTTATCATGATTCGTCCCTCCGAACCCAGATTTGAGTTCCGCCACCCCCTCCGCCGATGCGCCCACTCAATCGCCCCTCAAGCCCACGGAGTCATGTGCCCCCCCCCCCCCCCCCCCCTCCCCTGTCCCAGTGCCCGCCCAGTCACGCCACCCCATCCCCCCGCCCCCACCGAACCTAGATCTGGGTTCCGCCCCACCTCGTGTGTGACGAACACCCCCCACACTGTCGACGAACCTAGACCCCCCACTCCCCCTGAAGAAAATTCGGACCAGATCCCCCCATTCCTCCCCCCCCGATCTAGGTTTGCTATTGGAGAAAAAATGATGAATTTTTTAAATTTTTTTTAAAATTAATTATTATTAAAATTTAAAAACCCTATCAAATTAGACCAAAATACTCATTTGTTAGAAATTTAACTGAAAGGACTATAATGGCTAACATTTAAAGAGTTTAGGGTTGTCTCGGTAAAAAAAAAAAAAAAAACAGGGACTAAACGGTCACTTTTTAAAGGGTTAAGTGACTATTGGGTTAATTACTCATAGAATATTAATATTTACTATTTTGAAAAACTCTTCGTAATAACTACAAGCTCTCTTCATTCATTATCATATAGGACCAATTGTTGTAGCTACTTCTTTGTTCTTGTGTTGCTCGATTATGGTCGAATATTTTGGGAAACTTATAACTCTTATCTAGAATGATGATTTGGCAAAAAGCTCAACCAGTTGGCGATCTCCTCCTCATCCGAAAGCTTTCTAATTCCGCCGTAAAATCCATTTAGTATTGGTCTCTATTATCTAGGATGGTGCTTCCAACTTATCATGATTCGTCTCCGACTTGTGCCAGAAGGGTATGGGTTAAACTCAATTATAACTGAATCTGATCAGACCTCATCATGATATATATATATATATATATATATATATATATACACACACACACAACGATAGGAGTGCACGAACTAAACGAAATGGTACAATTCGGAAAGAAGGAAGAAAACTTCAAAATTAAACAACAAATATATGACCACTAGTCAATTATTGGGCACTAGGCAATCCACTTGAGGGATCATATAGCATGGACTGATACCTTTGTCTACTCCGACTTATGTGGGTAAAGTCACCATACTCCTATATACCTTATCTTTCATTCCAAAAGGAAAAAGAATCCTATAAATTTATAAGATTTAGCTTTCAAATTAATCAAAACTTCTCAATCTCCTAGATGATTTCTTTGCACATGAAGCTAGCATAAAGAAATCTAAAATCTCAACTGCTCATGTCATCCTTTCTAGGTTCCATAGTTGCAAGTTCACTCTCACTTTATTTAGAGTACATTGGCATCTCAAAACTACGACATCAAAGCATCAAATTTCGTTATCTTAGAACAACTACCTTACCACTTTCATGACAAAGACAATGATATTCTGATTCGTATCACATTGCTCCAAGTGACCAATTAGGCCATAGCACCAACCTACAATGCAATTACAAAAGCGATGAGAACTGTAAATCCATTTTAATTTGAAGTTCAAATAGAAAGAGCAAGGGTCCAAAGGCGAAACTGAATGGCAAATCCAGGTGACTTTTCCACTGAATCTCAATATGGTCACCGGGTTTCAAGTCATGTAAACAACCAGACACATGAGGCATAAATGGTGGAATGTCAATTGACGGAGATCTTATCCTATACCACTCTATATTACTTTCCTCTCCTGGCGGTCCCCATCCTTGACAGGTATTCGTGGAATATGGGATTAAATCCAGACATGTCAGTCCAAGAAAGATCTTACTAAATAGATAAAGCAATCAATCTTTGGGACTGTAGACAAAGAATTATGAATCATTCTGTTATTGACGTCACTGCATGAAGATCCGGGGTTGTGGTACGAGCACGACTAGGGAAGGTGACATCTTAATTATCTATTTTCCTACTTGTTTAGAACAAATAGCGCTTTCGGTTGGTAGTAGCGCAATGAACACATGTTTTTTTGTTGAAAAAAGTATAGCAAACAGAAGCAAAGCATACCTATAAAGATAACCATACCATCTCATGAACCGGTATTTTTAATTCTTGTATGAGCATTGGGCTTAAAACTTTGTGTGACGTCGACATAGCACGACATAACAATGCAGTTAGCCAGACATGAAAATTTATGACAAAGCAGAATAACACGAGAAAATTTATATCACTAATAAATCCGATTATGGACTTCTCTGCTTAACACAACAGAAACTGAATGAGCAATGGCTTGAAGTATTTTTGAAGTTTCTTTACATACCTTGCTCGAAATGTGTTGGCTTGTGAAACATAGCTGACCTTAGAATTATAACATAACAACATAACTCCATAATAACCATTCAGTATCAGAAAACAAAAAGGGCTTTAATAACACCAACAAAAAGAACTAAAATCACACAACAATTTCTTATATTTAAACAATAAAAGAACAATTTGTTACAAGAAATTACTATAATATTTAAAAGTAAGCCAAGATAATTGTCAACAAAATTACCTGCTTATAGTAGACCTGGGCTGGGAACCAGAATTGCCACTCTCAAGAGCCAAACAAAAATACATAACTGAATCGAGCGGTAAAGTAGTACTCTTCATCATCTTGAAACTCTTCTCTGGTTTTATCATATTCCACCAAAAACGCCATGGACTTGGATGTTACTCGAACAATCCTTTTTCCTTTTTCTACTCAGGGACTTGTGATCCAATCTTTGAGCCTATATTACATTGCTATTCTCGGTAAGCAGCATCACCAATCACTTTTCCCCATTTCTTCTGCAAATGTTTTTCCCATAAATGGTCACTACTACACATTTCTCTCAAAGAAGAACAAACTCGCGTCATGTTGCGCAAGTCTGCTAGCGAAAGCCGCTCAAGAATGAACTCCAAGATCAATTTAGGCAAATCCAGTAGGGAAATCATCCGCTCTTTCCTCTTCAGTTTCGCATTCTCTATTGTTGAACTTGGGGCCATTCTTTTCAATGAAAAGTTTTGGGGAACCTTTCTTATGGGCTAATGTTGAATATGTTAATGAATATTATGAGAGATATTTGTCATCATCATGAAAGACAAGGCCGGCGTAGAGTTTGCCTTGTTATGGTCACCGGGATGCTTCCAATTTTTTTTTTTTTTTTTTTCATGTTATTTTTCTCTCCATCATATGCTATGTAGATAATATTAATTATCTTTGTAAATTAACATTTTATCATAATGAATCTTTAGAGATTTGTATTATTCAGTTTTCATGTATGATGTACAATGTACATTGTGACTTTTAGCCACCATAATGCATAGGATGCGAAAAGAACAACGAAAATAAAAAATAATGTTTCTCATAATTCTGTTTTTTTTTTTTTTTTTTTCTGTAAGAGAAAAAAAAAGGATATTTAACATTGATGTCTTCTAAATTTCCCTAAATTTCTAATTTTGGAAATTTATCATATGAACTTTTTAAATTGTTGTAGTATGCCGTGCTTTGTTAACTTTCTATTAAATTGAAAATTTGAATTTGGAAGTTTTGCATTAGGGCTTATATCTTGGAAAGATTTTTTTGAAAATGAGATTTTCCATTTTCACATAAGGCTTACATGATTTTCACACGGGAAGTTAAGCCAAATAGAAAGACATATTGCAATAATTTAAAAAGTTCAAAGGTAAATTGCCAAATTTAATAGAGTGCTATAATTAATGTTAAATTTGTCAAATAGTAAATTTAGGGCTAATTTTAGGCCAACTCCAATAAAATGTCGACGCTATATTAATTTATGACAAAAAAAGGTGAAAAGTAACATCATACTACTGCTTTATGCTTTAATGTGCAATCAATATTATTTATAATGATGTTATTACTTTTTGACATCATTATTAAGTTTTAAAGCTTATACAACTTAATCTTTTTTTTTTTAATAAGGAGATACAAAGACACAAAACATAACAAATGACCCCGTATTATATGAGATAAAGTCCTTCAATAAGAACGGATCCATCAGTAGATTCTGATGATGCTCAAAGGGAAAGACGTATGTTTGAGACTCGATAATGAGTACATACCTGGCACACTGAAATCAAGTACATGTAAGGCTCTTTTTGACAAAACCTGGACACTCGATGGAGTATCCCAATCGATTGAGGGCCAAGACTCAATAGCATTAAGACCACCACTAACTCCACATAAAAGCAATTCTAGCGGGATCAAAACAATGTCAAGACTCAGATCTAGCGGACAAACAATCAACGCAGCAGGTGGGGAGACCACTTCCATTATTAGAATTAACAAATTTAAACACAACACTCAAATAAAAGACGGCGAAGACAATACCATTATTACACACAAAACTACAAACCAAAAAACTAAAAAACCAATCACATAGAAAGAGTCCTTGCCGAAAACAAGATCCACGTCATCGAGAGAAACTAGTTAGTTGAAGCCAAGCCGCTGCAAGAGCTCTCCATCTTGCTCCTTCCTGCAACGCCGATCCTCCTCCAATGGGCTCGTTTCTTTCAAAACTCTCACCATATGATTCTCACATCCATCAGCTAGGGCTACCAATCCAGAGATCGTCCAAAGGCTGCCATTGGAATTACGGCCCAAGAGAAGAAAAAGATAGAAATTAAAATCCTAACTCTCACATGTTAGAGAAAGAAGAGAAGAGAGAGAGAGAGGAGATAGAGAGATGAGGAAATTGTTAAAAACTAATTTTTAGTAATTAAATAATTTTAAAATAAAAAATATTATGATGATTATATAAAAAGTTGAGACACTGTGGTTGTAGGCATAGTTTAGTGGTAATTTCACAAATGACTCCACCATAAGGTATAGAGTTCAAATCCCTCCATCCCTAAACTCAAAAAAAAGAAAAAGAAAAATAATAATAATAAAAAAATCGAGACACCAATCAATAAGAATCAAACGTTAATTTGACATTGACTATTCATTGTCGTAAATCTGCCACTAAATCTAACATATAGAAAATTTGATATAAGAGATAGGACTCCATTTAAGAGTACTTTTTCCACCCAAAAGATATAGGTTTTGTGCATAATAGGAGAGGAGGCTTGCGAGAAACCTACATGCCAATTAACTTCCTCATATTGCAATATCCATGCACAGTAATGGGAAACAACATGTTCATAAGAATTGTAATACCTAGAATTTCTATGTCACTGTTTCCTTTGCAAAAGGAATTATATGCATGCCATGGAGGTATTTACGGAAAAGCTTAGTTAATAGTTTTTCACACTTTTTATGAGATCTTATGGCTTAATAAGACTCAAAATAAGTTGCTAAGGTTAGCAAACGCCCTTTTAAGTCGAAAAGGACGAAAAAGTACGTAATTCCGGAAAAGTCAAAGTTTGACCGAGAGCGGTCAACGGGTTGACTTTGCAGTATTACATGATGCAGTATGGAAAATATACTGTAAAACTCGATATAATGGGCAAGATAGCTCAAATAGGCTTTAAAACCACCTTAGAAAAATCAAGCACACCTAGTATAAATCAAGGGCAAAAAGGACTTGAAAAATTAGAAAAAAAAAAGTTATACTGTCCGTTTTTACACAGATGAATTTTGGACTATAGTACAGTATAAAAATACTGTGTTTAAGCAAACACAGTATTAAAAATATCTGTTGTAGCGGAAAAAATGGACTGAATATTGAGGAAAAGCCAAACGAGGCTTGGTATAGATGTCATCATCCTATCCTCAATTTATGACATCATAATTGGATTAAATAAGCTTGGAAAGAAAGCCAAGAACTCTCTAGAACATGATGACATGGCCGGCCACCTAGAGGGCATAAATGTAAGAATTTTAACTTTTGGGGCCAAAGTGCAAATTTTGGAAATTTGGTGATGTAAGCATGTGATGTCACCTAGATGATGTCACCAAGATGATGTCATCTTGCCTTGCTCTCCAAGTAGACAGCCGGCCACCTTGCATGCCAAAAGTGTGAATTTTAATTTTCAAGGGGTTGTTTTGGGATTTTGGCAAAGTTTCATTTGCCTATAAATACCCATGAGATGGGCAGATTTTTGGAGCTGAAAAATTGAGAAAAACAGCCAAACTCTTGCCATTTTTCATCAGAAAAATCCGCGGCCTTGGAAGAGAAAAAGAGAGAAGAAAAAAAAAATTTTGAAAATCCAAGGGAGATTAGGCTAGGGGGTGTTTGGATTTTCAAGCTAGGAACCAAGAGGAAGTTGAAAAAAAGTGGAGACCCATTTTTCTAGTTGTGGCCGAGTGTGGGAAAGAAGAAAAGGAAGAGAAAATTTTAGTGGAAAATTGGTTAGTGGCCAAGAGTGAGGAGAAATCACCAACCAAGCAACCAAAAGAAATTTTGGTGCTCCTAGGTGAGGGTGAGTTCGGCCATGAGTGAGCAAGAAAAGGGGAAGGAAAATTGGAGAGAAATTTGGATCCACCAACCCTAACCTATTTCTAGGGTTAGCCAAGGTAAAATCTCCCATAAACCCTAACCTTTTTCCATTTGATTTCATTTGGAAATTTATTTGTATTTCAAGTCAAAAGTTTGTAAGAGCATAAGCTCCAGCTCTTATTTCAATTGTCCTAGAACTAGGTATGGTGCTTGATTAGGATTTTAAGGGTGGTTTGGCTATGGCTTTATTTATGCTTTGCTTGCTATATGTTTATGCTTGCTTGCATGCTAGGATTTTTGCATGATCAGATGGTTGGTATGTGCCCTGTTTGTGCAAGCCGGTTGTGGCAATTATGCTAGGTTGCTAGTGCTAGCCGAGAATGGTATGAGATGGATGAATGGAATGTGATGCAAACCTAGATCATGCAAACCCTAGGTTAGGGCAGATCTGTTTTGGTTGCATGGAGACGTTAGAAATACATGATGGTTCATGTGGGACATTAGAATACACTGCTTGTATGCTATTTAGGCTCCTGAGTGTTCGGTTGAGTTAGACTTCGCGGAATAGGACGTAAACCAGACTTAACAACCGAAACTGCCAGTTCGGATTCAAAACTGGCCAGTTTCGGGAAAGTGGAAATTTAAGGCCTTTAGAGGCCGAATTGGGTGAAACGTAAAACATGAAAGTTGTTCGGAAGAGTTTTTACTAGGGGGTAATGTTGACGGTTTCTCAAAATGAGGCTCCAATGGCCTCCGTTTCTATAAAAATCCGAGACTAGTCTGCCCAGACCTAGTTTACACTACCAGCCAGTTTCAAATGAAAACTGACAAGGATACAAGTGGAACTGGATTTTTCGCAAAACATGAAAGTCTTAGGATTTTTTCGAGAGCTACAACTTTTGTGAAGACAACTTTTTCAAATTCTAAATGGATTTTTAAACTGACATGGTTTTCTGAAGTCGGTGCAGGGAACAGGAAATTCCTGCACAGGATTTTCTAAAAACTGTTTCAGAAAAACTATATTTTTCTAATTTTCACTGTTTTGACGATGGAGACTGTTGCAACGACAGTTTTCAACCTCAAATGATTGTACAAAACCCCATTTTAAGAATATGGATTTTTTACAAGTCAAGTAAAGAGTTTTGTGATTAATTTCCCCAAATTTTCCAAGTTAAGGAAAAATAAGACTTTCAAGCTAAAGTTTAGTAAGTAAAGCGATTACGCATGGTAACCGGGAAGGATACCCGAGTTACTGGGTCAAGCCCAAGGCCCAAAGGTTGACCCAAAGAGGGTTGACCATAGTTGACCGTAGTTGACTTTGGTTGACTAACAATATTGACTTAGTTAACCTTAAGGGTTATCTAATGTAACCCTAAAGGATACCCATTGAGTTAAGATAAAGGGTTAATGGACATAACCCGTTAGTTGTGGATTAAAGAAGAAGTCTAAGGTTGGAAGATGATTTAACCCTAATGGTATGTTGTGGGCTTAGCATATAAGGTTACCCAATGTAACCTTTTAAATAAACAAATTCATAACCATAGGGTTACTAAGTGTAACCAAGTAAGATTTTATGCACAAAGGGACATACAACCAGGATCATTTAAGCATGTTGGTTAGGTCACCAACATTTCACGAGTTTAACTAGACTGTGTCCTTCATCGAACAGGAAGGAACCTGCAGCTGTACTCGGAAGAGGAGCAGCATTACGTGGGACATAGCGAGAGAGGTAAGTATAACTCCGCCTACAGCATAGGCTTTTTGTTGATACTTGCCTAAGTATGTGATGTATACTGTCAGTATGTTAGATGTATGCTAGGGATGTATGCCGTATTGCTACATTGTTATGTGATTCGATGCTTTGCTGTATGCCATGTGGTATGTTAGATTGGTTGTTATATGTGTGATATATTGTATGAAATGATGTGTTTATTGTAATATCCAAAAATTTTCACGAACTCATGATTTTCTTTTATATAAGAAATCTAAAGTTTGTACTATGTGTTTATGTGCAATTGTATGAAAATTATGAATACCAATACAAAATTCATAATTTTATCAGTATATGGTTGAATTCTCGGTGAATTAATTACGAGACTCCATAATAGGCCTTTTAAGGAAAAAGGCCATAACGAAATTTCATGAAATCATGTTGGTCAAAGTTTGACCAAAAAGTCAAAGTTTGACTAAAATGGTCAAATGGATGACTATACAGTATTATGGCAAAGCAGTATGGAAATATACTGCGAAAACTATTTTTACGGACAAGATAACATGAATAGGATTTAAAACCACCATAGAAAAATCAAGCACACCAAGTTAGAAATAAAGGGCAAAAGGGCTTAAGGAATTAAGAAAAATTTTATACAGTCCATCTTTACACAGATGAATTTTGGACTGCAGTATAGAATAACAATACTGTGTATTAGTGAGCACAGTATTGTAAATATCTGTGTTAGCTCAAAAAATGGACTGCATTTGAAGGAAAAAGCCAAACGAGGCCTTAAGAGGATGACATCACCTAACTTTTTAATTATGACATCATTTTTGGAATTAAGAAAATTTGGAAAAAAATTTGGTTGTTCTAGACAACTCCATGGCCGGCCACCTAAGCTTCCAATTGTGCAAATTTTTGTTCTTTAGGGACTATTTTGCAATTTCAAACAAGTTCCCCTTTGCCTATAAATAGGTGAACCATTATTCACAAAAAATCAAAAACTCTAGCCAAACTTTGTCAAAATTTCCCCTAAAAAAAAATCCGGATTTAGGAAGCAAGAAAGAAATGAAATTTTACAAAACCAAGAGTGATTAAAGTGTTAGGATAGTTAGATTTTTGTGTGGAACCAACAAAAATTTGAAGAAAAATCTGAAACCCATTTGTTGGCTCAAGGCCGGTTGTGGGAGGAAGAGAAAAGGGGAGAAAAAAATTTGGGTGTGGCCGGATTTTGTGTATTGGAGTGGCCGGATTCTAGAGCTAGGGTGGTGGAGGAAAATTTGGAGCCAAACAAGCCAAGGAGGCCGGTTTTGGTGGTGACAAGGGGAAAGGAGAAAAACCAAGGAAGCCTAGCCAAACCCTTAATCCTAATTGAGGTAATTTCTTCTAAAACCCTAATCTTCTCAATTTAAGTTTTAATTGAGAAATTTATGTGTATTTCCAACAAGTTTGTATGAGCATAAGCTCAATTTAAGTTTTGGCCTAGATTAGATTTAAATATGTGCCCAAGTTTAGGATTTAGAGTTTTGTGCTTGATCTAGAACTAAGGGTGGTTTGAGTTTGATTTTTATGTGCATGCTTGCTTTAATTTTCTTAATTTGCATGCTAAATATTAGTTTATTATATGTCCCCAATCTGCCCTAGTGTTGGTGAATGATAATTTTGTGCTAGGTTGCTAGAATTTAATAGTATGCTTGCTAGGTTTTGTGCAACCGAAATCATGCAACTTAGTTGATCCAATATCAATTAGGTTTGCATGGTGATGTTAGAAATTGTGATTAAAGAAAGTTTACGCTAGAAAACCGCTGCATGTGTGTATTAGAGCTCCCGCGGTGGCTGGTTGAGCTAGGTTCCACGTCTAGGACGTAAAACGAACTATAAACCGAAAAACTGCCAGGTTCGGGTGGATCCTGACCAGTTTTACGGAAAGTCGATTTTGAGGCCTTTAGAGGCCGAATTTGGTAAAACTTAAAATAAAAGTTTCTCGGAACAGTTTTTCCTAGGGGCGACGCGGACGGATTTGCAAAATGAGGCTCCAATGGCCTCCGTTTTTACGAAAATCCGAGGCTGATCTGCCCAGACCTAGTCTACACGTCCAGTAAGTTTCAAATTAAAACTGACAAGAATCCAAGAAGAACTGGGTTTTTCTTAAAACACAAAAGTTTTAGAATTTTTCAAGAGCAAGAACTTTCGTGAAGACAAGTTTTTCAAATTCAATCTAGATTTTTAAATACAACCTGAACTATAAAAACTGTGCATAGAGCAAGAAATTCCTGCACAGGATTTTCTAAAACAATACAGAAAAACTGTATTTTTGCACCAACACCCCTGTTTTGACTATGGAAACTGTTCCAATAGCAGTTTTCAGCCTTTAATAATTTACTTTGAAAATCACGAATTTTAAAGTTAAACAAAGGATTTTTAGCCAAAATCTTCAAATTGGATTTTATAAGCCAAAATATAGTAACAAAAGGTTGACGGATAGTAACCAGGAAGGATACGCAAGTTACTAAAGTTTAGGCCCAATAATAGGGATAGTAACCTGATACTATTCATATATACCTGAATTTAATACCCAAGGTTACCTCAAGTAACCTAACAAGTAACGAATCAAGTTTGGTTAACCACAAATTCTAGGGTTACAATTAGTAACCTAGTAAATGATCGAGGCATGTGTGGGGGGACATATAACTAGAATGTTGGAAATGTCTCCAGCATTTTATATGATTCTTATCATATGTTCTTTTAATAGCAGGAAGGAGCCTGCAGTTGCGATCTGAGTTAAAGCAACCAAAACCCGGAACCTAGCATATCAGGCAAGTATCAAACCTCACCTACAGTATGAAAATAGTAAAACTATTTTCAAGTATACTATATATTTTCAGATATACATGGTATGTTGTGCTATGATATGCGATGCCATGACATGTGATGCTATGCTATGTCTATGATGTGCTAAGTTATATTATGACATGTTATACCATGTTTACAAAAATGCCATGGTTACAAAAATGCCATGTTTACAAAAGTGCCATGATTACAAAATGCCATAGTTACAAAAATGCCATGTTTACAAAATGCCATGGTTACAAAAATGCCATGTTTACAAAAGTGCCATGACTACAAAAATGCCATGGTTACAAAAATGCCATGTTACAAAAATGCCATGGTTACAAAAATGCCATGTTACAAAATGTCATGTTTACAAAAATGCCGTGGTTTCAGAAATGACATGTTTTCAAGAAGGCCATGTTATGGCAAATGTTGAGTAAGATATGACATAGTGACATCATGAAGCATGTTCACTAATGTTAAATCACCTGGTAAGATAATCAAGTAAGGTGTCGTACCAACCTCCTGTGATCGAGGAGGTTACATGTTTCAGTGGTTGATATTTACCTTCCGTGATCGTGAAGGGTCAAGTTATAATTCCCAGAACTGTTAGGGCCTTGCAAACCCTAGCTTTGTCTGGAGGCTGCGCGCTTTTGGTACGGACACTATGGGCCCACATGTTAAGACAAGATAATAAGTTCAAGATTGAGTCTATAATGAAGCATAAGACATTCAATCAATCATAAATGGTTCATGCATAAATTACATGATGATTGACATGTTTTCTTTGAGGTTTAAAATGTTTTGTGAGATTATGTTTGTACTTGCTGGGCGAAAGCTCACTCTTATATTTCATACTGTAGGTAAGAAGCCTGCAGCTTAAGTGGTGGGCTATGCGGACGATGCGGCGGGTGAAGGGCGGTGTGGGATACCACTACGCATGATTTTCCGCATCCAATTTTCAGTAAATATGTTAATATTTCAATAGTAAATTATGTTTTGTTATATGTATGAAGTTGAAGACACAAAAAGGTACTTTCAGTATAGTCTGTATGTATGACAAGTTTTTCTCTACAAGATAACTTATATGAATATGTTTTAAAAAAAAAAAAAATTTATCTCAAATTTTCAAGTAAAGAACAAGTACATATGGTGCCGACCTGACTTGGGAAGTCGGGGCGTCACAGTTGGTATCAGAGCGGTATCCTGCCAGTCTACTTCACTTTGCCTCACATCGCTTCTGCAACGGCCCAAGTAGGTTATGTTATTTTCTTACTATTAGAATTAGTTAGGACCTTATGAGTATAGTGAGTATCTTTCTTCAACGGCCATGCTAGAAAATGTTGGACACGGGGATAACGTTGGGTGGTGCCTTAGCTTGGTGGTGGCAACCAGGTGACATACGGAAATAATGGGAAAGTTTTATATCTTCCCAAATGTTATGGTTATGTACTCCTGTTGTGAAGGAGATATGAACAAGATCATGATGAATTCAGATATGTTCATGTTATGCTTTTATATGGAAAGAAGATTATGGTTCTATATAAAAGAAATGATTTTATTAATTTTATAATAAAAGAAGCTAAGTTTATTTCCTTATTTTCCGTTTAGAGCCATGCCACCAAAGCGTAGAAGAGCACCGATCCAAGACGTTGATCTTGCGGCCCAGCTGAATGAGCTAAGACAAATGATGTTAGCCCAACAGCAAGAGATAGGGGGGCTTAGAGCTCAGTTGGCTCAGCAAAATCAGGGACCTCCTGATGCCCGGGTACCACCAGCACCTGTAAATCAGCCTGCTGCACCGGAAATTCCTGATGTTGACCCGGTGATCCCAGAGAATCCCATAGCCCCCGAAATACCTGTTGCGCCTGTAACTGTTCCACCAGCATCCCGAGTTCGAACTCCGGAAGAACTATATGACAGTTTACGGCGCATGAAGGCACCAGAATTTGAAGGTTCAACAAACCCAATTGATGCCGACAATTGGTTGATTGACCTCCAGGTTATCCTGAACTTCCTCAGGCTCAATGATCAAGAGAAAATCCTCTGTGCATCCTTTGTCCTGAAGAAAGATGCTCGCCTTTGGTGGGAAACAGTCCAGATCCGGTGGGATGTTACTCAAATGACTTGGGAGGACTTTGTTGAGGCATTTAAAGAAAATACTTTAACACCGAGGTTATGGAAGCTCAACAAGACGAACTTAGTAATTTTCGCTAGGGTATCTGTCGGTAGCCGAGGCAGTGCAAAAGTTTGAGCAGCTAGCACGTCTCTGTCCTCACCTCTTTAGTTCCGAAAGGGACAAAGTGCGAAAGATGATGAAGATGTTCCGCTCGGATTTGGCAGTGGTGATCAACAGTGGACCCTATCCACCAACCACCGTTGCAGATTGTGTCAGCCGGGCAGTTCGAGCTGAATACTGGGTAGGGCAGAACAGAGAACAACGGGCTAAGTTTTTCCAGGAGAAGAGGGAAGAAAAGGCCCAAGCTAAGCAGAACCAAGTCAAACAAGGCCAGACCTCCCAACAAAAAGGTCAAGGAGGACCTTCGGGTCAAAACAATAACAGACAATACGGCAGCAACCAACAGAAAAGGAAATGGAATGCAGGAAGACAGGGGAATCAACAGAATTTTCCCCAGAAAAAGAATACTCCTTGATAGCAACAGTTATCCCACTTGCCAGAAATGTGGGAAGAAGCACCCGGGAGATTGCCGTGCTGGAAACGGTCGTTGTTTTCTATGTGGCAAGGAAGGCCACTATGCTAGAAGTTGCAATCTCAATCCCCAGAGTCCGCAGAACCAACAGAGAGGACAGGGATCTCAACTTCACGCTGCACAGATGAAGCTCGAAGGACCTGCAATCTCTCAAGGCAGGCTGGAAGCTCCGGAACCTCAAGGACGCATCTACGCCTATACAAAAGAGGATGTTCAAGCTGGACCTTCCACCGTGGTGACAGGTTAGCTTCCTTTTGCCCAACAAGATGCTTACGTGTTAATTGATTCTGAAGCTACGCATTCATTCACATCACCTAGATTCGCTAAGAAACTAGGTAGAGCAAGTGATAGGATCGGAAAAACATTTAGGACTGCATTACCCTCCGGGGAGATTCTGTTGTCTGATTATTGGATACGTCACGTTCCAATAATTATATGTGGTAGGGAAATGTATGTCAACTTGATCATCATCGACCTATACGACTATGATGTCATTTTGGGTATGGACTTCTTGGGAAAGTACAACGCCGTTATCGACTGTCCACGACGTACGGTCACATTCAAGCCTATGGGAGGCGAGGAGTTTATTTTCAGAGGATCTACTCCAAAACAACCAAAGATGTTTATTTCGGCGCTGAAAGCTAGAAAATTGTTGACAGAAGGATGTATGGGATTCATAGCCAACATGGTGGATAAGACGCAAGAGACCGAAAGCGGACCAGAAGAAGTACCGATAGTCAAAGAATTTATAGAAGTTTTTCCCAAAGAATTGCCAGGATTGCCACCAGAACGAGAAATCTCTTTTGAGATCGAGTTACTTCCTGGATCGGCACCAGTATCCAAGGCACCTTATAGGATGGCACCTGCCGAACTTAAGGAACTGCAGATTCAACTGCAGGAGTTCCTGGATCGAGGATTCATTCATCAAAGCTACTCGCCATGGGGAGCCCCAGTTTTGTTCGTTAAAAAGAAGGATGGTACTCTTAGGTTGTGCATTGACTATCGAGAATTGAATAAGATAACCATCAAGAACAAGTATCCCTTGCCTCGGATCGACGATTTGTTTGATCAACTGAAAGGAGCTTCAATTTTCTCAAAGATTGACCTACGATCCGGATATCATCAGCTCCGAATTAGGGAAGGAGACGTCCCCAAGACAGCCTTTCGTACGCGATATGGACATTATGAGTTCCTCATTATGCCATTCGGATTGACGAATGCTCCAGCAGCCTTTATGGACTTGATGAATCGAGTATTCAAGAATTACTTGGATAAGTTTGTTATCGTCTTTATAGATGATATCTTGATTTATTCAAGGTCAAAGGGGAGAGCATGAGGAGCACCTAAGGATCGCTCTGCAGATTTTAAAGCAAAATCAGCTCTACGCTAAATTCACCAAGTGTGAATTTTGGTTGGAGAAGGTTCATTTCTTAGGACATGTGGTCTCCAAGGACGGCATATCTGTAGATCCGGCTAAGATTGAAGCAGTAAGTGAATGACCAGCTCCGAAAAACGTCACCGAAGTACGTAGCTTCCTCGGCTTGGCGGGCTACTACCGACGTTTTGTTGAAGGATTTGCTAAGATTGCAGCGCCGCTCACCGCACTTACACAGAAAGGAAAGAAGTATGAATGGACTGCAAAGTGTGAAGAGCACTTCCAAGAGCTGAAAAATAGGCTGACTCGCGCTCCGATTCTCACAATTCCAAATGTGGAGGAAGGAAACTTCGTGATATATAGTGATGCTTCCAAGATAGGATTAGGAGCCGTTCTCATGCAGAATGGAAAGGTGATCGCTTATGCTTCACGACAGCTTAAGGATCATGAGAAGAACTATTCGACGCATGATTTGGAACTTGCGGCGGTAGTATTTGCGCTCAAAATCTGGAGACACTACCTTTACGGTATTAAGTGTGAAGTTTACAAGGATCATCAGAGTTTGAAGTATATCTTCACACAGAAGGAACTTAACATGAGGCAAAGAAGATGGCTCGAATTGGTGAAGGATTATGACATAGACATCCGTTACCATCCTGGGAAGGCTAACAAAGTAGCCGATTGCCCTTAGTCGGAAGTCGTCTTCCTCATTGATGTCAATTCAGTCGTTGATCGAACCTCTTCAGAAGGAGCTAGTGGAAGCTGGAATAGAGCTTATCACGGGAAGTTTAGCTGCCCTAACCTTCCAACCTACCATTTTGGATGGCATGAAGGAGCGACAAGAGGGAGATACCTCGCTGCTCAGAACAAGGAACGAGGTCTTGGAAGGAAAGGAGTCGGACTTCAACATATCAGATGAGGGCATACTCTATCGGAAAAATAGACTATGCATTCCTAATGAGGACAAGTTGAAGGAGCAAATCATGAAAGAGGCACAGGAGACTCCGTATTCCGTTCATCCTGGAGCCACAAAGATGTATCAAGACTTGAAGGAAAGCTTTTGGTGGCCCAAAATGAAGAATGATGTTGCAACCTTCGTCAGTAAATGCCTTACGTGTCAAAGAGTCAAGGCAGCACACCAACGTCCAGGGGGAGAATTGCAGAAAATTTCCATCCCAGAATGGAAATGGGACCAAGTGACCATGGACTTTGTAGTTGGTCTACCCCGAACTCCCAGTGGCAACGACGCTATTTGGGTGGTTGTTGATCGTTTGACGAAGTCTGCACACTTTATTGCCATCAAGCTTAGCTTTTCAGTAGAGCAGCTAGTGGAATTATACGTTGCGCAGATCGTTCGCTATCATGGGATTCCGAAATCGATTATCTCGGATCGTGATGGACGGTTCACTTCTAAGTTTTGGAGGAGTGTACATCAAGCCATGGGTACAAAGCTTACTTTTAGTACGGCTTTTCACCCTCAAACGGATGGACAATCAGAAAGGACCATTCAGACCCTAGAAGACATGTTGCGAGCGTGTGTGATGGATTTCAAGGGACTTGGGATAAGAAGCTTCCTTTGATTGAGTTCTCATACAACAACAGTTTTCAAGCTTCGATTGGAATGGCTCCTTATGAAGCTCTCTATGGGAGAAGGTGTAGATCTCCAGTCCATTGGTATGAGACAAGAGAGAAAGAACTTGTGTCCACGGATTTTATTCAAAGAACCACGGACGCCATGAAACTTATACGCCGACGGATGGAAACTGCATTTAGTCGACAAAAGAGCTACGCCGACAAACGCAGAAGACCTCTAGAATTCCAAGTAGGAGACTTGGTTTTCCTCAAAGTTGCTCCATTCAAAGGGGTTATGAGATTTGGAAAGAAGGGGAAATTAAGTCCAAGATACATAGGGCCATTTGAAATACTGGAAAGAGTTGGTAATGTGGCCTATAAGTTGGCTTTGCCCCAAGAGTTAGCATATGTACACAACGTATTTCATGTGTCGATGCTAAAGAAGTACATATCGGATCCATCCCATATATTGGACCACGAACCAATTGAGGTTCACGAGGATATGATGTATGAGGAAAAACCGGTTCAGATCTTGGCACGAGAAGAGAAGGTGCTAAAGAACAAAGTTATACCTCTAGTAAGGTGCTATGGCGAAATCATGACATTGAGGAGGCTACATGGGAACGCGAAGAGGATATGAAGAAAAACTACCCCGAATTGTTCTGATTTTCGAGGACGAAAATTCTTTAAGGAGGGTAGATTGTAATATCCAAAAATTTTCACGAACTCATGATTTTCTTGTATATAAGAAATCTAAAGTTTGTACTATGTGTTTATGTGCAATTGTATGAAAATTATGAATACCAATACAAAAATTCATAATTTTATCAGTATATGGTTGAATTCTCGGTGAATTAATTACGAGACTCCATAATAGGCCTTTTAAGGAAAAAGGCATAACGAAATTTCATGAAATCATGTTGGTCAAAGTTTGACTAAAATGGTCAAAGTTTGACTAAAATGGTCAAAGGGATGACTATACAATATTATGGCAAAGCAGTATGGAAATATACTGCGAAAACTATTTTTACGGACAAGATAACATGAATAGGATTTAAAACCACCATAGAAAAATCAAGCACACCAAGTTAGAAATAAAGGGCAAAAGGGCTTAAGGAATTAAGAAAAATTTTATACAGTCCATCTTTACACAGATGAATTTTGGACTCAGTATAGAATAACAATACTGTGTATTAGTGAGCACAGTATTGGAAATATCTGTGTTAGCTCAAAAAATGGACTGCATTTGAAGGAAAAAGCCAAACGAGGCCTTAAGAGGATGACATCACCTAACTTTTTAATTATGACATCATTTTTGGAATTAAGAAAATTTGGAAAAAAATTTGGTTGTTCTAGACAACTCCATGGCCGGCCACCTAAGCTTCCAATTGTGCAAATTTTTGTTCTTTAGGGACTATTTTGCAATTTCAAACAAGTTCTCCTTTGCCTATAAATAGGTGAACCATTATTCACAAAAAATCAAAAACTCTAGCCAAACTTTGTCAAAATTTCCCCTAAAAAAAAATCCGGATTTAGGAAGCAAGAAAGAAAGGAAATTTTACAAAACCAAGAGTGATTAAAGTGTTAGGATAGTTAGATTTTTGTGTGGAACCAACAAAAATTTGAAGAAAAATTTGAAACCCATTTGTTGGCTCAAGGCCGGTTGTGGGAGGAAGAGAAAGGGGGGAGAAAAAAATTTGGGTGTGGCCGGATTTTGTGTATTGGAGTGGCCGGATTCTAGAGCTAGGGTGGTGGAGGAAAATTTGGAGCCAAACAAGCCAAGGAGGCCGGTTTTGGTGGTGACAAGGGGAAAGGAGAAAAACCAAGGAAGCCTAGCCAAACCCTTAATCCTAATTGAGGTAATTTCT
This sequence comes from Ficus erecta, assembly GCA_008635985.1. Classification (NCBI taxonomy): domain Eukaryota; kingdom Viridiplantae; phylum Streptophyta; class Magnoliopsida; order Rosales; family Moraceae; genus Ficus; species Ficus erecta. The sequence goes on from BKCH01002132.1 coordinate 330,047, forward strand.
TCTAAAACCCTAATCTTCTCAATTTAAGTTTTAATTGAGAAATTTATGTGTATTTCCAACAAGTTTGTATGAGCATAAGCTCAATTTAAGTTTTGGCCTAGATTAGATTTAAATATGTGCCCAAGTTTAGGATTTAGAGTTTTGTGCTTGATCTAGAACTAAGGGTGGTTTGAGTTTGATTTTTATGTGCATGCTTGCTTTAATTTTCTTAATTTGCATGCTAAATATTAGTTTATTATATGTCCCCAATCTGCCCTAGTGTTGGTGAATGATAATTTTGTGCTAGGTTGCTAGAATTTAATAGTATGCTTGCTAGGTTTTGTGCAACCGAAATCATGCAACTTAGTTGATCCAATATCAATTAGGTTTGCATGGTGACGTTAGAAATTATGATTAAAGAAAGTTTACGCTAGAAAACCACTGCATGTGTGTATTAGAGCTCCCGCGGTGGCTGGTTGAGCTAGGTTCCACGTCTAGGACGTAAAACGAACTATAAACCGAAAAACTGCCAGGTTCGGGTGGATTCTGACCAGTTTTACGGAAAGTCGATTTTGAGGCCTTTAGAGGCCGAATTTGGTAAAACTTAAAACACAAAAGTTTCTCAGAACAGTTTTTCCTAGGGGGTAGCGCAGACGGATTTGCAAAATGAGGCTCCAATGGCCTCCGTTTTTATGAAAATCCGAGGCTGATCTGCCCAGACCTAGTCTACACGTCCAGTAAGTTTCAAATTAAAACTGACAAGAATCCAAGCAGAACTGGGTTTTTCTTAAAACACAAAAGTTTTAGAATTTTTCAAGAGCAAGAACTTTCGTGAAGACAAGTTTTTCAAATTCAATCTAGATTTTTAAATACAACCTGAACTATAAAAACTGTGCATAGAGCAAGAAATTCCTGCACAGGATTTTCTAAAACAATACAGAAAAACTGTATTTTTGCACCAACACCCCTGTTTTGACTATGGAAACTATTCCAATAGCAGTTTTCAGCCTTTAATAATCTACTTTGAAAATCACGAATTTTAAAGTTAAACCAAGAATTTTTAGCCAAATCTTCAAATTGGATTTTTATAAGCCAAAGTATAGTAACAAAAGGTTGACGGATAGTAACCGGGAAGGATACGCAAGTTACTAAAGTTTAGGCCCAATAATAGGGATAGTAACCTGATACTATTCATATATACCTGAATTTAATACCCAAGGTTACCTCAAGTAACCTAACAAGTAACGAATCAAGTTTGGTTAACCACAAATTCTAGGGTTACAATTAGTAACCTAGTAAATGATCGAGGCATGTGTGGGGGGACATATAACTAGAATGTTGGAAATGTCTCCAGCATTTTATAGGATTCTTATCCTATGTTCTTTTAATAGCAGGAAGGAACCTGCAGTTGCGATCTGAGTTAAAGCAACAAAACCCGGAACCTAGCATATCAGGCAAGTATCAAACCTCACCTACAGTATGAAAATAGTAAAGACTATTTTCAAGTATACTATATATTTTCAGATATACATGGTATGTTGTGCTATGATATGCGATGCCATGACATGTGATGCTATGTCTATGATGTGCTAAGTTATATTATGACATGTTATACCATGTTTACAAAAATGCCATGGTTACAAAAATGCCATGTTTACAAAAGTGCCATAGTTACAAAAATGCCATGGTTACAAAAATGCCATGTTTACAAAAGTGCCATGATTACAAAAATGCCATGGTTTCAGAAATGACATGTTTTCAAGAAGGCCATGTTATGGCAAATGTTGAGTAAGATATGACATAGTTACATCATGAAGCATGTTCACTAATGTTAAATCACCTGGTAAGATAATCAAGTAAGGTGTCGTACCAACCTCCCGTGATCGAGGAGGTTACATGTTTCAGTGGTGATATTTACCTTCCGTGATCGTGAAGGGTCAAGTTACAATTCCCAGAACTGTTAGGGCCTTGCAAACCCTAGCTTTGTCTGGAGGCTGCGCGCTTTTGGTACGGACACTATGGGCCCACATGTTAAGACAAGATAATAAGTTCATGATTGAGTCTATAATGAAGCATAAGACATTCAATCAATCATAAATGGTTCATGCATAAATTACATGATGATTGACATGTTTTCTTTGAGGTTTAAAATGTTTTGTGAGATTATGTTTGTACTTGCTGGGCGAAAGCTCACTCTTATATTTCATACTGTAGGTAAGAAGCCTGCAGCTTAAGTAGTGGGCTATGCGGATGATGCGGCGGGTGAAGGGCGGTGTGGGATACCACTACGCATAATTTTCCACATCCAATTTTCAGTAAATATGTTAATATTTCAATAGTAAATTATGTTTTGTTATATGTATGAAGTTGAAGACACAAAAAGGTACTTTCAGTATAGTCTGTATGTATGACAAGTTTTTCTCTACAAGATAACTTATATGAATATGTTTTAAAAAAAAAAAAAAATTTATCTCAAATTTTCAAGTAAAGAACAAGTACATATGGTGCCGACCTGACTTGGGAAGTCGGGGCGTCACATTTATGATATGTTTAAGTTATGGTTTATGTGAAGCCAAGTTATGATGCAAGCTATGCCAAGGTACGTTCATGATGTATGATATGTCATATTATGATGATGGAGATATGAAGCATGTGGTATGATTATGAAGTAAGATTAGTTGGCATCACGATGCATGTTCACTAATTCTAATAAGAATAACAAGTCAAGAATGACATGTTAAAAAGAAAGAAAGAAAACAAGTTGCCTGGCGACAAGTCGCCTGTGTCGTGCCCCCAGTCCGAGGTCGGGTTGAGCTATGGCAAGAGTAAATCCATAGTTGCGCGCCGGGTACGTACACTCAAGTAAGGGGCTCATAAGTAAGATAAGCTAAGAAAGTAAGATAGAATGAATAAGAAAAACATAATATGAGCATAACCGGACCATGCATACATTATGCTTTTATATTTCAGTGTGACATGATATGTTACGATGTGTGATATTATGTATGGAAATTATGCTATGTTAAGTATGATGAGTATGTTATCTTGAGTACGGATGATTATGCCATGTTATGAGTCGGAAATTACGATTAGTTATGAAAGAGTATGCTATACTACATAATAAATGGATATGAACGGTATAGTTAAGTATGTTACGAATGGGTATGCTATGTACATGATGCAACGTCATGTTTTTTTTTAATTGTCGCGGTATAGTTAGTTGTACTTGCTGAGCGAAAGCTCACTGTCTTACGTTTATGTTGTAGGTAAGTAACCTGCAAGCAGTTGCTGATACAAGATGGAGGAGCATGGCAGGGCGAATTGTGAAATGTGGGAAAAGATGCCGCTACGCGTTTTGTTCTTTCTAAGTATATGATTTGATATTTGTATATCATTCTTTTAGTTACAGTATGTGCGAGTTAGCACAGTATAAAAAAAAATAAAAAATTAAAAAAAATTTCTGCTGTTTTTCATGTAATTAAGTTATTACAAAGGGCCCATACACTACTACAAAATGTGGATTCCACGACGGAGCTTCCACGACCGTTTTTTAAAAAACCGTCGTGAAAAATGCGGTAAAAACACGGAACGGAACAGAGTTTCCGAAAACCGTCGTGGAAGAGCATGCTTCCACGACGGTTTCTAAAAACCGTCGTGGAAGCAAAAAAAAAAAAAAAAAAAAATTTTTTTTTTTTTTGCAATTGCAATCTTCCACGACGGTTATTAGAAACCGTCGTGGAAGCATGCTCTTCCACGACGGTTTTCGGAAACTCTGTTCCGCTTCGTGTTTTTGCCGCATTTTCCACGACGGTTTTTTTGAAAAACGGTCGTGGAAGGGTCTTTTTTCACAAATGTTTTTTTTAAATTTTTGGAGTCTACCACGACGGTTTTTGGGGAAACCGTCGTGGTATGTTCACATACCACGACGGTTTTCCCAAATAACCGTCGTGGTAGGTACTAAGGCGGGAATTTTGAAAAATTTTGAATTAAATTCAATTTTTTGGAGCATGTATTAAAACTCAAAAAAATACCCTCTTTCGCACCCATTACATTCTGAGCCTTTTTTCACTTTTTCACTCTCTAATACACACTCTAACTCCATACTCAAAGCCACCCAATTTCGTCCCTCTATTTCTCTATCTCCGCTCTCTCCCTACTTAAAATCTCCAAAAACTCGCTCTATCTCACCGCGTCTCCTCTCTCTATCTCACCTCTCAAATTTTTCTCTTGGCTCCATTCTATGACGGCCTCCTCTACCACTCACACGGCCTCCTCCATTCTCCTACGGGTCCACCAAGGAACTCACGCGGCTTTCCCTCTCTCTCTCGTCGCACTCCGCCCGTACCCACGCTTGACAAGCCGGTAAGTTGTAATGTATATTGCTTGGGTAATGCACGGATTTGGGAATTTTTCGTCCAAAATGTTGATTTTGTTGATTGTGGTTGTTGATAAAAGTTTACATCCAAAATGTTGATTTTGTAGATTGTTGAGTTGGGAATATTCCGTCCGAAATGGTCAAAATCCGTCCCCTACATTTTCGATGATTGTTTATTGTGGTTGTGTTTTAGATTGAATTAAATTGGTTGGGTAAGGCATGGATTTGAGAATTTTTCGAAAAAATGTGTTGATTTTGTGATTTAAATGTTTTTGGGAAAATGAAACGAATTCGTAAAATTTTTTTTTCGTTGTTACCTACCACGACAGTTTTTAGAAAACCGTCGTGGCAGGTTCGTAATTTTTTTTTCTTCATTGTTACCTACCACGACGGTTTCCTTGAGAAACCGTCGTGGTATGTCAACTAACCATGACGGTTTCTCAAGGAAACCGTCGTGGAAGATTACCTTACCACAACGGTTTTTTGTGTAGAACCGTCGTGATATGTTCTTAAATGTCCATATTTAGGCCCTATTTTTGTCCATTCCACGACGGTTAAAAAACCGTCGTGGAATCTGAAAAGATTCCACGACCCTGGATTCCACGACGGTTAGAAAACCGTCGTGAAAATGTTACCACGACGGTTTTTAACCGTCGTGGTATCCACATTTTGTAGTAGTGATATGTATGCAAGTATGGTAACGGCCTGTGCTAGGCGGGTCGTTACAAAAATGTCCCAAATGCAAATTACGTAAAAACTAGGTAGTGTTCTGAAATAATAACATTAATTCGGACAATGTCATAATAGACTCCATATAACGACAAGCTTTTTTCATTCTTAGTTAAGAACCAACTGCAAAAGCGGCTTCTTCGTTCATGAAGTGCACAATTATTGTTGAAGATATGGAAACCTTACTCTTATCAGGAATTCATTTGGCCAAAAGCTCAACCACTTGGCAGTCTCCTCGTCTGAAAGCTTTCTAATTCCCCCGTAAAATCCATCTACTGTGTTCCCTTCTCCAGGATGGTGCTTCCGACTTGTCGTGTTTCGTCTCCATCTTGAGCAGGAGGGTATTGGTTAAACTCCACAATTAGTGTATCTGCTAGCAAAGACCTCAGCATGAGATAACTAGCAAAGTACGGCAAAAATTCAGAAATAATGTGCACCTGTAAGATTTCAACAAACATCGTCTAAACTAGATGGTATAAATTTAAAAAGAACAACGTGAAAACTTCATACGCTAAACCCACAAATATATCACCACAAGTAAATTCTTGGGAGTTTAGGCCGTCACTCCCACCACGATCAAACGTGATATATGTCAATCCACTTCGTGTAAGATTCAACATCATACGCGATATTGTGTCTCCACAGATCTATCCAGATATGCCAACCCACACCAATAAGTCTCACATACATCCTAGAGACGTATGTGAGATTTATCTTTCGATGTAAGTTAAAGAGAGTACATAATCTCTTAACTAATTTATTTTTGTGGAATTTGTAATTGTTATTAAGCTAGAAAATTACCCAACAATTAGTTAATTATAAAGGTGCAAAACAAAGACTATAAAAGAAGCAAATTTCTTTCAGCATCTGAATCAGTTTTTTGCATATGTAGTAGGATAAAGATTTTGTGCTGGCAATGCTTGCAGATATTCTTTGCATATGCCAAAATGACAAACAAAGAAAAGGCTAAAATAGCTAGACAATTTTACCACTTTCATGACAAAGGCAATGATTCTGATTCCCATCACATGACCCCAAGTGACCGATTCGGGCATACCACCAAGCTATGTACAAAGCGATTTTAGAAAACGATTAGGCACTTGAAACCATTTAAAGTCAGAGTTGAAAAGAAATAGTTAGGGTCCGGAGACTATACCGAAAGGAAAATCTGTGCGACTTTTCCACTGAATCTCAATATGGTCACCGGGTTTCAAGTCATGTAAACAATCAGATACATGAGGCATAAATGGTGGAACGTCAAGTGGCGGCGCTCTTACCCTATCCCACTCTACATTATTTTCCTCTCCTGTCCCCCATCCGTTTGAGCAATTCCTGCAACATGGATTAGATACAGACAGGTCACCCCAAGAAAGGTTTTTCTAAATAGATGAAGCAATCAAATTTGTTCAAGTATATTTAAGTACACTTTGAGACTGTAAAACAATAATAACAATAATAACAATAATAGGTTATTCTGTTAGAGATAATTAGTGATATCAATATGGGACTGTGCTACCAGCGCATAAACCCATAATCAAGAAAAGAAAAAAAGAAAAAAAAAGGACTAATTTTAGGGAAGGAGACAACTTAATTATTAATTTTCCTATTTGTTTATAAAAAAAATTTAAACATTTTAGGTACGTAGTACTACAATAAACACGTGTTTATATTGAAAAAATTGAGCACACTGAAGTGAAGCATAGCCACAAAGTTAACTTTTATATGTTTGAATTCCTGTCTAAGCATTGGGCTTAAACTTTTTGAGATGCCGGAATAGCACGATACACCAACACAGTTAGATCACGACATGACATGACACGACACAATTTACATCACTCAATCCTATAATGTATTTCTCTTGCGAAACGCATAATAGATGAGTATTGATTCAAAGTATTATTTACAAATGTCATTCTTTTCTTCACCTTGCACGAAAAGTGTCGGTCTGGGAAACATAGCCGACCCTCAGCATCATAACATAACAACAAAACTCCAGTATAACCATTCTGCATTAGAAAACAAAGTCTTTCATCACTAGAAAGAAGCAAATTATTAAAACAATTTCTTTTATTTAAACAGGGAAAGAATAACGTGGTACAAGAAATTAACATAATTAAAAGTAAACAAAGATCAGATTTGTCGAAAATCACCTGCCTATAGTAGACCTGGGCAGGGAACCAGAATTTGCCATTCTCAAGGGCAAATAGAAAGCCATGACCGAGTCAATTGGTAAAGTAGTACTCTTCATCACCTTGCCACTAGTTTCTGGTTTTGTCCTAATCCACGAAAAACGCCGTGCGCTAAGAGGAGACTCGAACAATGGTTTTGGGAGGTTTGATTCAAGCATTGAGGCCACATGAGATCGCCATTCTCGGTAAGCAGCATCACCAATCACTCTCCCCCATTTCCGCTTAAAATGTTTCTCCCATAAATGGTCACTAGTACACGTTTCTCTCAAAGAAGAACAAACTCGCATCATGTTGAACAAGTCCGCCAGCGAAAGCCGCTCAAGAATGCAGTCTAAAATCAATTTTGGCAAATCCAGTAGGGAAATCATCCGCTCTTCCGCCTTCGGCTTCTCATTCTCTACTCTTAAACAAGAAGCCATTCTTTTCAATATTGAAAAGGTCACGCCTCATAGCAAACCGTTCATATGGGATGATGTTGTGTACTTGAATATATATATATATATATATATATATATGAGTCACATTTGTCATCACCATCAAAGACAATGCCGGCCGAAGAGTGCCTTGTTATGGCTACAACGATCCTTCCTATTCCTTTTCACGTTACTTTCCTCTGATCCATCGTACTAAGTAGATAATATTAATTATCTTAATAAACTAGTATTTCTACAGTTGTCTGTGGTAGACAATGCTTAATTTGATAAGGAATGCTGATGTATTCCTATATAGAACGAAGAAAACCGACAATTCCGATTGAGATGTTTGATAATAAATAAATATATAAAAACTATTAAATTCAAATGAGTATTTATTTGTTGTGTCAAGTTTGTCAAATCTTGGAAATTTTTTTTTCCCAAATTCTAGTATATAGGACTACTAGTTTGAATAATGTTTCCTTAGAAAACTCTGAAATGTATTTCGTTAAATTTTATAATTTTAATATTAATCTTTTTATGGAAATTTTAACTTTTCTTTGGTTTTAATTCTTTTCTCCTTAATATATGCGTGCGTAAAATTTATATATTATTACATATACGGATTAAACATATGACGTATGGTAAACATTGGATTTTGCATGTGCAGTACAGATTTAAAAAGTAGTCACCATTTTTCTCGGAAAAAAAAAAAGTCATCAAATTAACTTTTACTTGTAGTTTTTTCTTCGATTTTTGGAACATGTATATAGTAAATAAATTAAGAAAATTGATTATTTAGTGTTAAGATTAGTTTATATATTAGCTAATACAGTTTTGAGATTAGTTCGTATATTAAAATTTCAAAACAGTTTTAGGATTAACTTTATATATATTTATATATATAACATCAATAAAAAGTATTTTGAAAACAGCGTTTTTTTTTTGTTATTTTCATTTTTTCACTGGCACGTCAAAATCTTTTCTTTTAGTGCTTTAAAAAAAAAAAAAAAAACACTTAGAGATTTAGATCCCCGTAGGAAATATCTCCAAATTTACAAATGTTCCGATATGAATTCGATCAAGTAAATTAACACGTAATCGGTGCCCGATTTATATACTTCCGCTGCAGTAGAAAAAATTTCACACGCAAGACTAAAATTTGTAACATCCATGAAATATTATGTATATCCGTAAATCTACAACATGACATTGTAAGTCTTTTTGGCATGTAATTTCCTTTCTATATCTTAATCTGTTTTTTTAAAGAATAAAGGTCGGCATAATCAGCAAATCATGATAGGTTAAGTGTCAATGTAGTTGGGATGTGACTTTGGCCTACACGACACAAAAATGAGATTTTACAGAGAGAAATCTAAAATTTAGAGAACATAAGGCAACGGACGGCAAATAATACATTAATCAGAATATTACAAAGCCAAAAATATGACACCAAGTACTTTCAAAGTCTAGTTTGGAAACATTGAAATTCGAATATTTCACTCTGGTGAAACATATAACCCTAATTTCGACAAACAATCTCTCTTTTTATTCTAAGATTAAGAGCAAAACGGGGTAGATGCTTATTTTCAGGGAAGTTAAATATGAATGAATGTTTTCCGACGTCAGTACTCTTCCATTACTTGATTTTGCCAATAGCTCAGCCACTTGGCAATCTCCTCCTCATCACTGAGCTTCCTAATTCCTCCGTAGAATCCATCCATTCCGTTTCCCTCTTTGGGATGGTACTAACGACTTATCATCGTTCGTCTCCATGTTGATCCGGGAGGGGGTATTGGTTGAACTCCACTATAATTGTGTCTTCAAGCAAGACCAAGCTTGTGAGATAACACACAAAATTTGCAAAGTGAGAAATGGAAAGAACATGCTGGATTATAAGACCTAATATTGCCCACCTCCTGATAAATCGGCTATGGCGTTGATTTTGGGAAGAATTGAATAATTAACATGATACTAAAGTCCTAAGTTTAAATTCTTACCATTGTTATGACAACGGCAGTAGTTCTCATTCCCGTCGCATGTCTCTAAATGGCCAATTATAGCATACCACCATATTGGGATATGTGCCCATAAACAAATGAGATGTATTATTTTACTGATTTAATTTGAGGAATTTTTTCAATATTATTTTTGCATGCATGTTTGGATGCTTTATAAATATCGAAAACCCTAGATTATTTAAATGTGACTTTAAATATTGTATATAAGTGTTATATATAGGAGGATAATATTTAAAGTAAAATAATCTAAATTTGTCCGTAATTAAAAATTAAAGTTGGGTTCTTTAATTTAAAATTACTAGCGCGGTTGATTACATTCTGAATGAAATGATCTTATCCGGATTGTTAATAATAAGATTATTGGAATGAAAACGCTTTATATAATTTGATTATATAGGACTGAAATACGATTAATTATGAATCTCTAATAATTTCCGTTGTCATATAGAGCATTCAAAATTAATCAATGATGGTCATATATGAATCAATCTTAATTCTAAGTAATTAATAGACTCCTATTTATTGTATTATGTTTTTTGACATATCGAGTAATGACACAAATGAATAGTGTCAAATTCTTGGTATATTGGAAATATAATATAATAAGTAGCCGGGAATATTAATATACAAGATGAAATCCATTCCTTCGTAAAGAAGTTAGATGGACTGTTCTCTTAAGTGTTGATTCAGGACTTGAATAATAAGAGCGCTCAATTTATGATTAGATCATAAATATATTATTCATTAGAGAATCAATGGTACTTAAGGAGAAAGATATATAATTAAAGAGGTTAATGGAAAATACCTAGCTTTAATTATAAACCGTTTATGGAGGATTGATTTATATGTAATGACTGTAATAACCCGAAATTTTGATGACTTGTGATTTCCTTAGATACAAAGAGAATCTAAGTCTGAATCATGTTTGTAGATATGAAGCTCCTGATCTGAGTTGAATATCAGTATAAATTTGAGTTCTCGTTTAATTAGCTACGAGACTCAATAATAGTTTGCTTAGTTAAGCACTAGGCCTTTTGAGAAAGAAGGGTAGAATAGGAATTTATGATTTTATTTCGGTCAAAGTTTGACTAGGTTGACTTTTGGTTTGACTGAGGCGGTACTGCAGGGTAATCAACAGTATAGAAATTATACTGTGAAAAATAATTAGAGATTAATTGATCATTAATCATTGATATTATTGTTAATATAACTATCGATGATTAATTAGAGATTAATCAAACATTAATGATTAGAAAATATAATTATTAATTATTAAAATGAGAATTAATAATTGATAATTATTATATGAGAAATAATATTTATTTAACATAATTAAATTATTAACGATATAATTAATTAGTCAATTAAAATTAATAATTAACTACTACCTATTAGTTAGTTAGTTAATTAATTAATCAATTAAATTAAATAAAATTAAATTAATAAAAGTATAATTAGTAGAAATTTATTTAATACATAATAATTAATATGAATTAATTGTTAAGGTTAATTATGATATAAGTAAATTAAGCTCACTTTAATTTATAAATAAATAAATAAATAAATAAAGTAATATAACTATGATTATATCTAATAATGAAATATTGTTAAATCAAGATAATTTCTCTAACTTGCGTAGTAGGAGGTACAGCTCCTGAAGTTTAAGCATATAAAACAAGTAAGTACAAATCTCACCTACAGCATAGAACAAAATGTTTTTCTTTATTGATGCTCTACGTTTGCTATGATTTACCTTGATGATGTGATGTGTATATGAGTTATATGTATTGCTTTGATTAAGCATTTGACGTGCATAATTTCTTTTGCACTAATATGATCGACATGCCTCACAGATATTTATGTCATAATAATAGATGCATAGTGACATGTAAATCTTCACATTGTCACAATTAATAAGAAGGAGGTTAACGAAAAATAGGAATAAGTGTCGTACCAACCTCCAATTAGTGAGAGGATATGATAAGAACGAAAGTTATAAGTTATGAACTTGGAGGTGGTTGGAGAGTCGCTCCCCTAACTCCCTATTGGTTATGCGCATATGGGTATAACATAGGGGTCCTTAAGTAAATAAGACATATATATAATGAAGTATAATTGAACAAATATAGATCATATGCATTTTTGAACATTCATGTCGTTACGTGTGATGGTATGATTTTATGAAATTGTTTTGTGAGGTATTGTTTGTACTTACTGAGCGAAAGCTCATATGTGTGTGTTCGTGCTGTAGGTAACGTGGGTAGGTAGCCCGTCACTTAGATGTTTTCTAGACTGATAAAACTGTGCGGAGGAGATGAAGGAAGGGAGTAGGATACCATCACGAACTTAATTTCCGTATTTATACTTCTTAAATTATTTTATATCAACTATATTTATAACTATGCTTTTAATATTTTTGTACTACTAAACTAGTAGGAGTACTTTACGAGAAAAATACTTTAGAGTCTTTCCTTTTTACTCACATGACGTTATAACTTTTAAATATCATCTAAGTACAAATTTGAATAGGATATTTATTATTTAGAAATTTCAATTTCCTTAGTTAAAATTTTAGTTTATTAAACTCTTCAAGTACAATTATAATCTGTATGTAAAATATATATATATATATATACATATGTTTTTTTGGAACGTAACATAAATAATTTTTGAAACCTAACATAAATAAGTATTAAGACTAATTGAATAAGAATAAGTAAGTTAATTAACGATCCAAAAAGGTCGTTACACCCATGTTTAGTCAAATAACACTATAAAACTAACAGATAAACTGATGCCACCAGACTAAGCTGAAATTATACCTTTGTAAATTATTTTCTATATAGACTTCATTAAAAACCTTGTTAATAAAATCTAGTTAGATAAACATGGCAAGGGAAGAGTGTCTATGTTAGGTCATAAGCTTACAGAGAAAGTCCTCCAAAGATAACTTAAAAAAGCACACATCATTTGGACGTAGAAAATATATAACAAGGGAGAGGAGACATTTCCCTACTGACGGACTGAAGAACAAACTTTTGATCCGAAAGAAGCAAGCTTATCAGTAGCATTATTGCCTTCACGAAAGATATATGGGTGAGACCTTAGCATTCAACTTCATCGTCCAATCCAAAACACGGAACCATCTATTACGAAACTTCCAAGGCAACGCTCCACTTTAGCACGTAAGAGCTCCACCACATAAATAGTCACATTCTACCATAAATATTATACCAACCAAACTAAAAAGCTTTTTCAATAGCCATGATCAAACCCGTAAGTTCCACCTTCATAGCATATATAAGCTATGCCAATTCTCACAGAAAAACATCCTTTCACAAAACGTCTATAAATGCGGAAAATGTCATCGGAACTTGGCAGTACCTAGAGCACCAAAGTTGGTATTTAACTTTGATCTAAGCAGGAGGTGGAGGAAGCCATTGCAACAAAATCATCTGTAGAACCTAAAGGGATTTTCCAGAGATACCAACTGCCCGATTGGTTTTCCAGTTGAAACTAAACTTTTCCAACTTATTTTTATCTTTTTTTTTCCTTGACAAGTCAACAAAAATTTTAACAATTTTTGAAAAGTAAAATAACTCAACCGACAAAGTTTAGTTCCAACCGGTGAACCAAACGCAAGCTAAATCGTTACAGAATCAAAAAGTCATGTTGAGACTTGAGAGTTAGACAACAGGGCCTGGGTTCAACATGTTAGCTACCTTAGCAGCCTCCCACACAAAACCTGAGGCAGACTGTTTTGAAATAAGTTTCTCCTCTATGTATTAGATAGCTTTCATTCGAAAAGAAAAAAAAAAAAAAAAAAAAACCCACCACTCTCAAAATGCACATACGAGGCAGTTATGAATGAAAGTTTCCCAACTTTAATACCCTTCTAATACTTGATTTGGCCAAAAAGCTCAACCACTTGGCAATATCCTCATCACTGAGCTTCCTAATTCCTCCATAAAATCCACCCACTCCGTTTCGCTCTTCGGGATGGTACTTCCGACTTATCATCGTCCGTCTCCATGTTGATCCAGGAGGGTATTGGTTGAACTCCACTACAATTGTGTCTGCAAGCAAGATTAGCTTGTGAGATAACACACAAAAATTGCGAAGAAAAGAAATATGGAAGGAAAATTTTGGATTCAAAAGCCTAATATTGATCATCTCCGAATAAATCGGCCAATTAAAGTCTTTACTTTAAATTCTTACCACTGTAATGACAATGGCAATGATTCTCATTCTTATCGCATGCGTCCAAATGACCAATTACAGCATACCACCAATCTGCAAAACAATTTTGAAGAAATGATAATAGCCCTTATATGACATTTGAATCAAAAGTTTAAATACGAAGTTGGGGTGAAGAAATAAACCATAAGGAGATTCCTTGTGACTTGTCCACTGAATCTCGATATGGTCACCGGGCTTTAAGTCATTTAAACAATCCGAAACGTGAAGCATATATAGAGGAGTGTCCACTTGTGGCGCCCTTAGTCTATCCCACTCTATATTTTCCTCTGTACTCTCCCATCCATGAGAAGCAATACCATACCTGCAATATGGAACCGAATTCACTTGAATGAGATGTGATTAAGGACTAAAAATGATTAATTAATGTTCTTTTCCGGTTCGAGCTCGCAATAGTAGTCGGATAATTTGTAAAAGTGCTTTTGGTAGTAATTTTAGGTGAAGTCACCCTTCCTATCCTATACCTTGCACGAAAGGTATTTGTCCGGGAATCGTAGCAAACGTGAGCATCATAGCATACCAACATATCGCCTCTATAACCAGTCTGCATTAAGGAATACAACGAATTTCAATGAATTTCTCACTAACAGGAAGAAATAGCGAAGAATTATTACAAGTAAAAGTAAGAGTTGTGGTAGAGATACATTTCCATGGTAGATTTGGGCTGGGAACCAGAATTTGCCACTCTCAAGGGAAAGGCAGAAAGCCTTGATGGAATCAACTGGCAAAGTAGTCCTGATCGCCTTCGAACTAGTCTCTCCTTTTGGCCTAATCCATGAAAGAGGCCGTGCAATGCAAAGATACTCGAATAATCCTTTTCTCTTTTCCCGATTGTGGATGTCAAAAATCGCTCGATTCCTAATAAAGGCCACGTGAGATTTCCATTCTCGGTAAGCAGCATCTCCGATCAGTTTACCCCATTCTTGCTTCAACTGTTTCTCCCATAGATGATCTCTAGTACACATTTCCCATAATGAAAAACAAACTTGGGCCATGCTGCACAAATCGGTCGGTGAAAGCCGCTCAAAAATGTCTTCCAATATCACTTCAGGCAAATCAAGAAGGGAAATCAGTATCCTCTCTTTCTCCTTAACATTCTCCACTCTTGAACAAAGCTTCATGGTGGGACTTGGAGACGAACAAAAAAACTTAAACGAGTATAAGCCTTTAAAGTATGACGAAGATACGGAAGATACTTAAATTTGGTCCTCTCTATTACAATCCCTAACTCATCCCAAAAGGCACCTTGTGAAATGAGGTTTGGACTCATATATAAAGAGGATCTTGGCACTGTCCACAACCGATGTGGGATCTAACACACCCCCTCACGCACAGCGTGGACAAAGCCAAACAACTGTGGGAACATGGGGGGGGCCGGGGGAAACCCGGTCCCAACAACGGGGGAAATTGGCCTTGGCTCTGATACCATATTACAATCCCTAACTCATCCCAAAAAGCACCTTGTGAAATGAGGTTTGGACTCATATATAAAGAGGATCTTGGCACTGTCCACAACCGATGTGGGATCTAACACTCTCGATCCCAGTTTCTCAGAACTTCAATCTAGTTCCCCTCGATCTTTAACACTGAAAAAAGATGGGAAACAAAATTGTGAACCGTACACACGGGTCATTGATTTTTTTAAAACAGAATATATTTCTTTGTTATCTCACGAAAAATCGTTACTTTGGTTGATCGACGAGTCTTCCAACGCCCTCTCTCGTTGGTTTTTTGTCTCTATCTAGTAGGATTCACAGGCAGCGGATATAACCGATTGAAAGGTTACCGACTGCAGTGTTAAAAACTACGTCATATTTCTGTTTTGTTTCTCTTGTCTACACTTTAAAGGATTTCCTTTTTTTTTTTTTTTTTTTTTTTTTTTTCTATGACTCCTTGGGAATTACATGTAGACATTGGCATTATCACTGTTTTTGATATTATTATCACTGTTTTCATTCTATTTTTTTTTTCGCAAAAAAAAAAAAAAAAGTTGTTTAAATGTAGATCCTTATTGTTTGCAAATTTGTACTTTGAATAGGCCTTGTCATAATTTGCTTTTATATTGCGGCCACAAAGAAGGGACTTGCTCGAGATTGATCTCGAAGCTTTCCATCTAAAAACTATTACTTGTCTTCAATACTAGGAGAATTTACATTTGGAACTGAAGTTTTCTACTATTGGTACGAATTGCAATTTTAATCATTGGATACTTTTTTAACGATCTCATTTATGAAAAGGAGAAGTTATATGCCGCGCTCTAAATATTAACCAAGAACACAATATGAACACAGACAGAGACAAATAGTGGGCCTGATTCGCCCAGTTGAACCTTTAGCCACGATGAAAGGGTTGCAGAGTGTAACGACCCGACTTTTCAGACCGTTAACTAGCTTACTTATTCTTATTTAATTTAGTCTTAACACCTATTTATGTTGGGTTCAAAAATACAGAAATATTTTTTTTAAATCATATTCGTACTACAAAAGTTAGAATTACTAAAATTTTTAACTGAGAAAATTGAAAAACTCTAGCAAATGAATATCCTATTCAAATTCGTATTTAGATAATATTTTAAAAAGCTATAACTTCATGTAAATTAAAAAGAAATAGTCTAAAGTCTTTTTCTCGTAAAATACTCATACTAGTTTAGTAATACCAAACATTGGAACATAGTTATAAATATAATCGATACAAAATAATTTAAGAAATCTAAATGCGGAAGTTTAATTCATGATGGTATCTCACTCCCGTCCTTCATCGTCTCCGCACAGTTTTGCCAGTCCATAAAACATCTATGAAGCAGGTTGCTTACCCGCATTACTTACAACACGAACACATACGTTTGAGATTTCACTCAGCAAATACAAACAATATCTCACAAATCATTTTCATAAAATCATATCATCACATGTAACATCATGAATGTTCAAAAATACATGTGATCTATGTGCGTTCAATTATGCTTTATTATATACATATCTTGTCTACATAAGGGCCCATATGTCGTATCCATATACACGCAACCAATGGGGAGTTAGGGGAGCGACCCTCCAACAACCTCCAAGGTCATATCTTATAACTTTCGTTCTTACATATCCTCTCACTAATTGGAGGTTGGTACGACACTTAATCATATCTTTCGTTAGCCTCATTCTTATTATTTGTGACAATGTGTAGATTTACATGTCACTATGTATCTATCATTACTGCATACATATCTGTGAGGCATGTAGATCAAATCAGTGCAAGAGAAATTATGCACGTTAAATGCTTAATTAACGCAATACATATGGCTCATAGGCTCATTAATTCATCAAGGCAAATCATAGAAAACGTAGAACATCAACAACGAAAAACATTTTATACCATGCTGTAGGTGAGGTTTGTACATACAGAAAATCACGTAACTGTGTATCCGCGTTGATTGTTTCTAGCTCTACCCTCAAGTCGATGCGGTGTCCTAATTTTAAATTGACATCCGACGGTTAGAGTAAGGTTTTTGAATCATTTTCGATTATGGACATATGTTCTCTTAATTAATAATTAATTTCAATTTAATTATTATTTTGTTTCGAAGTTTTTTTTTTAATTTAAGAATAACATCCTTAAATATTAATTACATGATTATCATAAATTAATTTCTTAATTAATTAATTAATATCATAAATTAATTTTAATTTAATATTTAAAATTAATTAATTATTAACTCATTGGTGAGTTAATTATTTAATACTTAATTTCTTATCCATTATTTTACTTAATTCCCCTTTATTCATATTTGGGTCCATTAGGTGACCATGGATAACCATAGTCTTTCCAATATCATATTGGGTTATCTTTGTGGATTGTGGGTTAATTGGGTCTATTACAACCCATTTACTTGTAATTGGGCTTTATTATTGTTTTAAATAGGCCTGGCAATTCGTGTTCGCGGGCCGTGTTCGTGCCAACTCGTTTTCGGCCCATTTAATTTCGTGTTAAACGTGTCGACCCAATTTCGACCCAATTATTAAACGTGCGGTCTAAACTCATTTATTCGTGTCGTTCTCGTGTCGTGTCACCGTGTCGTGCCCGAAATTACCGGCTCTAGCCTATACTTGTTATAAAAGGCTTTAGAATAGTTTGAAAATTCTAACATAAACGTGTTAAACGTGTTAATCGTGTTAACCCGTTTCCGGCCCGTTTATTTTTGTGTTAAACGTGTCGACCCAATTTCGACCCAATTATTAAACGTGCGGTCTAAACCCATTTATTACGTGTCGTTCTCGTGTCGTGTCATCGTGTCGTGCCCGAAATTGCCGGCCCTAGTTTTAAACCTGTTAAGGCCCATTACACTTTGTTGTCTTTATCAAGTTTTAGTCAGCAATTACATGGCATCTCAACAAGTCTAGTGGCAGGTTCATTTTTCGTCACCGAGCCATCGGGTACTAATTTACCCATTTGCCCCTATTTCGGTGATTCAAGCACTTTTAAGCTTAAACTTGTTAAATCTTTTGACCTTAGCTTTTAGTAATCTCTCTTGTAGTTTTATAGGTCCAGAAACCTCTACCTACAGTCCAAAACGTTATACCCATCAAATTACCATTTTGCCCCTTAGTTCGACAAAATTATAATTTTGCAATTAGACATACCCTTTTTAATCTAGACTTATTGAATCGCTTTTAAAAGTTTGTCCTGGCCTTAGAATAATGTTTACAATGCCCATAAGCTCTCGTAATGGCTTTCATAACTTATTACATTTCTAAACACAATCAAATAAAAGTATTACATTTAAGCCCCTTTATGTCATTTAAGGTCGTACATTTGACTATAACATAAACCATATTATTTCTTGTATTTATTAGCTTAATATATTGCTTTAAGGGTGACAAAGATGCTGTGTAATTATAGTCTAAGCAGATTTTATAATTTGACCCATTATTTATTTATTTTTGCATTTTAGTCCTTATTTAGCCCCAATTAGTTCCCAATACCGTTTGGTTCACGGTTTTTTTTATACTTAATGTCCTTATAAAGTGTTCTCACAGGATCAGGACTCATTTTTAACAAGTTTTTATTATTTACGTTTTTACCATAAATTTTTCTATATTTACGTTTTGACCCCAAAATGGCGTTTTTGTCATTTCTTATCCATTTATCACCAAAATTTGACACAAGGTCTATTTTATGCTCTAGCCAAGACTGAAAAGTTTCGGATTCAAATAAAGTCTTTAGGCTGGTGAAATTTCAATTTTACCCTTTGAGGGCAAAATCGTCATTTTTGACATTTTTATTTCTGATCAAACTTGAGCTCTTCTTATGGCTTATGTCAAGAGTAATATTCTGTCCTTCTACATGATTATGAAAATTCCACTCAAAATACCATTTTCCAATTTATTAACATTTATGTCAAAAATGTTATTTTTGGTACTTTTTGGATATTAATTATTATTCTAGGCTATTTGTGATGTCAAAATATTTACCTCATCATTCATGCTTTCATTAAACAGATGAAATAACATATCAACAAGCCATAATCTCCTATTCTCATACATCAATACTCATTTCATGTCATGTAACCATAAAAATCACATAAACATATTTTTCTTCATATTCCATACACAAATAATGTTTTCTAGCCACCTTAGATCATGACCAGAACATATATTATCTCACTAAGTAGCAAAACCACATTTAACCATTTACCATGCCAAGATTTTCCTATTTGTAAGAACACATTTTGACAGGAAAGTTATTAAGAACTTGGTAAACCACTAGTTTACAAATCATTTACCTCTAAGAAAAGTAGTGGGTTCTTAGCTCCTTTTGAAGGCTTTGAACCACTCTTGGATCCTTGAGGTAGGGGGCTAGAATGAAAATAAAACATCACTTTAAAAATATTTTTAAAACATCAATTTTTTCCTTCTAGGAAACAAGTGCAAAAATATAGGTTTTTACCTTGAAAAACACTTGGAATGACTCTTCCTCCTTGTAAGAAAAATGATATTGGGAATGGGTGGAAGGAGATGAAGTATAATTTGGCTTCCCTTAGCTACAAATTTCGTCCACAATGAAGGGAGGAAGAGAAGAAACTTTTCTTTGTTTGTATGGTTTTTTTACGAAAGAGAAAAAGTGGTTTTTGGTTTACCTTAAAACCATTTTATAACCAAGTCTTATTGTGGGTTAAAAATTGAAATATTTGGATTTTAATCTCTCCAAAAACCTGTTCAGCTAAAGAGGACAAGTTGGGAGGTTGTTTTGGTGGTTTTTCATGTATTTCAAAGTGGTTTTAATGAGTAGTCATTCAAGTAGTCCATCATCTTACATTATAATCAACTTTTCTTTCTTGTCTTGTCATCTTTGTTTTGCTTGTTTAGGGGTTGGATTTTGGATTCTCAAAAACCCACCCTCTTGTTCAACATATTTTCTGAAGAAAAGAGAAAAAAAAAATTTAAAATTGTTTTATGCTCGTTTACTTGCAGCAAGCAGGCAGCGCTGCCTGCATGCTTGCATTGCTCAGTGGGCCGTTGTCCATTGAGGCAACCCCCCCCCCCCCCCCCCCCCCCCCCCCCCCCCCCCCCCCCCCCCCCCCCCCCCCCCCCCCCCCCCCCCCTTTTATTTTTTTTCTTAAGCCCATTGCCTTGCCCAGTGGGTAATTACCCATTGGGTGGGGGGTGCACGAGCACTCCCCCTATGTGTTTTTTTTTTTTTTTTTTTTTACTTTTTACTTTCTTTCTTGAGATGATAATATGATTATTAAATTTAATTTAATAGATAAATCTTGACATGACATAAAATTCACTTTTTTAATTTATAAAATTATGATTATTCATTCATTATATATATAATGAATTTTTACACACAATATTTTCATAAAATCTCAATTGAAAAAGCAAATAGGAGTAACATTATATATATCTTTTCTCATTTAAATAGAGAAACTCAACATTGTTAAATCATCAACATCATCACATTGATGATACATAAACAATTATTCATGATCTTGAAATTTGATATTCATCAAAATAATTCATTAGAAGTGTATTGATGAAAGAAATCCATAATAATAGTTCGTGAATCGAGTTTATGAATTTCTAGGGCATCACACAGAGATTACTTTTACTGTGCCCAACGGTATTTAGTCTCCTAAGCCTAATGCTTTCTTTCTTACAGCATTATGGAATGTTGGGGGAGATGAATGAGGCCCGGCTAAGGCATTTACATACGAGACCTTGCTGTCGCCAAAGAAAGGTTTTTGGTAACCAAGGGATATACTAATTTTAAAATATACATTCGCATAGATCAAGTTTGCCCACCAAAATTAACATCTACTGGGACACCTGGTTCACGCTTGAAAGCCAGAGCTAGTCTTCTTCCCACTGACCGCTACTATGTAATAAGATAAGACGAACCAGTACCAGTAGTCCTTCTTCCAATAGATGGGTGGGTTCAATATAGCAGTTGATTCTGCAACAGCTTGTTCTGTCACAGCTTCTTCAACTCAACCTCTTCCCCTGGGAAGTAAGTAAGGTAGCGGGAATAGATCTACTAGGCCTTGAGTCGGGTTTGAAATGTACACTCGTAGATCAGCCCATTAAATGACTAATTGATTGACTAAAACTTTAGTTATTACTCGTGGTGAAAATGGACAGTTCCTACCAAAGAAACTCCCCAAGAATAATTTGAAATGAATTACTGAGAGAGAAAAATTAAGCAACAAATTATCACATTGTATATGAAACGACCAAAATCCAAGACACATCAATAGAAGCAGTATGGAATTTTATTGGCTTTCGAATTAATAAATGGAGTTATGAGTTTGTCCTAAGAACTCCATAAATGCCAACCCACGCAATCGAGGCTGCCACTTGATGGCGTGTCAATTGCCTTCCACAGCTCGTCTTTGAACGCACAACCCTATTCAAGCCTTGTTTCTCGGCATCAGCCGAAACCAACCTACTCTAGTCTTCTTGTTATTTGCCTCCGACTGCCCTGAAAATTCTCTCCAATGAAGCTCTAAAAAGTCTGATTCAGCGCTTGGGCATGACTCCTTAAATAATGAAGAAATAACTCTTGTTCTAAGCAAGCGTCGACATTCGTTGTCTTATATATCACAAATCTAACACTCCTGCGAAATCAATCTTGAATTCTGTAGCTTCTCTTATATGTTATAAATTCAAACCAATTAATTTATCTGTAGTTGATGAACCTAACTTTGCTCTCTGGCAAGAATTTCAATGACACAGGAGCTGAGCCATCAAGCCAAGTTTATCTGCATTTAAATTTCAAGTTTGCAACATCGAAAACAAATTAACAAATCTTAATCGGACAATTGAATATTGCTAGACTTGATATGCCATGTACATTAGTTTCAAGGTCTAGCTTGTGAATAGTTCTGTGAATGAGGTTTGGTGCACAAGTTCAAGATGAGATTTTTAAGTTTAAATAGTAAATTTTTTTGAATTTTCAGAAAAGACAAAAAACTTTTTGGGAAAAAGACAAAAACTTTTTGGAAAAAAGACAAAAAAAAGTTTGAAAATCTTAGTTTGGACTTGAGCTCCAAACTCCCCCGTAGTTTCTGTGGAGTAACATACAAACTCAATTTTCGATAAGGAGCGGGAACGTACGGTGGTGGCTGGTACTTTTGCTGGGCAGTCATGAACAGAGGTTTGCCAACCTTACTCTTCCTCATCTGGACTTGGCAAAAAACTCAACCACTTTGAAATCTCTTCGTCACGGAGCTTTCTTATTCCTCCATAATATCCACCTTGATGTTCTTGCAGATGGTATTTCCGATTTATAATCTTTCGTCTCCATTTTGAGTTGAGAGAGTATTGTACAAACTCCACTACAATTGTATCTGCTAGCAAGCAAGACCTCCTTGTGAGATAGATAATTTAGTGGACTACATGAAAATAAATATCACAAAAATTGCAAGAAATTAGGAAACATAAAAAGAACATGTTCGATTATAAAAGTCCTATATTGGCCAACTCCTAATAGCTTAAGTTTTAAAGATAATTGATAAACATATACGATGTAAATGTCGAAGTCCTGAGTTCAAATTCCTATAGTAACAACTTAGAATCCATAGTAGTTATCATTTGAAGACAACAAACAGAAAGTTCATGTCACAATGTCTCATTATATGTAGAGAAAAAAGTCGAGTCCTACTCTTCCATACGCTATTTCAATATGTTGATACATATATGAGGTTTGCATCACCAATAGGGAGAAGTCGCTAGTTAAAAAAGTCAAATAGATGCAACTTAAATGGCTGTCGTACCGTCATAATGACAATTGCAATGATCCTGATCAACTTCGTTACATTGCTCCAAATGACCAATACGGGCATACCACCAACCTACAATACAATTTCAGATATTAAGACAGCCCTTGATGCCATTTAAGCGAGAAGTAAATCAAATATCAAGTCGAGGTCCAGAAACAAACCATAGGCGCTACTCTGTTGACTTCTCCATTGGATCTCGATATGGTCACCCGGTTTTAAGTCATTCAAACAATCAGAAACATGAAGCATGTATGGATGAGTGTCTACTTGTGGCGCTCGTACCCTATCCCACTCTGTTGTTACTTGTTTCCCTTGCCATTCCAGAGAAGGATACCTGCAAACTGAAAGCGATTAGATGTCAAATTTTGAGAAAAAAAAATAAAAAAATTCAATACTAATTTTCCTACTTACCTCGCCTTAAAGGTATTAGCTCGGGAATCATAGGTAACCGTTGCATCATAACATACCAACTTTAGGCCTCTATAATTATTCTGCACCAAAGAAAGCAAAATATGATCAAATTTTCCGCTCATGGGAAGAAGAAATTAGCAAGTTTGCTAGTGATATTAGAGAGATGTGGGAAAGAATTACCTCCCCATAGTAGATTTGGGCTGGGAACTCAAACTTGCCACTCTCAAGAGAAAGATAGAAAGCCAAGGTTGAATCAACGGGCAAAGTAGAAGTCGTTGGAGTCGAACTCTTCCTTAAACTAGGCCTAGTCCATGAAAAAGGCCGTCCATTCCTTGAGGCCACATGAGATTGCCATCTTCGGTAAGCAGCATTACCTATCAGTTTACCCCATTTCCGCTCCAAAAGTTTCTCCCATAGATAGTCACAAGGCCATATTTCTCTCAAAAGTTTCTCCCTCAAAGAAGAACAAACTAGTGCCATGCTACACAAATCGGCTAGCGAAAGTCGCTCAAAAATGTTTTCCAAGACCGGTTCAGGTAAATCAAGAATGCAGAACATCCTTTCGTTCTCATTGCCATTCTCTGCTCTTGAAGAAAAGAGTTCATCCTTCTTTGGTAAATCAAGAACAGAAATCACTCTCTCTTTCTCCTTCGCATTATCTGGTCTTGATGAAGAGATTTCAATCCTTCTCTGCTAAATCGAGAAAGGAAATCACCCTCTCTTTCTTCTTCGCATTCTCTGGTGATCTTGAAAAATAGAGTTCATTCTTTTGAATGAAAAGTTCATGGCAGGACTTGGCACAAAAACAAAAAACACAAAAACAAATGAAAACAAGAAGCCCCAGACACCAGTAAACATACGACATGATCGACAATTTTACAAAGTTTGATGAACATAGAAGAACCTTAAAATGGGCACTTCTTAGTTATCCTAGAACTTCGAACAAGTTTCCCTCTCTTTCACATATATTTATAAGCCGTTGGGCCACTATTCTCAACGCAAGTCCTTGGGAATTTTTGTCTAAATGGCATTTGTTTTCATTTTTGTCTAGGAAACAAATATGAGGAAGAAAATTGTTTTTGTATTTTGTTGTGAATGACATAACCCTCAACTGAGACCAGTTTCATCAATGAAATCTGATGACGCTTAAGGGAAAAGCATATTCTGAAGGCCGAAAAAGGTAAAAGTACCTCGACATATCAATATCAAGTACACTTAAAGGCCTTTTTTTTTTTCTTTTTTTTTTTTTTTTTCCGACAAAACATCTATAATAGATGAAAACTTCTAATCAAATAAAAACCATGACCCTGAAGTACAATGACCGCCACCCACTCCATATAGACACAAGCTATCATAGCTAAGAAACAGCAAAAACACAAGTCTGACAGAAAAATCATAAGCAACCATGTTTCGCCTTTTTTATACTAAAAAAAAAAAAATACAATCTCCCTGAAAAAACAACCGAGTACGGTTTTAGAAAGGATCCTAGCGCCTTTGTTCTTATAATTTCCATTTTCATTTTTATAACCAAAATTTAAAATGCTCCCAAACAGGACCTGAATGTTTCCCTTGTTATGATGTTCGAATAGATCAATGATTCGAATGCCAATTTCTTATTATTATTATTATTGTCTTTATTGTGTTATGCATTATATATTAGATCCGCAGGCATGGGAACACAAGCGAGAGAAGGGTTGCTATCTAGTGTAACAAACTATGTTGTACTATATATTTGAATGTCTATTTTTTCCCTTTTGTCTATTCTTAAATACGAATTTAAGTTATTCTTCTACTTCTTGGGGATCTACATTGTTACTATCAGTCTTATCATTGTTCTTGTCAGTATTTAAGTTTTAACGCCTACCAGTGCCCATTTCCTACACATTTTGTTTTAAGGATTTATTTATTATTAGTTGCTCTTAATTATTTCAAACAATGTCATCCATGAACTTCACGCCATATTTTGGACAACACTTCATAAAAAGATAACAAAAGTCAAAAGATGATGTGGGAGTGAAAACTTTGAAATGATTAACGAAACTTTCAAATATACATGTTTACGTTTTGTACCTTTTTATTTAGATTTTGGACCCTCTATACTTACCTTACTAGAAGTCTAGAAAAATTAAAGCTTTCATAATTAAGGCACTAGTCCAGAGATGTCTTTTTTCAGGGACAATCATAAAAATCACCCTATAAAAAATCTTTGAGTGTTAGGGGAAAAAAATTTTAAGGGCCCATTTGGGGTCAATTTTTGGAGATGGTGTTTTAAAAGTTAGAAATGGTTTGTTGAGTTTTGAAAATGTGTATTTAGTGAAAATGAACTATTTGGAGTGAAAAAGTGTAAAAATTTGAAATGTGATAGGAAAAAATTAGTTATATGGATTGTTTCATTCCTTTCAAAATTATATGCAATTTAGCAAAATAATAACAATCATATCATTTCGACTTAAAATGATAAATTTATAGATTTTTAAGTATGAATTTTTTTGAAAATGTTTGAAAAAATGAATAGTAAAATTTTAAAAAAAAAAGTACCCAAAAAAAAAAACTTTTGAAAATATTGTTTCCAAAAATTGACCCTAAACAGGCCCTAAGAGTGTTTGTTTGGAGGGAGAAAAATAAAATTAAAAAAAAAACAGAGAAAATCTCTTATCTGATTGGGGGGGAGGGGGACAAGCTCCTTTTTTGGGACTCACAAAATTGCATCTCATCTAAAAAAATATATTAGCAAATAATAAAAAGGATAATACAATGGATAATTATTAATTAGTCCTTTTAACTCTCCCTCTTCTCTTAACAAACAATATAATCTTCTCCATTTCTCACATTATCTGTCATCTTGACTCAAATTTAAAACGTTTATTACTTAAAAGAAAAAAAAAAATTGTGAAGTAGAAATACCAGGCTCAATCTAACAAACCTTCAACATCAAATTTAGGTTTTTTTTTTTTTTTTTTTTTTTCTTTCTCTTCTTCTTCTATGGCAAGCATAACCTAGTGATAATTTCATATTTGACTGTATGGCAAAGTATAGAGTTTGAAACCCCAACCTCGAAATAAAAAATAAAAAAAAATAAAAAAAAAGAGATTTTTAATGATTAAATTATTCTGTTAATAGTTCAGTACTATGGTTAAGAGAAGCAATGGGGAGAATTTTATTAAAAAGCTCTGTAAAATTACCATCACGTGAGGCATCTAAGGGTAAGAGAATAAAAATGCAGTCACCTTAAATACTCATCTCTGTAGTTTTCTATAATAGCGTGTATAAATAAAATGTGTGCCCATATATATATATATATATATATATATATATATATGTTAAGTAAGCTGGAATTTCCTCTGGAGAGAAAAGAAACATCACTTGGATGCTGGTAAAATTTAAAGGACAGAGTCTTGGAAGAAACCTATGCATGTGTGCGCTAGCGTGTTAGCTGGTTAGTTGGTTGCAACAAGGATATTTACGGTGGAGTCAATTATGAAATTACTATTAGACTATACTTACAATTATATCAAGTAATTGTCCTATCACAAATTCCGCCATGTCCTGTGGGCCATAGGACCTGCCCTGAATTCCAGTTCATCCAAACTAATTGTTCTCCAGTTTCATGTACACCACAACTTGCATCTTATTGGTTTACTGTTCACTTACAAGTTCAAAACCAGAATAAATTTCACAACAAAATGTTGGTTTATAAAAACTTTAATCATTTCTTGAATTTATCTCCATTTTGTGGTCCTATCTTTCTTTACCAGTATTGATTGCAAACAAAATACTGTCAGAGAGCTCAGCTCCGCACTCTCACATAGGTGGTCCCTGCAGACCTAATGAGAGCGCCGAGCTGGGATCCGAGATCCAAAACAGCTCCACTCTGATGACAAAATGGCCCCAGTTGTTCAAAACCGTCACTCGCAAACAACTACGAAAAATCCCTAATTCAGAGAGTAGAAAAACTAACTAGAAGTGTTCATATCACTGTAGTTAGTACACTCTACATAATTCCAATGTCCTCTGCTTTCAAATAGCGAGAATGGGAATGTCTCGTTCCCTTAGAATAGGCTTCCTAAAACTATAAACTCTTGATTGGCTACTTGTAAAGAGCAAAAAGTTGGGCCGGCTTCTTTCCGGTGCAGCTATATAGGGAATTTCGGCGGACGTTATTGTTCAGAGACTTGGTTAGGCCAAAAGTGCTTCCACCTTGTGATCTCCTCCCCATTGTAAAGCTTTCTAATACCTCCATAGAATCCGTCTGCTTCATTCCCTTCTTCGCGGTGGTCCTTCCTGTTTATCACCGTTCGCCTCCATCGTGAACCGGGATTGTACTGGTTGAACTCCAGAACTATTGTATCTGTTAGCAACACCAACTTGTGAGATACTAACGTATACATATATGGAAGAACAGGACAACAAATAACTAAAATTAAACGGAACAATTCGGAAAATATTCGGAGACCAAAACAAAACAAGAATCGGGTTTCTCTCTATGTAAGAAGTGCAGAGGCAAACTCCAATCTCAACTCATTTACATCTCCCAATCCCAGAGTTCATATCAACCACTAGAAGTTCACTAATGCACATGCATAAGAGCTTTAATACCTCTCCCAAGAGAACAAAATAAGGGAACAATCCAAACTCTCGTTTATCAGAAACCGTTTGGAAGCCATAGTTTTTCACAGGGCAGATTTATATGCCTAGTTAACCAATACATACAAATACATTATATGAGATCCACATTATAAAGCTATAACATGTTCTCTTGCTAAATTTCCTGAAAAAAATAAGGGTCTTTTTTTAAAGTATCCAAACCGGTCTTGTGCATCTGCGGAGTGTGAGGATCTTAAGCTGGCAATGCCGGCATAAGAACCAAGAGAAGAGCCATAAATATGGAATTTAGATCTTAATCCCCATGTTTACTTATTAAGTAAGGGACATATTTCATGCATATCCTTGGTCCTGCTCTATGACGAACCCCAAAAAAAAAAAAAAAAAAAAAAAAAAAAAAAAAAAAAGAGTCTAAAAGAGCTACGAAAAACTGAAGTGATCATCTTACCGCTGCAAAGACAACGGCAGTGAGTCTCATTTCCGTCGCATGGCTCCAAGTGACCAACAAGACCGTACCACCAACCTACAACACAGTTTTCAGAAATCATGAGCACCGCTTTCCATTACGCCAGAGGCTAAAATTAGGCAGTTGTTGGCTTCAGAAACCAACCATAAGGGAATTCTTTGTTTCTTCTCCACTGGATCTCGATATGGTCCCCGGGTTTCAAGTCATGCAAACAATCAGACGCATGAAGCTCAAATGGAGGAGTGTCAATTGGCGCCGCTCTTAGCCTGTCCCACTCTATATTCTCCTCTATCGTCCTCCGTCCGTGAGGCGAATACCTGTGATACGGAACGTAACCCCAAGTCAAAGAAAAAGGCGTTTCTTAGCAGGTGAAACTTATCAAACTTCTAAGTAACGAATTCCCTCCCTTCCAAGAAATGGTGAAGCCATTAAAATTTTAAACTTGAACATATGTAAAAGTATTCGAACGGATCTATATAAAGAAGTAAAAAGTAATTCTACAATATATTTCTCTGCTCAAACCGAATTATGAAGAGTGCCACTTTGCTTATACCTTGCCTGAAAGGTGTCGGTTCGGGAATCATAACTAAGATGAGCATCATAACATGACAGCATAAATCCTATGTGACCATTCTGCATCAAAAAAGAAAAAAAAAAACCGAAAGAAGCAAATTACAACAAATTACATATTGGACACATAAAAGTTTCCACAAGAAATTAGAAGAATTGCAAATAAGAACAGAATTGCGGAAAATTTACCTCCCGATTGTAGACCTGTGCCGGGAACCAGAACTTGCCGCTCTCGAGAGAAAGATACCAAGTCATGACCGAATCTGCTGGCAAATTAGTCCTCCCCTTGGTATTCTTTTCTGTTTTCGGCATAATCCATGAAAAAGGCTGAGCATGGAGAAGAAACTCGAAGAATCCCTTTTTCTTGTTCCGATCAGCGAGATTCGGTCCATTCGTTGAGGCCACATGACACTGCCATTCTCGGTAAGCTCGATCACCGATCACTTTACCCCACTTCTGTTTCAGATGCCTCTCCCACAGATGTTCACTAGTGCACCTCTCCCTCAAGGAAGAACAAACGCCCGCCATGCTGCACAAGCCCGCCGGAGAAAGGCGCTCGAAAACGCATTCCAATGTCAATTCAGGCAAATCCAGGAGGGAAATCACCCTCTTCTCCTCCACATTCGCTACTCTTGAACAAAATGTCATCTTCTTGAATGAAAGGCTCATGGGGACTTGGAGGAAGTTCGAAGAAATGGCCCGACAATTGCGAAACCACGACACGAGGAATCTGGAGAACTCCCCACAGAACCAGATTGACAACAGTTTTAGAACTCCCTCACATAACTGAAGTGCCTTGTGAGTGAAGGATTCAGAGAGAAGAATCAGAGGGACACAAGAAATCAAAAAGTAAAGCATAGTAGTGAATGGAACTGCTAGTTTTGTTCAGCTTGACATCAAATGGAAAAGAAGGACATCACAAAAGGAAAGCTTTCTGCAGATGAAGCAAGTGAATGTGTATGTATGTGTGTGTGTGTGTCTATATATATATATATATATATGAGAGATAGAAAGGAAAAAAAAAAAAAAGAATTTTTTCTTTTTTTTTTTCCTTAAAGAAAATTATTCTTTAATTGATGGAGGAAAAGAAGGTCCACCGATGAAAGGTGAGTGAGACTCTGGTTCTTTCGCAAATTGTACAGGCCAACAAAGTGGGCCAACTTTTTTTTTCTGTTTTTTTTTGCAGTTTATTTAAAACTAAGGGAAACTCTGTAAACTTCACAACCGACAATTTTTTGGTTGCTGGGTAGTTCATATACCACACCGAAACTTAATATATATACATATATATATATATATATTCCTCAAGCAAAAAAAAAAAAAAACGTTTATATATTCATATATATCTGTTTATGTATTTGTAATAAAAAATGAAAAATAAAAAATTGGAAGGTGGAATAATTTCATGACATTGATATAGAAGGTGAAGAAAACTAAAATTGAGAGAGAGGGAAAAAAAAAAAAAAAAAAAAAGGTATATTTTTATATAATAGAAAGTTTTGAGTTTGAGACAATCACTTGTGAAAGAAAAATCTGAGAACTTGGGAAGAAGGGACCCAAAATGTTCGGAAATTAAAGTGAGAGAAAAACAGATACAAGTAGGTGGCAAAATGCACCAAAATCCTAATTAAACACTAACAATATATTGGTAAACTAGAAAATTCTTTCAAATATAAAAATAAAATAAAAAAATGGCTGGTATTAGAAGAAAATATCCAACATTGGAAGACGGACGAACCTGAAAGTGGGTCCTTCCCAGTTTGTCCAGAACTTCAGCCACAACTTTCCCTCTCTATCTATAATAAATAAATAAATAAATAAGAGAGATAAGTTTTCATTAATTGGTTTCTTGGGGAAAAAAATGAGGAGGTTTTTAATTTAACACCTTTTATTATAAACTGTTTTCTTAACTATTTAATTTTTTTGATAAATTGTTTTCTTAACTCTTTAATTAGTATTTGAACTATTTATTTATGAATGTTCACATTATAAAACTGTTTTGGTTATAAAAACCACCAAAACAATATTTTTAACCGTTATTCGACCAAAAAACAGTATATATATTTTAAACCGTTACTAGTCATAATATAAAGTCCAAAATCTTACCGTAAAAATTTACAAATAAAAATAAAAAAAGAAAGAAGAAAAGGAGGGGGGAAAAAAGGTACACTTTAATTGGTGGGTGACAATAATGTGGGTTTAATCACAGAGACATAATAAAAGCCGACCTGATCCTTTTGCCTAACTTCCACCAAACTCCAACTCCTTCCCTGCCGTTTCCCTCTTTCACAATTTACAGCCATAAAAATTGCAACAAATATATAATATGCATAAAGAAATGTCCGGTATTCAGTATTGGATACAGATACGATTCTTTACTTATAAAGATAAGTTGATTTATATGTAATTTTTGTAACTAAATAATTTTTTATTTAAAATTTTATCACATGAAATTGATTAAAAAATATTATATTAAAATCACTTATTTAGTACAACGTGTCACAAAAAAGTTATAAGTGCCTTGTGGAGAGGGTATATGCATATATGTATACAAACATTGGCCCCACAAATTAAAGAGAGGGATTGTGCCGGTTTACATGGATTAATGTTGAGTGTTGACAACATGAACATAAATATATATGGAATACTTTCAAAATATATATATATATATTATATATGTGATGAATATTGTTACGTGTATGTGTGGTCACGAGAAAAGAACAAGACAAGCACAACACATGCAAGCCACAGTATTTGCCTGTATTATGTTTTGAATGACACTTCCAATGTCCATTCACATTGTTTTCCTCTCTATCACGCTATGCACCTTAGCTAGCTACAAATTTATTATTATTATTTTTTTTCGGTTTTGCATTTAAGAAAGTAGGTGAGTCACGCATACAGCATAATTTTACTCATAATAAGGTTGCAAAAAAATTTTAAAAAAAAAATTAGAGTGGAATATATCTACTATATTGTGACCCTGAAAAATATATTACGGATAATTATATAATTTGTTTTTTTTTTTGTTCTGTTTTTTTTTTTTTTCTCACATTGAACTTAAAAATGTACACTATCAGAATAGACCCTATCGTAGGAAAACTATTTTATTTTGGATTCAGTTCCTTTATCTAATTTTTCTTGTCTTATTTATATCCCTTAATAATGTCATTAAAAATAGATATTTAATATAATACTCCCATTAATGTATATTTGATAATATAAATAGCAAAATTTGTACTATTATAACAATAATCACGTAATTTTATAATATATAAAAACTAACTACCGAAAGATACCCTATTGTATCAAAAAAAAAAAAAATGTTTTACCATTCATTGCCATTACGTAATTTTATGACATAAAAATTAAAGATGAAGTAATACTTTTATATTATTTTAAATTTTTTTTTTTTTTGAAAAAATTCTATTTTATTTTAATTTAATAATTCTTTTCCTAAAAAAAAAAATAATTATTATAGCATGCTGTGTAGGTTGTATGGTTGTAGACTGTCCACTAATTAAGCCCTAACTTCTTTGGACAAAAAAGAAGAAAAAAAAATACAAATTGATTTTTCCTTCTGCTTAAAAAAGTACAAATTGATATATATAGGAACATTTATTGTGTTGTTGAATTGAGATACGATGTGGAATAAGAAAATTATTATTGTTTGGACTTCTTAAGTATTTGCATTGATAATATCACTTTTCTTTTAATTAATGTTATAGAAAAAAGCCTACGAGCAGTACTATTTGATTTTGTTCGGCAATAAGGCTGAGAGAATCACAAGGTTTAATTAATTGAAAAAATTATTATAAAAATTGACTTTTTACTTTTTATTTTAAATATTGGATTAAGATCTATAATTAAAAGCCAGTTAGCACGTCACTATGTAAATTGTTGACAGGTAAAACTCGCCTAACAAATCTCCCAGTGATAGGGATCCTCGAGAACTATTACGGTCGCAAAAAACACACAAAATTGGAAAAAAGTAAAGTGCATGAAAGTAGTGAACACAATGATTTATAAAGGTTCACTGCCTAAAAACTAGTTAATCTTCTCAATTGCTTGGGACTTCACTATATTTTCAGAACGAAAGAAAAGGCCAGCCAATAACGACAGCCGTGAATCTTCTGAGAAAAGACAAAATTCTGCAACGATGATAAGTGTTCTCAACCCTTTAAGAGGTTCGAAACCTATACGGGACTAAACACCAGAATAGAGAACATCTACTATTACATTCGACATCGAGATCTTCTGCGTCAGCCCCTGCCAATGAAGAAAGATCCTGCTAGAAGAGATCAGTCCAAGTACTGCAGTTTCCATGAAGAGGTCAGACACCTCACTTCTAAGTGTAGTAACTTGAAGAATGAAATAGAAGACCTCATCAAGCGTAGCTAATGAAAGAATACACAGAGGATAATAGGAAAGGTCGAAGATCCCGCAAAAAAGATGACCGTCATGATCATCAAGACAATACGAGAGATGATAGACATAGGGACAATCGAGATTGGAGTGTTGATCGTGGTGTCCTGTACAATGAATTAGCAGGTGTGATTCAGACTATCACTGGAGGTCCGTACATTGGGGAAACACTCGGAGGTCCCAAAAGCAATATGCTAGCGAGGCCAAAGAGAACAACCACCATTCCATGATGAGTTTGCAAGAGAGGCCGCCAAAAATATCAAGGCAGTCAACTGCCGAGATCACTTCTTCCAAAGAAGATTTGCAAGGTGTGCACTTCCCTCAAAACCATGCTCTGGTTATCGAAGTTGTTATCGGTAATCATATAGTACACCGCATCCTTGTAGATAACAGAAGTTCTATCAATATCTTGTATCATTGTGCCTTTACCAAGATAGGACTCACACGTGAGCCGATGATACCTATAATTCAGTCGCTGTATGGTTTTATAGGTGACTTCATAACCCTGCAAGGGTTAATGCAGCTCCCGGTTACCATTGGATCTCGCCCTTTCATGGCTATTACTATGTCTAGTTTCTTTGTGATTAAGGGCAGAACCTCGTACAACACTGTGATAGGGAGACTGACTCTGAGGGCATTAAAGGCGGCCACCTTAATATACCGTCTAACAATGAAGTTCCCAACTACCACGGGTAGCAGTCAGGTGAAGGGAACTCAATACGAGTCCAGAACTACTTACATGGATGCAGTACACGATCACGCCGAAGCACAGTTGTTGGAAACTCTGAGACGGGAAAACATGATGGTATTAATAAAGCCGCTGGACACAGATCTCGACCGCTACCTGGATAATGACAAAATGGGTACTGGGCTAGTTGAAGACCTCATAGAGATACAGGTTGACAGTCGGGTACCTACATACTAAAAGACATATCGGGTTGCGACATAAAAAGGTTATGGTATAATGAGCATCTCAAGTTCAATTATTGATAAAAGTTTATTAGGATAGACTATTAGGATGCTTTTCTCTTTCTTCGGAATTTAGGTTACTCTTTTAAGTTCCTTTCCAATTTTATGATTTAGCGTATCGTTATTATTAATAGAAGTTTAGTATTATTCTTGCCAAATTTTCTTCTTATTTTTCTTGCATATCTCTCCGGCCACCAAGTAAAGCTACATAATAAGATGTCCACGACCAGACCTATGTCAGTCCTGAACAAAGGGGCAAGTATCAGTACCCTACAGACTGTTAAAAAATAAATAAAAACTGAAGCTACAAAATCCTTCAAAAATTTCCAGCCAAAGTTCCCGAACAATTCCTCAAAGGAAGAATGTGGGAACGGCTATCTCAAAACCCCTCTTGAGGGTACAACGATCACTAGTACAAAATATGGATACCACGACGGTTTTTAACCGTCGTGGTAATATTTCCACGACGGTTTTCTAACCATCGTGGAATCCAGGGTCGTGGAATAGACAAAAAATATGGCCTAAATGTGGACATTTAAGAACATACCACGACGGTTCTACGTAAAAAACCGTCGTGATAGGCGGACCTACCACGACGGTTTTTCAAGAAAACCGTCGTGGTAGGTCTACCTATCACAACGGTTTTTTTTTTGAAAAAACCGTCGTGGTAGGGTCTGTCAAAAAAAAAATTTCAAATTGATTTCATTTCCCACGGGTGGCAAATCCGGAAAATTTAACTCACAAAATCAACATTTTTTTTTTGGAAAATTCCCAAATCCGTGCTTACCCAATCAATTTTAAAGCAATCTAAACCACAACAACAATCAACAATCACCGAAAGGACGGATTTTGGACAATTTTCTATAGAAAATTCCCAAATCAACAATCAACCAAATCAATATTTTAGAAGGAACATTGTGGATTTTTGACATTTTGGACGGAAATTTCACAAATCCGTGCCTTACCCGAGCAAGATACATTTTAACTTACTAGATTGTCGAGCGTGGGTACGGGCGGAGTGGTAGAGAATGTAGGGGATGGAGGAATGGCGGCGAGAGGGAGAGGGAAAAAGACTCGGAGTTAGAGAGAGAGGGAGGAATGGCGGCTAGAGAGAGAGGGAAAAAGGCTCGGGTTAAGAGAGAGAGAGAGAGGAATGGCAGCGAGAATGTACAGAAGGAGCGGAGAGTGATAAATGGAGGGAGGATATGGGCGGCTTTGGGTTTGGAGTTAGAGTTTGTATTAGAGAGTGAAAAAGGCTCGGAGTGTAATGGGGTGAGAAAGAGAGTATTTTTTTGGGTTTTAATATACGCTCCAAAAAGTTGAACAACTTCAAAAATTTTCAAAATTCCCGCATTCATACCTACCACGACGGTTTTTTTTCCAAAAACCGTCGTGGTAGGTTGAAAATGTCAAAAAAAAAAATTTGACCTACCACGACGGTTTTTTCAAAAAACCGTCGTGATAGGTCACTACCATGATGGTTTTTCCGAAAAACCGTCGTGGTAGATCTACCACCACGGTTTTTTGAAAAAACCGTCGTGGTAGGTCAATTTTTTTTTTCCACGACGGTTATTAAAAACCGTCGTGGAAGCCTCCCGCTTCCACGACGGTTTTGAATAACCGTCGTGGAATCGTGCTTTTCCACGACGGTTTTAAAAAACCATCGTGAAAGCAAGCCTTTCCACGACGGTTTTCGTAAAAAATTTTCCGCTCCGTGTTTTTGCGAATTTTACACGACGGTTTTTTAAAAAACGGTCGTCAAAGTACCGTCGTGGAATCCCATATTTGTAGTAGTGGATAATGGATATCTTGAGGTCATCCATTTTTTCAAGTAAAAAAACTCTCTTAGGGGAATTACACGAAGACGGGTACCGAAAGGGCAACCCTAATTATGAAGCTACTGCTAACAGGTACTTGTAAGTTATTTAGCATAGAAAAATTTCGAAGCAAAGAGGCTACGAGATATCAAACAAGCTACTTCGACACTCGATATGGCTACCTAAAAGATACCTAACATGAAAGCTACTTCGACCCGGATACCGAAAGGGTCATCCAACTATAAGTCTTCGAAAAATTCCCTCTTAAGGGAAGAATGAGAAGATGAATGACGGATACTAAGAAGTTCCCCAAGACAAGAAATTCTACTAAAGTTCCTCAAATAATTCCTAAGGGAAGAATAAGAGGTGGAGGCCGGAAAGTGCCTCAACAATGTCAAATTTGCTGAGTTTTCAAAGGATTTCTTCTTAAAGGAAAAACAAGAAGACGAATGTCGGAAGCTACATTATAGAACCGCGAGATACACCATGTACAAGGGATTACTTTACAAACAAGTTTATACGACATCACTTCTTAGGTGCTTGGATAAATAGGAGGCTGAGCATGTGTGGAAGGACGTTCATGAGGAAATGTATGGAAACCATATAGGGGGTAATCTTTGGCACACAAAGTCCTGTGACAAGGTTAATATTGGCCCACCATGAAGTAGGATACCGTTATATTCGCGAGAAAGTGTGATAAGTGTCAGAGGTTAACTCTGATTCCCAAAGCACCTCCGGAGAACCTGACTGACGTGATGAGCCCCTGTCTCTTCGCCAAGTGAGGTATTGACCTTTTCGGCCTCCTACATATGTTTCCTTGTGGGTGCAAGTTTGCAATGGTCGTTGTTGATTACTATACCAAGTAGGTGAAGCTGAACCTCTCTCATCCATCACGGAAGCCAATTGCACCAACTTCATTTGGAAGAACATCATATGTCTATTCGGGATACTGCATTCATCGGTAACCAATAGTGAAAGATAGTTTGACACTGCTAAGACCATCAAGCTCTGCAAAGATCTTGGCATCAACTAACCCATATGGAAGAATTATGGAGAAATCAAGGGTGGAGACAAAAGGGCGAGAATTTGAAAATCAGATCAATGGTTGAGATTCAAAAGTCAGAAACGACGTGACAGTTGCGATTCTCAAGGCATGTGTTAGCAGCAGTGTAATCATGGAACAATCAACAAACTTAACAATGAAGTAAGGCCACCCATTTCGGTGACCAGGAACCTGAAGCACTTCAGGGTACCAAGTCCGAAACACTCCACGCTAGGGGGCTATTGTTGATAGGTGATTCCGCATATCTCAGCATCCGGTTGTAATTAGATATGCTCGTAGCCAGGGGTGGAGGCAGGGGGTGCAAGTGGGGGCAGCCGCCCGCATTGAAGTTTTTGTTATTTTAAATTTACCCTAAAAATTTTATAACTTTTACAATTTGCCCCCACTAAAAATAAAAAGTTCTCATATACTTCTTATTTTGACCCCACAAAAAAAAATTCTCATATTATCCCTACTAAAATTAATTCTATGCTTATAATTTACTTTTTTGCCCTAGAAAATTAAAAATTCTCACATAGTCCCCCACTAGAATTTATTTTATGTTGAAATTTTTTTTTGGTGTACGCCCCCACTAGAATTTATTTCTAGCTTCATCCCTGCTTGTAGCATTATCGGAGTCTGGGTATCTCGTAGGACTTATTTCAGATATTGGAATATCAAATAGTGGTCAAGA
This sequence comes from Ficus erecta, assembly GCA_008635985.1. Classification (NCBI taxonomy): domain Eukaryota; kingdom Viridiplantae; phylum Streptophyta; class Magnoliopsida; order Rosales; family Moraceae; genus Ficus; species Ficus erecta. The sequence goes on from BKCH01002132.1 coordinate 368,277, forward strand.
TAATCAAATTTTCCTACCCATAATCTACTATTTTGAAGATTATCCATACATTTAAATTCAAATATGTAATCTTTTTGTATATTAAATGTGGCCAAGGGTTATCTTTTAGGAGGCTATAAATGCATGGTAAAGTAGCCTCCGAAAACTTGATCTCACAACTTGACAGATTACACCACTTGTAATTCTGAAAATATAGTGAATCCCCAAGCAACTGAGAGGGGGTAACTAGCTTTTAGACGGCTAACCTCTATAAATCTTTGTATTCACTACTTTCATGCACTTTACTTTTTATTTTTATTTTTTTCCGTTTTTATGAGTTCTTGTGACCGTGAGAGTTTTCAGGGATCCCCATCACTATGGGATTTGTTAGGTGAGTTTTACATGTCAACATAAATTAATGTGAATGATCATAAATCAAACAATTAAAAATCTAACTAAAGATTAAAACAACAATACTCTTTTAATGTAAGTTTGGAATTACTAAATTGGAGTTTTTTTGCGTTATATCCTAGGAGTTTTCTTTTTTCCTTTTTTGTAAATAATATCCTAGGAGTGTTTTTTTTCCCCCTATCTATGTCCTAGTATAAAATGTATTTATTGTTGAGAGGGAAGAAATATCTATTCAATTGATGTTATCAATAAATGCACCGTCTTGGCAGGAACGAAACTTGTGGATATGAATAGAATTCTTTTGTCAGTGATGATAACGAAAATTTATACATTTAATATTAAGAAAAAAGAACATATCCCTTACGTAGCTTATGTTTTGCAAGTAGTGTTCAAAACATCCTCGACGTAAAATTGGTGCAAAGTTATTAACATGATATATAAATGGGTTAATTTCAATGATAATATTGATCTTGACAATTTTACTTTGAACAGCACTTTTGAAGACTTTATTTTATAGTCAAAAGAATTATTTGATATGTAGATCTCAGATTATAATAAATAAAAGGAGTACTAAAAATACACTCATTTACGTGGTTGTATGTGCATAATCTAGTGATAATTTTACTTATATAATTCTACCGTAAGGTATAGAGTTCCCCACTCCATGTTTAAAAAAAAAAAAAATACACTCATCTACTGCTTGCCTTTACTTGTCCTTTGAAGTCCAACGTACGAGTAGGTTTTGTAATGATCATTGGTTATTATTTAAATTAACATTTTGATGCATTCATGTATTTTTCTCAATCTATTCGTTATGAGTGCATAATAATAGTAATTACTTTCTTTACAATCAGTTACAATTATATGTTTGAGGGGGAAGAGTACCAAAAGTGTTGGTTTTAGCTGAAAACTAAATAATATAGCGCAAACATATATTAATAATTAAATGTAAACAAAGTAACTACTATCACTAAGTAATAATAATCATTTGATTGAGAAAAATATTTATGAATATAGCAAAAAGGTAATTAAAATAATAACCAATGATCATTATATATACTACAAGGTAAGTAAGAGCTGAATATATTCTCAATGTTTCATATATTTTATTTATGAGACATATCAAAAGATTAACGTGATAATGTTATAAAAGAAAATCTTACAAAAAAATGATATGCTCGAAATAAAAATTTTCAGGAATGTTATCATTGAAATTAACCCTTTATAAAAATCTGTTGCAAACAAGATACAACATTTCCATTAAAAGAATATAGAATGGTATAAAGAATGTTCTTGTTATTATTCCTTTAATTTCTTTGTCTTTCTCAAATAAATAGTTAATTGAATGGTGGGCACATATATACGTCACCTCTGTTATTTCTCGGAAATTTCTTTGTCCCAAGGATACCTAAGACGTTCGACTTGAATTAAAAATATTGGAAAAATAAAAAATAAAAATAAACTTGAATTCAAAAGAGTTTCTTAGGTTACTTTTGTTTACAAATTTACCGTTTATTTTAAATTTTTGCAATTTCCCATTATTAGACAATTTTAATTCATAAATCCATACATTTTATTCCTCAATGTTCAATTTTGACCTCAATAATATCCAAAATACTATAGAATAGGAAAGAAATAATTAAACAAAACTTATCTTAAAAATGAAAAACCCTAAGAAAATATATGAATTTGCGTATTAAAAATAATTCGAAGGTAGAAAAATAAAGTACGTCAAAAAAATGCAGGGTACGTAGTAGCATATAAAGAGAAAATAACCCTAGTATTGGCCAACGGAAAATTACTAATTAATAATAATTAAAAAAAAAGAATGAAAATTTATGGGGAAAACAAGCGCGTGAAAAAAAAAAAAAAAAAATCAAATTACAGATTGGAAGAGGTTAAAGGATCTGAGCTCCTAAGTTTGAAATTACATGAGACCTTTTTTTTTCACTTTAATTAATTAAGTTGCCTCCATAAGATTAAAAAAATTCTGATAAGAGAGAAAATTAATTATAAACCAATTTGAACCTCTTTGCTGTTGGAATTGTAGCTTGAAATTTCGTTTGTAGAAACTTATGAATTAGGTAAGCAGATAGCTAATAAACTCCTTACTTTATAATGGATTTCTCAACTAGAAATTGTTAGTTGAGTTACCCAACTACCTTTTAAGTTCTTATTCTATAGAATAATATGTACATGTGTCTTGCATATACCTTTTGATAAACATTGAAGATCAAGTTCAATACACACACACACACACACACACACACACACACACATATCAGTTTAAAAAAAGTTCAACAAGAAAAGGTCAAATTATTCTGAGTGAAACTTGTGTATATCTTAAACGCCCCCATTTGAATCTTCTTAAGAGTTAATTTCTTCTTCTTCTTTTTTTTTTTTTTTCGTTTATTTGTGTCCTATATATACAACCATTGGCCTGTATACCAAGAAAAAAGAATTCCCCTGAAATGTTTGTTTGAATATATATGCATCTCATAAATTCTTGCTTTGGCTGATCTAAATTAACGTGTCTGGTTCTTTAGGAAACAGAGAATTTGTGTCTCGCTATTCTTATTTTCATTTCGAATTATTTAAAGAAATGTCAGTTTATAAAATTACATATACTAATATTTATCATGGTATAACTAACAAAACTCAAAATCTAATGTTTCAAAACACAGCCTTTATTGAAGGATATTTTTTCATGTGCTGATGTAAAATTCTTATTAGTTAAAATACGATTGCATGAGTTAATGAAAAATAAGAAGGGTAAGGTTACGGTAAAGCTCATTTTATATATCCTATCGGTAGAGTCTCTTTTTAAATTGTTTAGATGTAATCAAACGGTTGAAATGTTGATTGTGAAGGATAGTTGTAACGTACCTTACCTCATACTAGTATAGACTAAAAAATTAAAAAATAATATATAAAAAAATAAATTAAAAAAAAACCTCCCCGGCCAATGGAACCCCCACCCCCCGAACGACGACGGCTTCCTCTGGCTGACGAGCCTTGTCGCCTCCACCCCTCATACCAATGACCCAGGTCCCCCCCCCCCCCCCCCCCAAATGTCGACCAGATATGGTTCGTTGGTGTGAGAGGCAAGCAGATTTGTGTCGTTGGCGTCGGGGGGGGGGGGGGGTGGTGGGGTTGGGTTGGGCTTTCTCAGCATTGGCCGGAGGGGGGGGGGGGGTGGTGTCAAGGGGCTCCGTCGGCCTTGGGGGGAGTTTTTCTAATTTATTTTTTTGTATATTATTTTTTAGTTTATACTAGTATGAGGTAAGGTGCATTACAACTATCATACACAAGTAACATATCAGTCGTTTGATTACATCTTAATGGTTTAAAAAGGGACTCTACCGATAGGATATATAAAAGGGGCTTTACTGGTGCCTTACCCAAATAAAAATTAAAAAAATACATGGATGAAGTACAAGGTAGATAGAGAACTAATTTGGCTGAAAAAAGAAATTAAGTTTTCTTGTTACTACATAAACTACACAAATCAGAAATGTTTTTTTTACGTTCACTTTGCTATGACTTTTGTAATATTGTTACTGAGATTCAAAACATATAAATATCCTAAATTACAAGTTTTGAATCTGCTTTTTTGAACATTATTCCATTTGTTTACATAATTTCAATATTTTAAATAATTTCCAAGTTCCATGCATATTATATTGTTCCATTATATATGTAGTTGAAAATGGTGAGCCTTAGTGTTACATATATACTTTGTCTCGTAGTTGAGCTAATTCATTTTTCTTTTTCTGATCCGGAGCTACTAAAATATTAAATTAACGTTTTCTTATGTAACGTTCCCTTGTTTACAGTACAAGAAAACTTGGAATTATCTACACCAGACAGGTTGGCAACACCCGGTCGAATCCATTTCTTTTGAGCCAATTAGTGCTTCCTACTATATTTATGTCGAACAATTTATTTATCTTATAGTGTCTGTTAAAGATTTATAGCGTTAAACCCGATACACAATTCAATTATATTTACATTGTGCCCTTAACGTATTAGTACCTTTATAGTGCTCAATAAAAAGTTTTAATAAATTAATTTTTTTTAAGTGTTAATAAATTAGTTTTGAATATACTAAAAAACATTAATTTCTAACAAAAACAAAGCTTAGTTCATTTAAAATATTATCATAGAAAATTCAAATTAAATAATATCTTGACAAGGAAAAAGGTTCCGTATATGATAACAAAATTTTAAACGTAAAATAAAATGATGTAATAATGTTACGACGTCACTTAGGCGCATGGGTACGCCACTTAGCATGTTCGCGCTCGTGCTGGTCCTTTACCATGTTGTACCCTTAGTACATATTGTGTTCAAAAATCACGTCTGATCCACTTAATTAATAGTAAGTGGATTATATAACTTTGTATGTTACTAAACATTTTTTCTATTAAGTGTCCCATATAAAAATCACTTTAATATCTTCTATATAAGCAACGGGAAGTATCAAAAGACATATATTTACACACACACACAAAAATATATATATATATATATATATATAGAGAGAACTATAGATTTATATTTTAATAAATGGGACTTGCAATTTAATTATATATTAAACCACGTAGCAATCAAAGTTTCACATCTTATTAATTATTCATGCACGCGTATCCATTTTACGCATGAGAATTAATAATAATAATAATAATAATATACGATGTTGATAAATGTTTATCAACTAATTATATAGATTAGTACTTTATTTTTTCGTATATTTCTGTTTTCCCATTATTAGCATGAGCAGGTGTTGTTTGTATTTGATTTTCTGCTACATCAATCTTATAAGACAATATTATTATATATATATAAAAATTGTTTTTAATCCCCCAGTTATAATTTTTAATAAACTACTTATAACAACTGGTTCTAATTCACTTGTAACTTTATAAAAAATAATGTGTAACATGATACTAGTAATTGTTAGTATAGAAGACAAGTTTCACTTAAACAAGTTATAACAATATTAGTTAATTGTTATAATAACGTATAAAAAAAAAAGTTGCAAAACCGATAGTCGGATAAGAGATTATATACCTATATGTAAATATATGTGTGTGAATATATATATTTTCAAAATTGAAAATGAAATATTTAAATTGTACATTTTGTGATGGAATCGGAAATTATGCTCGTCTTCTTTACGCATAATTTTGTATTACCAAGTTGCAACGTGTTTGTGTGTGTGTGTGTATGGAATCTTCGTCAAAGAAAAAAGAAAGTTTTCAAGATTTCGATGCCCAAATCTTAGATTCAAGGGTATGGATTTGTGAATATTAAAGAACAAACATAAGTCACTCACTATCGGATATCAAGAAACCCTTGCAATTATTTGGGTTATAAAATATATATATATATATATATATATATACACACACACCTATATATAATATGTGGTGTGATGTCGCTATAACTTCATGGAATCCACAAAGAAAAGAAAAAAACTTGGAAGGGGAAAAGAGGCCCCAAGAATACAAGGGATTTCTGATAGAGAACACTTACGTGCTGCTTGATCAGCCATTAAATCAAAAAGGTTTTTGAGTTATCTATCATCAATTCTTTCAAAGACAATTTATATATATATATATATATATATATTTTTTTTTTTTTTTTTGTGAATAAAGAAAATTTATATTTGTACTTAGCAATAAGATGTTGCTCAATTTGGTCTCTAATACTATGGATAATGAGCTTTAAGGTTTCTATTTTAATAATGTACACATAATTAAAGGTACGTGCATGTGCCAAGCTGCTTTTTTTTTTTAGAAGGTTGTAGGGATATCGTGTAATGTATCGAGATAAACACTACTACAAAAGTTGGAATAGACGATGGAGATTACAGAACGGTTTTATAAAAATCGCCGTCCAAAAACACGGAACGGAGTAAGTTATCCGAAAACCGTCGTAAAATATTTTTGACGATGGTTTGAAACACCGTCGTGTAAGTCTTTGATTACACGATGGTTTAAGAAAATCGTCGTTGAAAGTAGAGATTACATGACGGTTTAAGAAAACCGTTGTTTAAAGTAGATATTACATGACGTTTTCAATAAACTATCATTGAATCTCTATTTTCAACGGCAGCTTTCATAAACTATCATGTAATCTCCAATTAAACACGAGTATGAACAAGGTGAGGTGAGGGCCTAGTCACGTTCCTGACCAAGTAGCTGAGGGAAACAAATGCCCAAAAAAGAGAGGAAAAAAACCAATCAACTCTCAAATTGAGGTACAACAAGACACGGAACAACAAAGACCTTCGTTTGACTTTGATAAAATGAACATAGAGTTGAGGCCTTTGGCTTATTATGCACTTAGTTTCATGCATGAAGGTAGGCAGATAGAGGTCCCGATACCATACATAATCAGTGGTGCTAACATGCCTGCATTTCTTAACTTTGATGATATTCATGAGGTCATTACTTTTCCAGAAATCAGTGTAAATTGTACATTATTATACCTTAGGTATTTCATTCTATTTCTAAACTTTATTTATTTTATCTAGAAAATCTTAAATATGTCATCCAGTGTAACAATTTTGATATTCTTATACAGATATTTGGCGAAACTATGTGTCACTAACAGGCGAGCTGAAAAGTTTGTGTCTGTGTCTCCAACCCTTATCTCACTAGTTAAAAAAAATACTCCATATGCCAGCCTTAGAGAGCAAGCCAATGCTCTTGTCGCCTTTTTGCATAACGCACCGAAAGGGCGACTTTATGTTGTGCCATATAATAGAGGGAGACACTAGGTTTTGGGAGCTATTGACTCATGGGAGGACCTAGTCCTTTATTTTGATCCTCTTCAGCAAAAGGAATGGGACGATTTAACGATAATGAATATGTAAGTAGATTTTCATATGCCAATTTGTGATTTCATCTTAATGCTATTCATCTTAATTATTTTGAATTTTACAAACTTGCTAAGGCCCTAATGGATTGGAAGCTTATAGTCGGAGAAAGGAATAAAAAGAGACGAAACTATAAAACAAAAATCTCGGATCGTCCATGTCTTCGTCAAGAGGGTAGTGTTAAATGTGGTTTTTATGTTTTAGGTTTTATGAGGAACATGGTCTCCAATGCTAATGGATTAGACTTACTTCAAAGCAAAGCATTTTATAACAGTGATGATACGGATTTGATTAGGGGAGAATTGTCTAAATTTGTAATGCAATTCATTAAATATGATATGTAAACTTGTAATGTAGTGGATGGTATTTTTATTGATACAATGTAGCTATTATTTTGTCAATCCTATTCTGGGCCATGTATCGGATAACACACGGGTTAGGCTGCCAATGGAAAATCACCAAAAAATGTGAAATTTTCTTATTTATTAATGTTGAACTTTATACGACGGTTTTTCACCAAACCCTTCATGTAAACCCCGCTTTACACGACGGTGTGCTTAATAAACCATCGTATAAGGTTGGATTTACACGACGGTTTTGGTAAAAACCATCGTGTAATGACATTGATATTAACAACTTTTGCCGTCTTATTTCTCTATTCGACGACGGTGTTAACCGTCGTGGAAAATCGTCTAATCAAGACGGTTTATTAACCGTCATGGCCTCTTAAAGCTTGCCACGGTGATTGTCTAACCATCGTGTTTACTTTAGACGATAGTTAATAACCGCTGTCAAATCAACAATTTTTACTGGTGAACCTTGGAGAGGGTGCAATATCGTTACACAACAAATGGATCTTTTATTAAGTGAGTTGTCCACGTACCTGGTCCATCATAGTAGAAATGACTCAAATTCAAAATCTTTTCTAGGAGAACGAGTAGTCTTATTATCTTACCGAACAGTAGGGAAAAAAAGCCAGGTTTGGTTTAATTCCAGAATACGCTTGCGATACTCATGTCATATGCCCCTCTTTTCCGAGAAAATTCTTAAATGTTATTCATCAAAATAAAGATATATATATATATATATATTCTTAGAAAAATAAAGATATTGTTTTACACATTAGACTTCAGTTTATAGTACTAGTACTTAGTGTGATACATGTTGCCACCTTTGATTTATTAAAAAAATATTTTTGCAGACAACGTACACTAGCTATAGTGGATTGTATACGAAACTTGTATTAGTGCTCAAGTTGGTATAATTGTCCAAACCTAATATTTTCTATTTTCCCTTGATCTCCAAATAATGAAGGTTTTTTTTTTCTTTCTTTTTTTTTTTTGAAATTAATAATGATGTATTTTGTCATAAAAATGGGTGGAATATAAGCACTAACTAGTGCATCGCTTAAGGTTCTTCCCTACAATTGGGATTGGCGCATAATTAACCTCTTAATTAAAAAGCATATTTCATGACATAAATATATATAGGATCACAATATCCTAAATCATCCATATACACATATTTGCTAATTAAATATCATGTGCAATAATAACCATTATCTTATAATATAATCATTATCTCTACTTTATTATTGAATAATATAATACACCAGTGTTAAATGAGGCTGAGTCATTCATTATCCAATTACTAATAAAATAAATCTCTAAATGATTCTTACGTCTCTTAAGTACTTTGCTTGAAAAGTTAGCCTACTACGTAGAGGGCAATATTATGGGCTCTTTTCCCGTTAAAAATAAATAAATAAATAAATAAATTATAGTAAATAACATTTTTACGAAAAAAATAATTGAAGTAAATAGAAAATAATTGAAGTAAATAGCTAAGTTTTAAAATATTTAAAATAAATTACAAATTTATTAGGTTAATTAAATATTTACTAGATAAACAAAAAATTTACTAGATAAATAACATATTTATAAGAAGTAAATAAATTATTCATCTCATTAAATTTTTTAATTATTATTTATTCTAAATATTTTTAAAACCTGCTATTTACTTCCAATTTTTACATGAAAATGTTATTTACTTCTTTCTCTCAAAAAAATATGATTCTCCACAAAATATGATCTAGCAATATCTTCCATCGTTACATGTTTTTGAACCAAAGTCATCGTACTATAAGTTGATTTTAAAAATTTACGGATTTGCACAAAATAACCTATTGAGATATATTCTTATACGTAAATCTCGAATCCATATTCAAATATCATCTGATAGTTAAAGATTATTAATATTTAGAGTATATTTATTTCTAGGATGCCCCCCGTCTATGTGCAGGACCAAAGCAATAAAAGTAACTTTTTGCAAAAAGATGTGGGGCCAAGAAAAATTTAAAAAAATATATCAAAAAGAAAATAATATTGAAAAGAAAAACAAGCTAAAGGGGTCCCCTCCATTTGTTATATAGTATCAGAAAGAAAATGATTAGTTATGCTAAAAGTTCCAATAATGATGACATTTTACACTTATAATATTGCTTAGCATAATACTATTATTGTCACTATCATTTATGCACATCTCCTCTTAAAAAGCATTGGCTAATGACGTGAAATATTTTGTACAAACCAGAATGAAGTTCTAACCAAGAAGCCACTTAAATGTGATTGATTTGATAGTTTAGAATATGTACACACCTACCTTAAGAACCATCGATAGAAGTGACATTTGTGATATAAGATGATCGTCTGCAATTGGTATTCTTTTTATTTTTTTATTTTTTTAATGGTTTGTACTTATATCTTTAAAACAGTAAGATTTGTAATTAGGATCTGTTTGGGTGAGTCTCCAGATAGTGTTTTATCATATAAACTCTAATTTTTCTAATTCAACATCTCACCTTCTCTAGTTTATTTTCAAAAACCCGAACTTTAAATTAGATAATAAATTGTAAATATATTTACTTTAAAACAGTAAAACAAGAACAGTAAGTTAACGGTATAAGGCTATATTCGTCATCTTAGCCCTAATACGGCCAAGAAGGATGGAAAATAGAAAATAATAATAATAATAATAATAATAATAATTAGAAGAAGCAAAATATAAAGGTGAGGAATTTAACAAGAGAGCTTTTAAAATAGAAAAAAGAAAAGAGAAAGAGGACCGATTTAATTAGTTTAATAAATATACCATTATAAAAAAGAGAAATTGGATAATATGACTGGTCTTGAGGATCACTTTTTTTTTTTTTTAATAAATGTCAGGACTTTTTATTTTACGCTGGTGAATAATTGCCCAAAACTCAGTCAATAATTGATCATCAAGTATGATCAATTACTAATTAATTATTTTAAAAAACAAAAATTTTATCAATTTTACGAAAAACGTTAATTTTAAAGAGGGTCTATGAATAGGAAGATGAGGTGTGATTATAGTTTAAATGCATGTTTGACTTGCTCTTTGTTTTTCTCAAATTTTTTCTACACTATTTTTTTTTGGAGATGATTGGTGGTGGTGTGTGGTTGTCACATGTCGGGAGGTCCTACAATAACTCGGTTTTGACAACCTGATTTCTCTCAATGATGTGAAAGGACTATTTCGGTATGATTGATTTTTTTTTTTTTTTTTTTTGTGGTGTGTAGGTTTGTGTTAATGATTACGATGTCTTGGGGGGTTTTTTTTTTTTTAGTGTTTTATTTATGTTTGTTATTTCTAATGACACGGTGGTTTCTCTACCTTCCATGTTGGTTGTTTATCTAGCATATATGTCTTGATGGTATTTTGGTCTCGCTAGAGTTGCTTCTATGTGGAGTTAGTAGTGGCCCTAGTGCTTGGCCCTCGATTGATCGGAAAATTCCATCGACTGTTGGTGTTTTGTCAAAAAGAGTCTTACATGTACCCGATTGCGGTGTACTGAGGTAAAAACTTGTTATCGGGATTCAAGCTACATACCTCTTTTCCTGTGAGTATTATCAGACTTTATTGTTGGATCCGTTTCTATTAAATAGTTTTGTCTCATACAATACTAGGTTATTTGTTATGTTTGGTGATTTTGTATCTCCTTAGTTTGTTTAATAAAATTTTCTCTTTAAAGGAAAAATCTATATTGAGCCCTATAATTTTCAATTTTCCCAATTTCCTTTCCACTAAAGGACCCAAGTTTATCTTTTATTCCCCAAATCCCCTTATCCAATTTCTCTCATCTCCCTTTTGTTCTGTTCTACCAAACATGGGCTAAGAAAAGAATATTCGGAAGAAAGAAAATCAAATTGGAGATATTAGAGACAAAGCATTCATGTCATCAGCAATATTTTGTTGCTCTTTAGTGATACGGGCTATTATGATGCTAGTAAGGTCTATACAATAAGAATCTTTTGATTCTAGGAAATAAATAACTTAACAAAATAAGTATCAAATATTTTTTATATCCTCCAAATCTTTGGTGCCTGATGAGCAACAACCTCAAAGCATTCTCTTCTTATATATGTATATGTATGTGTACACATATAAACACCATTATTGAGGAAAAGCAGATGATGTCAAGGTCGCATAGAATAAAAATAATTTTGTTCCATCCAAAAAAGCAAAGCAGCAACAAAAAACAAAAAAAACAAACAAAAAAAAAACAAATGGTCCTAAAGGATTTGGATGCCCTTGCCTTTTTGTGTTGGGATGATAGGAGACTCGTAGAAAACGACAGAGTGAGGTTTTTGGGATCAAGTGGGGTCTTTTTTGAGGCCTTTTCACAATCACAACAGCGGCATAGTAAGTGTGGTTCAGGTTGGATCGAACTCAGAGAGTTTCGTAAGGTGGTCCAACACCCACCCAACCTCTCTAAATCGCCTTAAACCCGTTCATCTTTACCACTTGTTCATTAGTGGGTGTAGATCGGAGGAGGATATATTTCAACCCAAATAGGGCAATTGGCAAATAGAAAACATAAAATATTAAGGAGATTTATTCAGTAGATATCATCAAATTATTTACTTCTATTCGATTATCATACTTTATTTCGGATCGTTTTGAACATACGTTCCAGTTGGAGTTTTGAAAATATTTTAATTGAAAATAAGTGAATGTTTGCAGTTGTACATTTAGTTAAAAATAAACTGTGATAGTTAAAAATATAAAAACTTAAAATGTGTTCGACAAAAAAGAAATACAGTTTTGTTTCGCTCCTCTGGTTTATTAAAAAAAAAAAAAATTCAATCTTGATTCGAAAAAAGATGGTCATAGACTTTTAAAATTTGAGTTTTTAAGAGAGATTTGAAAATGCAAATAATGAAATTTGTTTATTTTTAGAGAAAATGACATAAAACATTTGGAAAACTCCAACTGAAATGTATGCTCCAAACGCCCTTAATCTGATACGATTTTGATTTTGATCTACAATTAAAACACGTAACTAATTTACTCCGACTTCATTAAAAACTGATGCTTTACTAGGGTATTTTTTTCACACCATACCACAAAATTCTCCTTAAAATAAAGTCCGAGGAGGGAAAATGACAACCGTGGATAGTAATAGAGTAATCATATGTAATGAAAACAAGATTTTGTATTTCATAAAAAAAATGGACAATAAATATGAGCGGTAATGATGATGACCAAGATCCCAAGGCGAAAAAGGTGTTGCCAAATAATGTAAGCTATTATTTAAATTTAACAAAGAGGGAAATGACTTGTTACCAATCAGCTTTTTGTTTTCATATGGTTCGTTTTTTTATTCTTCAATGGTAACCGTACATCACATTATATGATTCCAATCACTAGAACAAGTGGTGACAATTCTCTTATGGAGTGGACTAGTGGAGACACTAGTAAACAACCAACCAATTTATTTACATATACATATACATACATACATACATATATATATATATATATATATATATCAGCAAAAAGCAGTTGTCAATAGAAGTGGTCCAATTCAAAGGGAGAAGCAACATTTAAATGTGGTAGCTGTAGATAACCCAGAAGCCAATTGTAAAATCTGAGTCCCCGAAATTGAGGTAATGGAGATGAAAAGGAAAGGCCAATCTCAATATGCAGAATTTTCTATTCTACTTATTTTGCCTACTTTTACTTATGTGTGATTCGTGACGCAGAAATTGACCGCAGTAATAAACAACATTGTTTTTCCGATCTGCTTCGCAGAAGATGTTGAAAAGAATAGTTATATCGAAATCGATAATAACCAAGTTAATTAGGTCTTTGATCTTGTTCTCGCTTCTATCCTAGTTTTGTTGTGATAAACCCTCTGGTTTGTTCTTGTTCTTTTCTGGGTCATGTTCTCTTTCTGGAAGAAGCTGATAAAAGAAACAAGAAACAACAAAAATATGTAACGCAAATTCTATTGCCCGAAAGAGAATCAAACAAACACAAGGAAAAATCAACCCCCTCGGCTAAGATGAGTTGCATAAAAGAAACTTTGCAGACACACAGAAAGCATTGCAATAAACTTGGCAAACTTTACACGGGTTCAACTGTCGGTATATCATGTAAATCCAATTTTCGGCAACAGCTGAGAAGCTGAACAGAATGAGCTTATGTTTTACAGAACAGAAGTAACCAACTACAAGCAACATGATTCTTGTACAAGTAAAAGAGATGATTAAAGACCAGATAAGAAAGTTTAGGAATAAACTCCTAAATTTGCTAGAGCAGATGCTTAAAGACCCAGTCCAACAGTACGGCCATCTCTTCTCCGCAGCCCAGCAGTGTACTGCTTCTCTAAATCTAGCTGGAGTTCCCTATGTTTCTCCGCTCGAAGGTCGCTGCCACCTTGATTTCCGGGTTTGTGATCGGTTTTCTGATCGCCCTTCACCCCCTACAATTGGCCATAGGCACCAAGGCAACCTCAGACTCTAAAATCGTGTCAGTAGGTGAAGAAACTACTAATGGACTAAGCGATTCATTCAGGAACACGCAAAAAACATGGATTTTAACAAGTTGGTGTTATCTGGACAGTTTTTAGTAATTTTTAAAATGTAAATTGAAAAGCAAGATTTACCATGAGTTTATTGAATTTTTCTTGCCTTTCTCGGTCTGAAAAGAGTGTAGAATCCCAGTGGTGACCAGACTGCAAAAATTGGAAAGGGTAATCTATCAAAACGTAGCAGCAGTTAGGGAAAACACGAAAGGAGTTGAAGTGCATTATAAAACAATCATGATCGCATAATTTAAGTTCTTTCCTTTATGACCATTACTCATTTTTGACTATCCAGAACAACAAACTTGTAATTCTCAGTGACATGAAAGACAAATTTCATTTTCTGTACCTTCCCAAAGAAAGTCTGATTGCGTCACAACTGTAAACTTCGAAAATAATTCAGGAAAAAAAAAAAAAAAAGGGTGATAAATTTCTAGGTTGGTCCCTAAACTTTTAAATTTGAACAACTTTGGTCCATGTTTTTTTTTTCCTTAACTGGAGTGACCCTAAGCTATATATATTACAAGAAAAGTAATCCTAAACTATTAAAAACGTTACAGTAGTCCTTTCCTTTAGTGTTTGGAAGGAACCCATTAGTTAGCAACACTTTTTGACTAAATTACTAACGGATTCCGTCCAAAAAATAATAGAAATGATTTTTGTAACAATATTTTAATAGTTTAGGGGCATTCCAGGTACGAAAAAAAAGATGATTTTCAAAAAAAGAAAAAAAGAAAAGAGCTACGAAAAAAAATCAGGGACCAAGTTGAACAAACTTAAAAGATTAAGAACTAAAGGAGCAATTTACCCCACGAAAAAAAAAAGAAAGAAAGAGAAAAAAAATCACCGGACTTTCTTCTTCGGCAGTTGTAGTCTTTTTGTTTCCCCACAGCAGCTTTTTCTTTTGGTCAGCAGTCATGAATCCTGTTCCCACCCCTCCAACAAGATTCTTATTAACTATGACATGCCAAAACAACCTCAACATGAGTACGATTTCAAAATTTTTCTTTTTTTTTCAAATTAGTTAGAACCTAGTATCAACTAATTGTTCTATCAGTTTAGAGAAGTGAGACCCAGAGCCAAGAAAATTTTTACGATACAACAACAGTGAAAGTGACTATCAGTATTTCAATTCCATAACGAACATCAATTAAAAACGACAATTAAGATCATGAACCATTCTCATTAGGGAAACAAATTAAGAAATGATTATGAGGCATGTATAGAATCTGCTTATGCAGGAAAAAAAATCCAAATCATGCTTCTAGTTCTAACTAGATACTAATTAGAGTTTGCAGCTGCATATAGCATTCTGGCTCACTTGCAGCACGAACAAGCATTTATGATATAAATAATGTTGTTGAGAGAGAGGGAGAGAGAGAGAGGGAGAGAGAGAGAGATAACCTGGAGGAAAGTTACCATTAAACACAACCATATCAATATCCTAATGATCACATGCTAATAAGCATACATTAATTCACCAATTCCACCGTCTTATGGAGCATTACTTCGATAAAATTAGACTTACCCAATTCAGCAGCTTTCATTGCAGCAACTTTTGCAGCATTCACATCATTAGCAAAATCAGAGGCATTAACCTGGCTTCCTGCTGTCATTTTATGCTCAGCAGGTTGCTTGGGACTGGACTCCTTCACATCGGCTACAGTTGAGAACTTTGAAACTAATCATAGAGAAAATAAGTTAAAAAGAATGTACTTGACATATAGTTATACATTATAAACCATCAGAGAAGAACAAATACCTTTTTTCCCACCATCACTGTTCTTATCTAAGCTAAGTTTTTGCCTCTTCGAAAAAGATTCTTGATTTTCACTGCCAAGAACTGACTTTCCTGGAAACTGTTCTGCAATTCCTTTTACCTCATTCTTGTAACTTTCTTTAGCATGATTCTTTGAAGATGAGTCAAATCGATGATCCTTGAACTCTTCTTGTTGCAGCAATTGATCACCTCTATAATCTCCTGAACTCCTATGGAAATCCCTTTTATCATCTTGACCATCCCTTTCAATTGCACGCCCCTCCCTTTCTGGCTCCACATCCTGAAGATGTGGATGTCTCTTGCCGGATCCAGCCTTATCAAATGATGAATCCCTATCTTTATATTTATGATGCTCCGAAAATGAGGTTTCTCTCTCTCTTTCCTTGCTCCTATACCCAGAACTATCATATTTATCTCGAGAGTATCTATCCCCATCTCGCAAATGGTCCCTTGACCTGCTATGATCTAAATGAGAGCCACCTCTGGATTCCCGACCAGAACGAGATGACCTATGATTATATCTTTCTTCTTCATCCGCATGCTTGTCATGTTTGATGAAATCATCGTGCCTGGAGTATCTATGCGAACTCCTGGAGAACTGTCTGTCCGAATGCCTATAGCTCTCACTACCCCTACCATAATGACTCCTATATGAATCCCTGTCTACTTCCCTACCATTGTCCTTCCTCCTTGATAGATTTTCATGGACTCTTCCAGGATCTTCACCCAACAATTTTGGGCTAGCACTACGATCACGCCTAGGGCTCCCTACAGACAAAAAAGATCTATATAACCACCAAAACATACAACCAGTCAGAAAATTAATGAATCAACCAAAAATTTGTCTTAAGATTTATGTTAGTATTAAATATTTAAGAGCAGATACAAAGTACATAATACAAACAAAATTTTTTTAAGACAATGAAATGGAGATGACATCTCAGATTCAACACGGGCATCAACATGTAAGCTAACAAGGAATTTCCTTTCTCTTTGATTGCTCTAGACTGGAACAATGTAAGAGGGTGCTAATGTTTCAGCTTCATGTCTCTCTTTTTAGTTTCTATTCCTTTTCCACTTGTTTTGAGGATACCTTATCTAGTTATCCTCATTCCTTAGCATTAGATTTTGATCAGTTAAAGGAAGTTTTCTTGTAAAAAGTATAAATTAATACCTTGTCATCATTCAATTTGGCCAAAAAACCACAAGGAACGGTAACTGAAAAGAAAGCAACTTTATTCTCTGGATGTAAGACAAACTTAACCAGTATTAGCATAAGTGTCATGCATCTCAGTCCATCTCACCTATAGGCAGTGGTGCTCTGACAGTGTGTACAATAGCACTTTAACAACGTAAGCAATGTTTATGCGCTCTATTTCTTTTGGAAAATTTTAATAAGTATCAAAAGAAATGTAACATAGCAAATTGTATATCAAAATCAGGGACAAGATCGCTTCTCTAAGCAGAGGGAAAAAGGTAAACTCATATTTGAGAGCTGAAAAATTTCATTGCTGATGCCCTTTATGGTGTAAATCTGTTATTTACAACAGCAAGAAGTGTTGTAATGGCTTGAAATTACCTTATAAAGTTATTAGATTCAAACTTTTAAGCAGCAGGAGCACTTCACTTCACAAACAGATAATTTCTAAAAGTCAGATGAAGTTCTGTAAATGAACCAACAAACTAATCACGGCTAACATACTAACCCACATGAAGAAATTTTTTAAATTTCCTAAATATCAATTCTTTAATTCCCTAATCATAACATAAAATATCATGTGCCGCAGTTCATTGATACCCTTTGAATCCCCACAACAAAGCAAAAAGATATTGAAACTTGGGTTTTCTCATTGCAGAAGGGTAATTAAAGTCCTCACTATCTAATTCTTCAATTTAATTCTTCACTGAAAGTAGTACTACACCGCATAGTGAATCTTAGAAGTCAGAATTGCAATTATTATCAGTAAAGTTTCTAAGAATTATTGCCAAAAGTAAATCCGAGTGCAAGTTATCCCAAGGACCTAAGGTTGTACTTCGATATGATCAATCCTTTTTGTTTCAGGCAGTCGTATACAGTCTCCACACTCATGGCAATAAAGTTTAAACATCCCAATCTCTTCTCTTAGGGAGGAAAAAGTTTAAATTTCCCAAGTTCTTGTAGCACCTACTAAACTATCAGTAAAATAATTCATTTTAGATCCATTTTGATATACCCGGCAACTATAAAAGCATGCACCTTTAAAGAGAGTTGACACTTACAAAACAACATTAACAGAGTAATAACAGATTATTTACAAGACCCAAATTTTACACCAGAACCTTTAAAGAGAGTTGACACTTACAAAACAACATTAACAGAGTAATAACAGATTATTTACAAGACCCAAATTTTACACCAGAATTGAATGACAAAATGTGTATGAGCCAAAAAGGAAAAAAATAAAAATAAAAACCTTGAAAAATGTTTATCAATTCAACTTTTTAATCCAGTCACAAATTAACCATACTAGACATAGAGCATACAGGACAATAAACCCGTAATAATTATGAATATAGTTAATAATTTTGTTAGAAGTTTTCCAGGTAGCTCCCAGAGCCTATTTTAGCATCTTCAAAGAAAACCCCAATTAAAAAAACTAACCATCAGATGGAGATCTGCTGACAGGAGAATGACGCCGATATTTCCTATTAGCAGCGACAGTTGTAGGCTTGCGAAATGCTGGTTTTACATCATCATCTTGGGTTGGAGATTGCATGTTTGGATCTATGGTATCTAGAACCTGAAAGAAGCAATATCATTAGAGTAATAATAAAAATAAAAAATTATGAATGTTTTACTCGAATAAAAAAGTAAGAGAAAAACCTCATGTAAAGCATTGGTGAAAAGCAAAAGCATATCAGTAAAGGAGACACCCACAAGAATAATTACAGCCAGCTCAAAGTCCTCCTATACAAACTCATCCAACGTTTAGCGTCCTACAGTCAACTTATGCCTTACCACAACTCAAATTTCTCAAAACAACACCCGACACATTTTCAAAAACATAACCAAACACAATTTCAAGTTTTACCCATACTCGAAACAATCTCTCTAGTAAAACAACAAAACCACCCCAATTTCACAAATGATTCCAACACCATTCCCAAAAGAAATTCCTTTCTTCATTTCTATACTCGAAACAAAACCTTTCTAGAAAGGCTCCCAAACGAGCCCATCTCTCCTAACATGGATTGATTAGAGCAGAGAATCCATAGAAAACAGCAACACAATAAGAGAAAGGTCAATCCCTCTCTCTCAAGCCTCTCCGTTTTCCTCACCTAGGTTTTATATATATATATATATATATATATATATATATATATGAACATTACTCTCGTGAATCAGCATTTCAACATCTGAATTTTCACATAAAAGAAAAGAAAATCGTATTTCGTTCAACTTAATTGTTTCATCATAGAATAACGAACTCGTCTTAGTAAATTCAGTATCAAATTTCCAATCCCACAAAACCCTAAAGATGATTGAGAATTGATGAAAGAAAGAAAGAAACGAAATTGGAAGACGGAAAACATGAACTTTAGACCTCTTGCAATTTCTGCGATGTTTTCTCAGCAACAAAACAGAACAAACAGCAACCGAATCTAGGGTTTCAA
Source organism: Ficus erecta (assembly GCA_008635985.1). Classification (NCBI taxonomy): domain Eukaryota; kingdom Viridiplantae; phylum Streptophyta; class Magnoliopsida; order Rosales; family Moraceae; genus Ficus; species Ficus erecta. The sequence goes on from BKCH01002132.1 coordinate 387,879, forward strand.
ACACAGACTAATGGAGAAAAAAACATTGAAAAAATAAAACAAAAAATGGAGAAATGGAGAAGAAAGGATTCGCACCTTGTTGAGGAGCTAAGGGAATCAAATCATCAAGCAACGATGCTGGGTTTCTTAAGGAATTTGGTCCGAGAAAATGAGGAAAACTTTCTGGTTCTCGCCCTAAAGTGGAAGAAAGCTTTGTGGTTCTGAAAATCTGAAAGACCAGAGGACAATGCTACGTATTTGGAAAGGGCCCAAATGGCACGTGTCAACTTCTTAAATAGCTTTTCAAGAAAATTTTCTAATAAATATGTCAAATAGATAATACTGCGGTAGAATCCTTTTATAAACCCTATCTGTACAGTCCCTTTTTAAATCATTAGATATAATCGAACGGTTTACATGTTACTTATATATGATAATTATAATGCACCTTATTTCATACTAGTATAAAGTAAAAAATTTAAAAATAAAATATAAAAAAATAAATTAAAAAGAAAACACGCATTCCCTCCCAGGCCAACGACCCCCCGCCGACAAGCCAGTCCCGTCCCCCCGGCGCAGACCAACTCAGTCCCCCTTTTGACGCCGACAAGCCCCCTCCCCCCCCCCCCCCCCCCCCCCCCCGCGCGCCGTGAGCCCAAAGCCCTTTCTCCCCAACCCCCGCGAGCCCACTCCCCTTTCACCCCCACCCTTACCCCAACGTCGACCAGTCTCCTCCATCCCACCTCCCAATGCTGACAAGCCCAATCCTCGCCGAAGCCAGATCTGGTCGGCATTTAGGAGGGGCGTCGGCTTCGGCATTGGGGGAGGGGCGGCCTCATCGGTGTAGTCGCCGACGTCAGGGGAGGGGGGCTGCCGGTGGACGGTGTTTTTTTTTTTTTTATTTTGATTTTTTTTTATTTTTAGTATATAATAGTATGGGTTAAGGTAAATTATAGTTATCATGCACAAGTAACATCTCAATCGTTCGATTATATCGGAACGGTTTAAAAATGAGCTCTACCAATAGGGTATATAAATGAGACTTTACCACAGATTTACCCATGTCAAATATCCAATAATTTATAAATGGAAAAGGCTGTGGTAGAGTCAATTTTATATACCCTATCGGTAAAGCTCTTTTAAGGCCATTTAAATTTAATCAAACGGAGAAGAAATTAGAGTGCATATTAACTAAAATAAACATTGATGCACAGGATTGCAATAGAAAAATAAAAATTGAAGTCCCTCTATAGTTCTTCTTCGTTTGTCAAGGTAGCCGATTGGCCGATGGAAGATTGCCGAAAGGAGCTTGGGTGGGCGATTTCGTCGTTGCTGGGGGGGGGGGGGGGGGGGGGGGGGGGGGGGGGGGGGGGGGGGGGTGGGGTCGGTTTTAGAATTGGGCTTCAATGAACCGGGGGGGAGGGGCTTTAACGGGCGTGGGGAGGGAGGGCGTGGGCGGTTTCAGATCTGGGCTTCGACAGATCGGGGGAGGGGGGTTGATTCGCTGCTGACGAATGTGCGGGGGGGGAGGGGGGGGGGGT